>CM065593.1:291031650-291576650 GCA_033119425.1 Bufotes viridis | reverse complement strand
AGAAAATAATTTTCCATGACGAACTGCTTAACAATTACCCACTGTCTTCTGGCAGCAAACGACATCAGTCTGCTGTGAGGTCTTTTGGTGTTGCTGTAGTGGGAAAGGAAGGGGTGGTTAATGGCTCCCAAAGCTCTTCTGCTCCAAAAATGAGCTGTAAGTAACAGCTCTGGATCTTAGAGCAGACTCCTGGTCTACACCCTTGGTCAGAGTTAGCTCCAATCCCATGTATTAATGCTTATAATCATGGCATGATCAAACGGAACTCCCTCCCTTAATCAGGTCACTGGTGTCGCCCTAACACCAGCCTGTGTCATAGAGACACAGGGTATAATGTATTATTATACTAGAGTATGCTACTACTACGTAAAATTTTTAACTAAATATAGAGTAGTGGCATAAAAATAGTAGTAATTTAATAAAATAATAAAATATCCTTAAACACATATAGAAAATACCGTTATTCAATAAAAAAAAATACATTTTATTGGGCATTCATGAGAAAACAATAAACCTACACTTAGTGTAAATAACGGGTTATTCAGTATGAAACGTGAACGACAATAAATACATAAATTACAGTCTTTTAAAAACAGCATTAAAAAAATATACAACTTCTCTTCACAGACAAGGCCTCATACAGCCACAGCAAAATGAAAATAAAAAAGTTATGGCTGCTAAAATGAAGTGAGGCACACATGAAAATATATTTCATTAAGTCATTCAGGCCTTTTCAGATCTGATCTTTATGGGGTTAAAGCATCCTTCAGTCCCTGAAGATGTGATTGAACTTAACTTTTTGTACAGTAAAAGTGTGCCTGATTCTAGAGAACAGGTACAGCTGGACAATGAAAATCTTGTAGATTAGAATGGGAGGTTTTAAGAGAAGATAGAATTCATGGATAAATCGCAGCATATTAGCAGGATGACAGAGAAGGGATGTCACAAGGTGTAAATATATAGACAGGAGATATTTAGCATTGTGCTCCATTGTGTGCTGTATAGAATATACAGTAAATCTGTCATACTGCAAAAGTAAGTAATGTATTTGTATGTATTTTAAAAGGCTTTCCGAGCGTAAGATAATGATGACCTATCCTCAGGATACTGTAGGTCATCGATAGTGTTGAGCGGAGCGAAGCATTTGAAGCGGAATTCGGTCCAAAGTTTAGGAAAACTTCAATTTGCAACAAATTCCAATTTCCACACATTTCATTGTAACGAATGAGGTTTTCCTAAAATGGTGGCTGCCCGTGTTACAAAGTGAAAGTAAGAAACCCGGGAATGCGAGATCACACATAATGCCGTCCAGCCAGACAATCCAGATATAGCTATACCCTGTTATGTCACAGCCCTTTAAAACCCTCCTCCCAGACGGTCTCCGCCATTGTCCTGTGAGCTGAGCATAGGGAGAGACATGGCAAGCGCTCATGGGCTAGGGACAGTGTTACTGAAAATGAATAATAGAAGAATAATGGAGAGGGAGAGTACAGGGAGACTGCAGGGAGACATTCTGCGTCAGTTTTATTTACGTATTCCTACATCAGCCATAAACTAAGATATGTAATTCAGTACCAATAAGATGGAAGCCTTTATTATTCTGGTGCCAGCGTGCCAACCAAAAGAACCCAGTCGGCACCCCCCTCATCTTTTGCTGGCTTTACTTCTTCCAAATCATCCTTCAAAGTCTCGATGTCCTAGAAAGGTCAGTAAGATGAAGAAAGAGAAGAGAAGCTGGATGTTCCTGATGCCATATTCTCATCGTTATTAAATGTGGAAAAGAGGAAAAGCAGATGGCAGAAGAAGGGCTCCCACCTGTGGGGCAGGAGAGCGCTGGGGTTGGAGAAGTGTGTATGCCAGAGCTGATTAATATTCTGTGTTTACTGTCAAATAACCTGTAGGAGATTGCAGGCAAGAACAGCAATAATATGCATATTATCCCCCAACCTAACCAGCCAAACCCCATACCAGCGACAACCCCTGTTTAAAGGTGCCACATGGCCATTAATAATGGAGATTGCCACTACCAGAGAAGTCAGTGCTGTCTTCTTTATTACATGAAAGGCAGCGTGGTTCTTCATCGCAGCATGGCCGCAACCTGCCAGCTGTGTGGCTGTATCCTAAGGCAGAGTGGCGTGGGTATACCTAATTTATAGTGATTCGTGATTAATTAATTTGGAACAAATCAAATTTCTTGGCTAACTTTGGCAAAGTTGCCAAATCGAATTTTTCAAAACGTCGCTCATCTCTAGTCATCAATATATGATTGGTGGGAGCCTGGGGGCACAGCAGTTTGAAGAGGACCATAGTGGTCTGGTCCTCTTTATAGACAATGATGTCACTTTTATCAGTCACACAGCCTAGGTGCAGTTGAGTCTCATTCAAGTAAATGGGCCTGGGCTGCAATACCAAGCACAGCCACTATACAATGAATGGCGCTGTGCTTGGTATGCTGTAGGAAGGCTGCAACACTTGGCTAAAGTCCTTTTCAAACAACTAATCAACAGGGATGCCTGGAGCCAAACCCCCACTTATAAGATATTTGTGACCTATGCTGATGATAGGTTATTAATATTTTAATTAATATTTTACACCCCAAAAAAACCTTTAAAAAAAAAATCAACTTTACCATAGATAATTACCATAAATAGATAAATATTCAATATAAACAGACATTTTTTACAACTTGCAATTATTTAGTGCATCAGATTGGCATAATTGACAGGTTAGAACAGCACAGTGATTAATACTTTTGTCATACCTGAAACGCTTTTCATAGATTCCTAGGTTTCTTTAGAATCTCAACTCTAAATAGTTCATTAGATCCCAATCTACATAGTGACAATACGCTTTCTTTGAGTGGTTAACTGATTGTCTATGAAATAAAAGTTCTGGAAATACCTGACAGTTCTCATTGTCCCGTACTTGTAACATCTGCTAGCTTTTACCCAATCAACTACACTTACTTCTTTGTTTCTTCATGTGCAAAATACTGAGCTAAAGCTAATCCAAAATGAAGAATAGGAGGAGAGACTGAGTATCGCTGCTCCTAGACAATATGGCCACCTGAATGCAGTCGTAAGTGGGTAATCATGTTCTTCCTAATCTAACACTCAACCTTTCATTCAGTCTGCAAATTCATAGTGAGTCTACTCTACTTTTTTGAATATTAATGCACTGATCTAGCAGTGTTTGTTTGTTGTTTTCTAGGATTTAAACATTCCAGGTTAAGCTGCCATATGTGTGTACTGGAGTTATAGCACCATATCTGACCATATGACTTGCATCTGACACGTTTTAGCAGTCTTCTCCTCTGCAGGCAATATCTATAATTCTCAGTTGTCTCTGAACGATTGGTGGGTGAGCAGTACACATGTGAATAAAAGAGTTGGGGTGAGATAGAGGACTTACTATGAGCTGCTGAATGTGCTCATTCCTGTGCTGTCTGGTTTCTGTTGACCTCCTGCCTCCCTCTCCCCTTCCTCTCTTAATATACTTCAATGGTATGGTGTAATCTGACCCTTCAGTAAGCGGGCAGTCTGTCTAGGCTTCAGAAGATAGATTTCTCATACATTTAATAGAGAAAATTAGCTTAAAAAAGGGGGGAAGAAGCAACTGATAATTCTAGAACAAGGTGTTTTTTTCTCTGATAAGATATATTGCAAAGTTTCTTATAGTCACCTGTAATATTGACTTATGCAAAGGTGTTTAAAAGAATAGTAATCATTTAAAACTTAACCAAAATTGTTGCATTAAACATATAGAATGCATCTCCTACCAAAAGTCAAAAGCAGGAACACTGTGTTACTTGCATCCACTTGTCATCATCTCACATTGTCAAAAATATTCTATTAGGTGAGATGACCAGAATCAGAGGAAGTTGTTGTATGGATGAGGTTTTCAAGTAGGAGTCTTATCAAATAAGTGATTGTCTCCTGCAACGTGACTATACTAACTGTACTCTTAATAGACCTCAGTCCACACTTGCCAAGTGAGACCATGTAAAACTCTTAGACATAAAATCTCAGAAGAGTAGGGAAAAAACTGAAGGATGTACAGAAGCTATAATTTTTCTAGGCCCTAAAATTTGGAATTTTCAAAAATTATACATAAATTTGTCCCAGTTGGGTAATCGACACAGGCTACAAATGCATTGCAAAAAAAGTATTGATCCTTGCTCAAATTGTATTCCAGTCTCCTTACTAATCAAAAACAAATTGAGTTCCAAAGGCTTCTTTAACCTCTTAAGCAGGGGCGTAACGACCGGGGACGCTGCGTGTGCTACTGCCACCGGGCCCGGCAGTGAAGGGGGCCCGCAGCCCATTGTGGAAGCGTTCATCTCCACAGTCATCTGTATCGCCGTCCTCAGGACAGTGATACAGATGGCTGTGCTGCGGCCGGGCAGGGGAGGGAGGCGTCTCCCTTCCCTGTACCTCTGATAGGCTGCTGGCACAAGGCCCGCAGCCTATCATAGGCTGGTGCAGGCGGCGCAATGACATCATAGCGCTGCCTGAGCCGTACAGCACGGGACACAGGCCGGAAGAGGCCTGCATCGCATCGCTGCCATGGAGGTAAGTATAAGTGTTTATTTTTTTTATACGGGACTATACTTGCTACTGTCACATGATGGGGGGGCAAGGAGAGACACTTATTGGCACATGATTGGGGGGCATGGAGGGGCACTTGTTACTGGCACATGGGGGGTATCGAGAGGCACTTGTTACTGGCACATGATTGGGTGGGCATGGAGAAGCACTTGTTACTGGCACATGATGGGGGGCATCTATGGGGGGCACTTGCTACTGGCACATCATTGGGGGCACTTTTTACTGGCACAGTATTGGGGGGCACTATGGGGGCTTCTACTGAGGCCACAAAGAAGGGGTATTTTTTATGAGGGGCTCTGTGTGGTACTAGTATTATCAGAGTTTATCGGTTTCTGCAGTATAATATTGGGGAGCACAGCGGCACAGTATTGGGGGTAGTAGGATGATTTGTCCAAAAGATGGGAGGATAATGGAAAAGTAGTAAACTAAGAATTCTTTTTTTTCTGTCAAACTGCAGAGACAAAAAATGGCTGTGAAATGGTGGTCTGGTCTGTAGGTCTGAAAGGAGAAGATGAGGAAAGAGAACATCTAAATCAATGAAGACGTCACTGGATGTAAGAGGTATGTAGGGTTGTATTACTCTGTATTTCTGTAGTGATAGGAGCAGGGGCGTAACGATCGCGGTCGCAGAGGGTGCGACCGGAGGGTGGAGGTGGGGGGTGTTTGGGATGTTTTTGGGGGTCGGGCCCGGGGGGGGGGGCCCAATTCAAAGTTTGCCCTGGGGCCTATACAACTCTAGTTACGCCACTGCCCTTAAGTACTGTGCCAATTTTTATTTTTTCCTCCTAGCTTTCCAAGACTTATTTTTGCAGGACAAGTTACATTTTATGATGGCACAATTTAATTCACTGTTGGGGGAATTTATCATTGTAGGTGTGTTTGAGACTATTTTTTAGAGTGGAATTGCTTTGCGCATTTGATCCAGATTTATGAAAATGGCACTCAATTTTATTAAAATTTTCACAACTATGATGTGGCTTTGCCACTGTCAGTGAAAGTACACCAGAGAGTTGCCTGGCTGGCATAGAGATGTGACTTTTTTGGGCAAAAGTGGCACATCATAAATGAGACTTAAAAGTGTTCTAATCTGTAATCCTGACCAACTTTTCACTCCAAGTGGCAAAGCTCATCAAAAGTCACACCAAAGTTGCAAAGAAATGCATAAAATGTTGCACGTGACACCACTTGCAACATTTTTATGCCACAAAAGTGGCATAGCAGATTTGATAAATGCCCCCCTGTATCTTATGTTGAAAAAGAGGAAATAAATCCTTAGCTTAGTTTTTTTTTATTTGTGAAATAAAAAAACACTTCTCTCGCTATTGTTTTTCGGGTTTTGTTTTTATGCCTTTCACTATGCACTAAAAATAACATGACAAGCTTATTCTGCAGGTCAATATTTGATCTATCAAAGTCAGATAGGTGCAGGTCCCACCTCTGGGACCTTCTCCCATCTGCAGAAAGTGGTTCTGAAGTGAAAGAGAGCACACCTCGCATGTAGAGGCACCCTCCATTCACTGCAATGGGAGTTCTGAAAGTAACTGTGCACATCTCTTTTACTCTTGAGCCTTCTCATACATTCAGGCAAAATAATAGAGCCAGATGTGGGGTATTTCTAAAACCAGGAAACACAGCATAATAATAAGACAGGCAAAACATGTTGAGCATTGAAATTGCATATCTGTAGAAAAATTTCAATTTTCATCTGCGGTGAATGAATTTTAGCAAAACACCTGTAGGGTCAAGATGCTCACTACCCCTTCGTAAACTGTTTGAGGAGTGTGGTTTCTAAAATACGGTCACTTCTTGTCGGTTTCTGTTTTTTATTTAACCTCTGAACCTCTGCAGTTGTCGGCTAGTGCTGTATACCTTGTGATCACCAAAGTAGGCCTCCAATGCACATGCTGTTCTTTCTCTTTTGAAACCTTCAGTGTGCCCAAAAAGCAGTTAATGACCACATAGGGGGTATGGTTGTACTCAGGAAAAATTATGTAACAATATTTGAGTGCTTTTTCTCCTGTAACTTCTTGTGAATATGAAAAATATGATGCTAAAGCATGGGAATAGCATGAGAAGTCCACAGAGCTCTATGACATAGTGGTAAGGTGGAAGCAGCATGAGGAGGCCACCGAGTGGCACAATGACAGAATCTGGAGGTGGTAGCAGCATCAGACGGTCACAAGGTGGCACAATGACAGAGTGTGGAGGTGGCAGCAGCATCAGGAGACCACAGAGTGGCACAATGACAGAGTCTGGAGGTGGCGGTAGCATTATGTGGTCACAGAGTGGAACAATGACAGAGTCTGGAGGTGGCGGCAGCATCAGGAGGCCACCGAGTGGCACGAAGACAGAGTGTGGAGGTGGCAGCAACATGAGGAGGCCACAGAGTGGCACAATGACAGAGTGTGGAGGTGGCAGCAGCATCAGTAAACCACAGAGTGGCACAATGACAGAGTCTGGAGGTGGCGGCAGTATCAGGAGGTCACAGAGTGGCACAATGACAAAGTCTGGAGATGACAGCAGCATCAGCAGTGTGGAGGTGGGTGGCAATAACAGTACCCGCTGATTATGGTGGGTGTAAAAAGGAGCACTTGGCATCAGATGTGTGACATCAGGCGGGTGGCTGCATCAGAAGAGTAGCTGAGGCAGGTAGCCAGAAAAAATTAACGGTCTCTTTTGTCAAGGTTTGGGTGAGACAGCACAGATGATCTAATCTGATGCATCAGGCATTGGTGGGTGGAAATCCTAGCTGATCCACGCTTGATTCATCTTGACAAAGGTCGGTCTCTCCATATTTTGGGTGGACAGGCGAGTTCTTCTTGGGGTAACTATGGCCCCAGCAGCACTAAACATCCGCTCTGATGACACACTACTAGCCGGGCAGGACAGCTTTTCCAGGGCAAACTCTGCTAGTTGCAGCCACAAATTCAGTTTGGCTGCCCAGTAGTCCAGCGGATCATCAATGTATGGTGGCAGGGTGCTGTCCAAGTATGCCACCACCTGCTGGTTCAGGTCCTGCTCCAGGTCTAGCTGCTGCTGCTGGTAAATACTTTCTTCACTATGCGGGTGAAGAAAGCTGCTCATCAGCGACTTTAGACTCAGGCTGTTGCTGAAAGAGCTGGTACTGCTCCTGCCACCACACCCCTCCCCAGCAGCCATGGCAGTGGAATGGGAACGCAGAGGGCCCCCAGTCGGACCTGCGAGAGGATGGACGATGGCGCAAATAGGCATCGGCTAACTGACTACATAGGATGTCTCTATAGTAGTTCAGTTTGTGCTCCCTCTCAGCGGGTGTAGAAAAGGCCCCCATTTTGGACCGGTAGCAAGGGTCCAACAAGGTGAGGAGCCAGAAATCATCTCTCTGCAGAATGGTGACAATTCGGCTGTCACTACGCAAGCAAGTGAGCATGCATCGGGGCCATTTGTGCAAGTGACAATTAGGTATTGTAGTCTTCCCCGGTGGATCCTGGAGTCGAGGATCTTTGCGACAGCGTATTCTTCTTCACTCTGTACACTCACAGGTGGTGGAGGGGGCGAGTGGTGGCCTGTGAAGGTGTTCTCCACGTATGGCTTGAGGAGGGAGCAATGGAAGACAGGGTGCACCCTAATGGAGTCCGGAAGGTTGAGCCGGAACGTGAGCTCGTTGATTTGTGCGGTGATCCAGAACGGACCCATGTATCTTTGGGCCAACTTTTTGGAGGGGGCCTTCAATCTGAGGTTCCTGGTGGACAGCCACACCTTGTCTCCCACATGGAATCCCGGGGTGGGTTTGCGGCATCTGTCTGCTCCCTGTTTAAAGCACCTTTGGGCGAGCTGGAGGTTGTCAACAATGTTCTTTTGTGCCTCCTGTAGGGTTGTTAGGCGTTCGGTTACTGCTGGGTGGAGGCGACGGGTAGGTGGGGAATGAACACCGGGTGCGAGCCTGTGTTAGCAAAGAAGGAGCTGTGCTTGGTTGAGCTGTGCTCAGCATTGTTGTAGACGAACTCGGCCGTGGGGAGATGGTCAAGCCAGTCATCCTGCAGGTGTGAGCTGAAAAAGCGTAGGTACTGCTCTAGGGTCTGATTAGTTCTCTCCGTCTGCCCATTTGACTGAGGGTGAAAAACAGAGGACAGGTTCACTTTAACCCCGAGCGCCAGGCAGAAGTTCTTCCAGAACTTTGAGGCAAATTGTATGCCTTGGTCGGAGACCACATCGTCTGGGATCCCATGCAGCCTAAAGACCTCTCTGAGAATAAGATCGGCCGTCTGTTTGGCGGTGGGTAGGCTTTTGTAGGGGATGAAATGGGCCATCTTGGTGAGGCGGTCGACCGCGACCAGGATGGTGTTTATCCCTTTAAAAAGAGGAAGTTCTACCACAAAGTCCATGAAGATCGAGCCCCAGGGGCAGGAGGGAATTGGGAGGGGCTGTAAAGACCCACGGGAGAGGAATAGGGAGTCTTATTGCGGGCACAGACTGTGCACGAGGAGATGTACCTCTTGATGTCCTCCTTGTATGTTGGCCACCAGAAGGAGCGGGAGAGAAGCTCCTGGGTCTTTCTTGTGCCCAAATGGCCGGCCAGCTTGGAGTCATGGTTGAGTTTGAGAACTTAGAGCCGTGCGATTTCTGGTACATATAGTTGTAGGCCCTGATGAAACCAATGACCATTCTTAAACGTAAGGCTGACATTCCTTGTGGGGTGGGCGAGGAAGGAGTCATTTTCATATCCTTCTTTGATTGTGCCCAGGAGTTCTTTAGAGTAGGTGGCCCCTACGACCCTTCTCTCGGGTAGGATGTTTTTTTTGGCCCTTGTTACTCTGTGAGGGCTCGGAAAACATTCTGGAGAGGGCATCAGCCTTGCCGTTTTTTGATCCGGGGCCATAGGTGATGAGAAAGTTGAAGCGGGAAAAGAATAGGCTCCATCTGGCCTGTCTGGCTGAGAGTCTCTTAGCGCTGCGGATGAACTCGAGGTTCTTGTGGTCAGTTAGTACGATTATGGGGTTGGTGGCTCCTTTCAGCAGGTGTCTCCACTCGGAGAAGGCATCCTTGATAGCCAGTAGTTCTTTGTTCCCGCTGTCATAGTTCTTCTCGGAGGGGGGCATCTGGCGGGAGAAATATGTGCACGGGTGTAGTAGCATCTTCTCCCCTGTCCGTTGTGACAGAACTGCCCCAACCGCGGAGTCTGATGCATCCACTTCGACTGTAATTGGCAGCTCGGGGTTCGGGTGGATTAGGATTGGAGCAGAAGTTAAGAGGAGTTTCAACTTGGTGAAGGGCTCCTGGGCCTCGGGTGTCCAGGAGAAGGGGACTGCCTTCTTGGTGAGTTGGGTGATTGGTGCTATGACCTTGGAGAAGTTCCGGATAAACTACCGATAGAAGTTGGCGAAGCCAATGAATCTTTGTATCTCCTTCTCTTTTCTCGGAATGGGCCAGTTCATCACGGCTTGGACCTTCCCCGGGTCCATACTTAGGCCCTCTGGGGAGATAATGTATCCGAGGAATTGAGTGGTGGTTCGCTCAAACTCGCATTTCTCTAGCTTGATATAGAGAGAGTTCTGTCGGAGTCTCTGCAGTACCCTGCGGACGTGTTCGCGGTGCTGCTCGAGGTCTTCAGAGAAGATCAAGATGTCGTCCAGGTAAATGACTACAAACAGATCCAGCATGTCCCTGAGGACGTTGTTAATGAAGTGCTGGAATGTGGCGGGAGCATTGCAAAGTCCGAAAGGCATGACCAGGTACTCGAAGTGACCATAACGTGTCCGGAAGGCGGATTCGGATGAGGTTGTAGGCCCCTCGAAGGCCGAGTTTAGTGAAGATCTTCGCTGCCCGGAGTCTCTCGAGGAGTTCTGAAATCAGTGGGAGCGGGTAACGGTTCTTTACGGTTATGTTGTTAGGCTTTCTGTAGTCTATGCAGGGACGCAGGGAGGAGTCTTTTTTCTCTACGAAGAAAAAGGGGGCTCCCGCGGGGGTGTAGAGGGCCGGATGAACCTAAGGTCATCGTCCAGGTACTCTTTAAGAGCCTTGAGTTCAGGCTCTGAAAGGGGGTAGATACTGCCAAAGGGTATTTCGGCCCCGGTCATAGGGCAGTTGTAGGGTCGGTGTGATGGCAGCTTGTCTGCGTTTTTCTTGTCGCAAACAATGTCCGGAGAAGACAGTAGCCTAGTAAGCGGGGCTACCGCCTGGGATGTGGCTGGTCACGGGTTTGAATCCCGACAACAGGTTTCCTGGAATTACAGAGCTGCATAATGGCAATTTGGGTCCCCAGTCAGTGCAGCATGGTATAATCGGATTGTTCCTATTACCCAGGCTGTCACCTCCCTGACTGAACCCTGTTCAACACAAATGCTGGTGGAATGGTTCCTCCCTATCCTTTGCCTACACCTTGAGTAATCTTTTTCTGCACTTGTAATTTTTTTTTTATTTCACTACAATCAAGTCTTTCCTATCACTGTCCCTAGTGCCTGCAGACACGTCTCTCCCTGCACTAAGCACGCTGGTGAATGGCAGAATCTAAGATGGCTGCCGCTATTTGTAGAGCTTTGACATCACAGGGCTCGCTGCTGTTTGGCTGCAGGCATGTTAGTATGGGTGATTCCGCTTTCCCAGTGTTCCTTGCCCCATGTCCTCACACATGTAGCAGCCATTTTAGGAAAAAATGTGATTTGTTACCCCAAAGCTCGAGGAAATTCACATTCAGTGCGAATCGAATTTTTCCTGAAATTCGGATCGAATTCTACTTCGTCAGCTTCGATTCACTCATCTCAAGTTAGAAGCCATCAACAGAAAACAAAATTTGAATTGCTTGCCAATGACATTCAGGAAGCTGCCAACGGTTCTATATACAAGGCAAAAAAGATGGGAAATATAAGACACACCTTTCTAGATCTAATTCCATGTGGAAAATGTTGAAAAAATGGCTGGGTCAGTTTAACCCCTGATGTAGGGGAGAAAAAAAGTGCTTAGATAGGATTTAGAAACACAAGTGTTGTAAAAAGCTAAGGCTACCTTAGATGATCAAATGCATTATCTGCATTTAGGCTAAGCATTAACCTGTAGACGACCTGCCCCATACTTGTATGCCGATGTAGGCCAAGACTTGAGGACCAGCGCTGTACATGTTCGGCATTCTGATTGGGCAGGTTCAGGAGCTCAATCAGCAGCAGTGTTCTGGCTATTCCTGAAAGCTGAGCCCCTGCTGTATACTTTACACCAGCATATGTGAATACACTGATGCTGGTCTATTAATACCTTGTATGCCACGGTCAATGCTGATAGCAGAATGCAAGGGGTTTGTGGAGGATACGGGCACTCTCCTCCACTCCATTGGGTCCCCTCACTGCGGAGATGGGGACTCAATGGCTGAAAACAAATCCTGATGCCTTACACAGTAAATAAAACAAAAACGCCCCCTTTCCCATAATAAAGACATATAAAATTGTAAAATACTGAAAAAACACAGACATATTAGATATCGGCGCTTTTTTAATGACCAGCTTTATAAAAAATATCACAGGATCTACCATCAGGTGGATACCATAAAAAAAACAATGCAAAAACAGCCATTTTTTGGTCATTTTGCCTCACAAAAAGTGTAATACCAAGTGATCAAAAGTCATAAGCACCCCAAAATGATACCAATAAAATCATCACCTCATCCCGCAAAAAACAGCCCTCAAACACTATTGCCAGAAAATTTTAAAAATATGGCTTTCATAAAACGTTGAAGCAAAAACATGATTTTTCTTTACAAAAAACATATACGTGGCAAAACATTAAAAAAAACTATATAACATTGGTATATTTGCAATCACACTGACCAGCAGAATAAAGATAATGTGTTATTTTTCTCACACAGTGTTCTCTGCAATAACCAGACACAAAAAGTAATTCCGGGGATGAAACCTCCGTGTAAACCTCCGTGTATTAAAGTACTGCATGCAGGACTTTCCTGTCCGCTCGAAAATCATGTTCTGAGCGGACACCAAATGGACCCCTTTAAAGTCTATGGGGTCTTTAGGCTCCGTTGGTGTCAGTTAGGTGTCAGTTATGTACAGCATCCGTCCTTTCCGTTCTACTGCTCCTAGCTGGTGAATGGCAGAATCTAAGATGGCTGCCGCTATTTGTAGAGCTTTGACATCACAGGGCTCGCTGCTGTTTGGCTGCAGGCATGTTAATATGGGTGATTCCGCCTTCCCAGTGTTCCTTGCCCCATGTCCTCACACATGTAGCAGCCATTTTAGGAAAAAATGTGATTTGTTACCCCAAAGCTCGAGGAAATTCACATTCAGTGCGAATCGAATTTTTCCTGAAATTCGGATCGAATTCTACTTCGTCAGCTTCGATTCACTCATCTCAAGTTAGAAGCCATCAACAGAAAACAAAATTTGAATTGCTTGCCAATGACATTCAGGAAGCTGCCAACGGTTCTATATACAAGGCAAAAAAGATGGGAAATATAAGACACACCTTTCTAGATCTAATTCCATGTGGAAAATGTTGAAAAAATGGCTGGGTCAGTTTAACCCCTGATGTAGGGGAGAAAAAAAGTGCTTAGATAGGATTTAGAAACACAAGTGTTGTAAAAAGCTAAGGCTACCTTAGATGATCAAATGCATTATCTGCATTTAGGCTAAGCATTAACCTGTAGACGACCTGCCCCATACTTGTATGCCGATGTAGGCCAAGACTTGAGGACCAGCGCTGTACATGTTCGGCACTCTGATTGGGCAGGTTCAGGAGCTCAATCAGCAGCAGTGTTCTGGCTATTCCTGAAAGCTGAGCCCCTGCTGTATACTTTACACCAGCATATGTGAATACACTGATGCTGGTCTATTAATACCTTGTATGCCACGGTCAATGCTGATAGCAGAATGCAAGGGGTTTGTGGAGGATACGGGCACTCTCCTCCACTCCATTGGGTCCCCTCACTGCGGAGATGGGGACTCAATGGCTGAAAACAAATCCTGATGCCTTACACAGTAAATAAAACAAAACGCCCCTTTCCCATAATAAAGACATATAAAATTGTAAAATACTGAAAAACACAGACATATTAGATATCGGCGCTTTTTAATGACCAGCTTTATAAAAATATCACAGGATCTACCATCAGGTGGATACCATAAAAAAAACAATGCAAAAACAGCCATTTTTTGGTCATTTTGCCTCACAAAAAGTGTAATACCAAGTGATCAAAAGTCATAAGCACCCCAAAATGATACCAATAAAATCATCACCTCATCCCGCAAAAAACAGCCCTCAAACACTATTGCCAGAAAATTTTAAAAATATGGCTTTCATAAAACGTTGAAGCAAAAACATGATTTTTCTTTACAAAAAACATATACGTGGCAAAACATTAAAAAAAACTATATAACATTGGTATATTTGCAATCACACTGACCAGCAGAATAAAGATAATGTGTTATTTTTCTCACACAGTGTTCTCTGCAATAACCAGACACAAAAAGTAATTCCGGGGATGAAACCTCCGTGTAAACCTCCGTGTATTAAAGTACTGCATGCAGGACTTTCCTGTCCGCTCGAAAATCATGTTCTGAGCGGACACCAAACGGACCCCTTTAAAGTCTATGGGGTCTTTAGGCTCCGTTGGTGTCAGTTAGGTGTCAGTTATGTACAGCATCCGTCCTTTCCGTTCTACTGCTCCTGAACGGAGCTTGAGAACGGAAAAGACAAACGGTGATGTGAACGAGCTCTTAGGTAGTAGAGTTTGACATTGAAATCTTTGAATACTCTAGCAATTTTATCTGGGTCATATACAAGTTGTTTTTCAAGGGAGTTAAGAAAATAATGTCCCTCTGGGTTCCAATCTGTTTAACCAATAGTGATTGGGCTTTGGTACTTTTTTCATAATAACGCTGTTTAGTGACATCTAGTATTGATATCTACAGTGTGAGAAACTTCTCATAGCAGGGGTCTGGAGGAGACAATTTGACCTTGAGGAATGTCCCATGATAACAGATTATGGAAATCTGCTTCCTGTGGCTTCCTACGATTTTTTTTTTTTAGTAAGAAGGGGCTAAGTCTATGTAGTGGCCTCTGACCACTGCCCTATCCGCTTCTACTACAGAGGAAGGATTAGCCAAAGAACCCTCATTCATTCAGCCAGTATTGGCAGACTTGTCGCATAACATAACCCACTAAGATTTGTATAGCTATAGGGTCCTGAGCGGACCAAACAATCAATTGCAATTTCAGCTGATTGTAAAGTCACCAAAGTGCAAAAGAAAAAAATATTTAATTAACTTCATAGAGCTGGTAAACTATTTAGAGGAATGTTTATTATATGCCACAGGTCATATGTACAAAGCAAATTGCATTTTGTGAAACTAGAGGGAAGGGACAGAAGAGGATGCATGGTTCCATTTATCTGAAAAATTAGTTATAAAGTCACCTACTAAAACACTTCCTGCCATGTTTGGTTCAAAACATTATTGAATGGATGAGTGAAAGGTATTTGGGCTTACATTTGGGGCATATGCTGTAGAGGATAATGGCCATGCCACAGATGGTTCTACAAATTATTATATAACAACCCTGAGGATCTGTATCCACTGTAAAGACCACTAGTAAAGAGTAGTGAACCACTAAGATGACTACGTACATTTTTTGTCATACATGTAAGTGGAAGACTGAGAGAAGGGGTGACTAGAGTATGTAATCAAAATGTGTCTCTTGTAGAAAAGCTATGTCTGCTTAAAGGTAGATAAGTTCCCTCAATGCCAGGTACATTTAGTGTTTGATTAAGCCCCTTGACACTGAGTGATACTATAAGCAATGTGGTGAAAAGAAGTGTTGATGGACAAATATGAACTCACTGTCCTCCATTAGAGTTGCAAAGAGAAGATGTCACAAGGTTGCTCCAGGTGGAGGTTGCTCCAAGTGGTTTCCTCAGTCTTTGGAAAGAAATGAGGGAGAAAAGTTGGGTAAAACAAGAAAACACCTAAATATTACCAATTTCAAACACAGCGATAATGCAATAAAATGCAGGAAACAAAAGATTATGTTGGTTACTAAAATGAGAAAACTCCTGTACACAACCATAGTTCACACAGCCGTAGAGGTTGGCCACCTCTTGTTTGTGTTAGAAAAAAGGGGCTAAAACTTTGGAGATTTATGAGGTAGAAAAATAAACTCTTGGAAAAGATATTTTAAACAAATGTGGCCTGTGGTTATAAGTACTGATGTCGCGAACATAAATTTCCGCGAATGTTCGCGAACAGGGCGAACCGCCATAGACTTCAATAGACAGGCGAATTTTAAAACCCACAGGGACTCTTTCTGGCCACAATAGTGATGGAAAAGTTGTTTGAAGGGGACTAACACCTGGACTGTGGCATGCCAGAGAGGGATCCATGGCAAAACTCCCATGGAAAATCACGTAGTTGACGCAGAGTGTGGTAAATTGTAATTCCAATGCGATTAATACAGGTTATATTAATCGCATTGTGAATTCAACTTAGAGCTGGGTTCCTAATGGTTGTATTGCTAGAATATAACGAAGACTTAGAATATAGCGCTATATTCTCAATGTTCGTTATATTCTAGCAATACAACCATTAGGAACCCAGCTCTAAGTTGAATTCGCAATGCGATTAATACAGGTTATATTAATCGCATTGCGATTACAACTACTAACACTGCAGCTTCAGAATGAATCTAAGATGGATGCCGCCCTTGCTTTTAGATAGGAGGTGGGAGGGTCTGGGAGGGAGACTGCTGTTCTAGCCCTAAAAAGGGCTTTTTGGGGTGCTGTCAGGATGCTATCCTTACAGCAGAGATCTGATGAGTGTTTCAGGACTGGAGTGGACACTGAATACACCAACCTAGCTATCCATTTCCCTATTAAATCAGCAGCAGCTACACTGTCCCTCCTCTCAGCACAGTCTGGATAAAGCTGCCTGGAGCAGGTGATTGAGGAGTTGGTGGGATCATGGTCTCTGGAGAAACAGGGATCAGGTAAACAGGAAAGCGTGCTGTACTACTTAATGAGTGGGTCTGGCATTTTATGGCAGCCACCAATAGAGAGAGCGTAGTGCATAAAGAATTTTACATCTTCTATTAAGTTTAATATTCAAAAAGAGCTCCATTTTACCCTGGGTTCAGACCTAAGCGTTCCCAAAACGCGCGTTTTTTTGCGCGTTTTTGTAAATAGGAAACGCGCTAGACGCGTTCTTGTGATTGACTACTGTGGTGTCAATCACAAAACGCGCGTCAAACGCCCCAAAAGAAGCTCAAGTACTTGTTTATGCGTTGGGCGTTTTACAGCGCGTTCAAACGCGCTGTAAAACGCTCAAGTGTGAACCACTCCCATAGGGATGCATTGGTTTTAATCTGTTGAGCGTTTTACAGCGCGTTTGAACGCGCTGTAAAACGCTCAGGTGTGAACCCAGGGTTATGAAGCACCTAAAATGGTGATGCAAAGCATGACTTTTTAAAATATAACTTTCCTTAGTATAATAGAAATATAATTTCTCATACAACACATTGGAGGAGGCACACTCAGTCCTGCAATGTGCACCGATGAGATCTGTGTACAGCATGTATAGAGGAATCCTGAACATGCAGAGGAGGCGGCCGGAGGTTTCATGGTAGATTTCCTCCTCATAAGAATTGCTGTATAAGGCAATGGCCCCACATTTGCCCACAGTTGTAGCTGAGGTGGTATGTGGGGTTGGGCTTCAAAGTCCAGTTCCATTAGCTTCGAGACATGCCCCCCACAGAACATTCTTCAAGCTTAAAGGGAATGTGTCATCAGAAAATGACCTGCTGTTTAAATCACTTTTTTATGTTTCACATATTTTAAAATAAATTATGTTATTTTTAATTTTCACTTTTTATAGTTAAACTAAAACGAAAAATCTAGCCGTTTTTGCCCTGGTCACTATGTCTAATAATTGGCGCCACCTCTTGGTGTGTACAGATTACTTTACTGCAGTTAACTCATTCTAAAGGTGGATTCAGATGTGCCGACTGAGGGGCTAATTGTCAGCTGCTCATTTATTGAAGGAGACAATGCATTTACATACATCTCCTTCACTGTATGAGGACGGGGGATCGCTATGGCAGAATCATGGCTTTTGAGCAGCAGATCGCTATTTAGACATCACGATCTGCTGCTCAAAAGCCCCCATCGGTGGTGCCTGCACGAGCGTGAGCTCAGGCAAGATGGCAGCCCCCATAATAATGTTCAGGAAATAAAATAAAAAAATCTACAATCAGAAGATAAAAACAGATATAAAAAAGGAAATTTGCAACTATCTGATTTTAACTGGCTTATAAAATTTTGGTGACACATTTCCTTTAGCAGGGAGTTTTCAGGTCACTAAATACCATGAGTGCATCGTACTGGTGTTGCCTGAAAAGTATGGTTATGGATCACCCATGTAAATTAAATACAAAAAAAAGTTTCATATTTAATGGTTAAGTAAACACCAACGTAAACTCAAGATACCCATTGTGGGTAAGAGTTTGGAATATGAATTTTTACACTGAACAAAAATATAAACGTAACGCTTTCGGTTTTGCTCCCATTTAGCATGAAGTAAACTCAAAGATCTGAAACATTTTCTACATACACAAAAGACCCATTACTCTCAAATATTGTTCACAAATCTGTTTAAATCTGTGTTAGTGAGCACTTCTCCTTTGCCGAGATAATCCATCCCACCTTACAGGTGTGGCATATCAAGGTGCTGATTAGATAGCATAAATATTTCACAGGTGTGCCTTAGACTGCCCACAATAAAAGGACACTCTGAAATGTGCACAGTTTTGCCTTACTGAGGGGGAGTCAGAAAACCAGTCAGTATCTGGTGTGGCCACCATTTGCCTCACGCAGTGCAACACATCTCTGTCGCATAGAGTTGATCAGGTTGTTGATTTTTGCCTGTGGAATGTTGGGCTACTCCTCTTTAATAGCTGTGCGAAGTTGCTGAATATTGGCAGGAACTGGAACACGTATACGCCGATCCAGGGCATCCCAAACATCCCAAACATGCTCAATGGGTGACATGTCCGGTGAGTATACTGGCTATGCAAGAACTGGGATGTTTTCAGCTTCCAGGAATTGTGTACAGATCATTGCAATATGGGGCCGTGCATTATCATGCTGCAACATGAGGTGATGGTCATGGATGAATGGCACAACAATGGGCCTCAGGATCTCGTCACGGTATCTCTGTGCATTCAAAATGCCATCAATAAAATGCACCTGTGTTCGTTGTCCATAACATACGCCTGCCCATACCATGACCCCACCACAACTATGGGACACTCGATCCACAACGTTGACGTCAGCAAACCGCTCACCCACACGACGCCACACACGCTGTCTGCCATCTGCCCTGAACAGTGAAAACTGGGACTCATCCGTGAACACAACGCCTCTCCAACGTTCCAGATGCCATCGAAGGTGAGCATTTGCCCACTTAAGTCGATTACGACGACGAACTGCAGTCAGGTCCAGACCTCGATGAGGACGACTAGCATGAGCCTACCTGAGATGGTTTCTGACAGTTTGTGCAGAAATTCTTTGGCTATGCAAACTGATTGTTGCTGCAGCTGTCCGGGTGGCTGGTCTCAGACGATCATGGAGGTGAGGTCCTGGGCTGGTGTGGTTACACATGGTCTGTGTTTGTGAGGCCGGTTGGATGTACTGCCACATTCTCTGAAATGTCTTTGGAGATGGCTTATGGTAGAGAAATGAACATTCATTGCACGGGTAACAGCTCTGGTAGACATTACTGCAGTCAGCATGCCAATTACACGCTCCCTCAAACTTTGTGACATCTGTGGCATTGTGCTGTGTGATCAAACTGCACATTTCAGAGTGTCCTTTTATTGTGGGCAGTCTAAGGCACACCTGTGCAATATTCATGCTGTCTAAACAGCACCTTGATATGCCACACCTGTGAGGTGGGATGGATTATCTCGGCAAAGAAGAAGTGCTCACTAACACAGATTTAGACAGATTTGTGAACAATATTTGAGAGTAATGGGTCTTTTATGTATGTAGAAAATGTTTCAGATCTTTGAGTTCAGCTCATGCAAAATGCAAAACCGAAAGTATTGCATTTATATTTTTGTTCAGTGTCATTTTAATAATTCACTGTCTCTATAGTATTTAACTATTAAAATCATCAAATAAAATTAAATTAATTTGTTCTTATTTGTTCCTCTCCCATTTCAGCTTATCTGTAGCTTAAAGTCTTAAATCAAAGTCTGCATACTGACAAATTAATAACTATTAGGTGATAAAAAATTCTATTATAATTGCAACCAACTGCATCTTCCCCATCTTAAGAAAACCAAACCCCCCACATTATGAGTGGATTTCAAAATAATTTCTTTCAATACCTACAAGTTATCAAGCTGATAAATTGGAAAATATGCTTTCCACCATTCTGTCAAGAAAAAGTATTTAAACAATTGCACGATTTTTGTATTTTGAACAAATCATTCAGGGTTGGTTCCAGATTATTTGAGATAACTTGTAGGTCTCTGTAGAGAGTGGCCTTCCTTTCTTTTCAAGTAAAACTCTATCTTTAAATTTCACAGTTCAGAAATAAAATTACCCCTTCTCCCTGTGTGCATGTTGACCCTTCGTAACCAAGCTATTTTTTTCATTTTTTCATTGGCGCATGCCAAGAGCTATAACTTTTTTTTTTTCTTTTAGCCAATATGGTCATATTAGTGCTTGTTTATTGCAGGATAAGGGTGGGTTCAAACTAGCGTTATGGTTTCCGTTATGGCCTTCCATTATAGCGTGGTTATAATGG
Source organism: Bufotes viridis (assembly GCA_033119425.1). Classification (NCBI taxonomy): domain Eukaryota; kingdom Metazoa; phylum Chordata; class Amphibia; order Anura; family Bufonidae; genus Bufotes; species Bufotes viridis. The sequence continues at coordinate 291,556,267 of CM065593.1, read as the reverse complement.
AACATAACGGAATCCATAAGAAGGAAGGACGGATCCGTTCTTTTGCCCATAGACTTCTATTATGACGGAATGCAAAACGGAAGCTATTAACAGGACTTTGTTTTCCGTCTTGCATAACGGGACCCAGACGGATCTGTTATGCTTTTCCATAGACTTGTATAATGACGGAAAGCAAACGGAATGCCTTTTAAAGGCTTCCATTTTGCATTCTGTCTGGGCATTCCATTATAACCATGTAATAACGGAAAGCAATAACGGAGTCCCTAACGCTAGTGTGAACCATTCACCATTCACTTTTATTAACTGTTTCCGGAGGGGATGGGAAAAATCAGCAATAACGCCACTAAGTTTTTAAGTTGCGGTATAAATAACATAAGTTTATTCTCCAGGTCATTATGATTACAGTGAAGTCAAATACATTTATTTTTATTTTTACATTTTTTTCCTTTTGCACAATAACAAAAAAAAAGATCCATAACTTTTAAATTGTTTTAATTTTTTACAGAGCTATGTCAGGGATTTTCCATTTTGGGATACATAACGTTTTCTTTTTTGTGTAGAATTAATAATAATAAAAAAAACTGTAATTATGCCATTGTGTTATTATTTTTTTTGTTACAGCTAGAAATGAGCAAATTTTTCAATTTTCAATTTGGTGCAAATTTATTTGCGGCGAATCTCGTTAAAAAACGGCTATTTCCTGGCTTCAGAGAGCCTTTAAAGTGGTGTAGAACACTGTGCCTTGCAGTAACACAAGCATAGGGAGTCTGCTCTGGTAGTGAAATAATACTGTGAGTCCTTATGACATGCAGATGATAGGCGTCGCTCTTAAAATGACTGCATACTTAACTTATTTGGGCAGTTACGGGGCCAAAACTGACCAAATAACTCAAGTGTGAACTCAGCCTTACAAGTCAATGTTAGCGAAAAAAAGAAGCGCACTCCTTTTACACTATTGGCAGCTGATTCAACATAGATGTCTACAGAACCTGTTCTATTAAACGCTTATACAAGTAGAACCCCCTGACAGAGTGGAGAAAGTGTCAGCAGTAATTTTCTGTCGACGTCACTGATTTTTTTGCCCTTCCTCTGATCCGTCAGAACAATAACCCCCAAAAAACGGATCCTGTCTGTTGAGTATCAACATTCACTTGGTCAGCATTTGGTCAGTAATCCATCAGTATTGCTAATGCCAAAAAAAAAAAACAGGAGTGGATCCAAAACAGAGATGACCAAATCACAAGCCAATTCTGATGGGACCATACAGAACTTACAGATGCTACACAGACGGGATCCGTTGTGCGTCTCATTTTTCCTTCTGACATATCAGAAGAAGGGTCAGCCAGGCCGAAAGGCAAAATACTGGCCCAGTCATGAAGTGGGGAGGGTGGAAACAGCATGAGAAGTCCACAGAGTGGCACAATGACAGTGTGGAGGTGGCAGCAGCAGCATCAGGAGGCCACAGAGTGGCACAATGACAGAGTGTGGAGGTGGCAGCAGCAGCATCAGTAGGAGACCAAAGAGTGGCACAATGACAGTGTGGAGGTGGCGGCAGCATCAGGAGACCACAGAGTGGCAAGGTGACATAGTGCAGAGGTGGCAGCAGCATGAGGAGACCACAGAGTGGAAAGGTTACATAGTGTGGAGGTGGCAGGAGCAGCAGCATCAGTAGGAGACCAAAGAGTGGCACAATGACAGTGTGGAGGTGGCGGCAGCATCAGGAGACCACAGAGTGGCAAGGTGACATAGTGCAGAGGTGGCAGCAGCATGAGGAGACCACAGAGTGGCAAGGTAACATAGGGAGGTGGGTGGCAATACCAGTACCCACTGAAGATGGTGGGTGAAAGAAGGAGCACTTGGCATCAGATGTGTGGCATCAGGCGGGTGGCAGCATCAGAATAGGCAGGTAGCCAGAAGAAACAAGTCTCTTTTGTCAAAGTGTTGGTGTGGCACCATGGGTGATCTAGTCTGATGCATCAGGCATCTTCTTGGGGTAACTATGGTTCCCGCCGCACTGTACACCTGCTCTGATGCCATACTACTGGCCAGGCAGGACAGCTTTTACATGGCAAACTCTGCCACTTGCGGCCACAAATCCAGTTTGGCTGCCCAGTAGTCCAGCAGATCTTCAATGTGGGGTGTCAGGGTGCTGTCCAAGTATGCCACCACCTGCTGGTTCATATCCTGCTCCAGGTCTAGCTTCTGCTGGTGAGTAGTTTCTTCACTAGGCGGGTGAAAAAGCTGCTCATGAGGCTGCTGCTGATGGAGCTGGTACTGCTCCTGCCACGCCACCCCTCCCCAGCAGCCATGGCAGTGGAACATGAGCGCAGAGGACCCCACAGTCAGACCTGCGAGAGGACGGACTGACTACATAGGATGTTTCTATAGTAGTTCAGTTTGTCCTCCCTCTCAGCGTGTGTAAAAAAAAAAAAAAAACATTTTGGACCAGTAGAGAGGGTCCAACAAAGTGGAGAGCCAGAAGTCATCCCTCTGCCGAATCGTGACAATTCGGCTGTCACTACGCAAGCAAGTGAGCATGCATCGGGCCATTTGTGCATGTGACTCAGAGGGACTCCCTGTCTCCATCTCCACTGCATGCTGCCACGGTGTGTCTGGGTCCTCTGTCTCCTCTTCCTCATCACCCTGTAGCTCCTCTATCTGCTCCTCCTCTCCTGTCACCTGTGTAGAAAAATCACCCATTTCGCTACACATTGCTTGTGCTCCAATGTCCTCCTCCTCCTCCAGTTGAGCCCCCACAGGGCTCATATGGCCGCGAGATCTAGGCACCATGTCTCTGGTCCCCTGAGCAGCCACAGATTTACCAGCATCTTATCCAGGACATGAAGCAGTTCAGGAATTACATTGGAATTACATTGTTCATCCCGTAGTCCTGGCGACTGACAAATAACATGCACTCCTCCAGGGGCCGTCAGCAAATGGCAGGTGTCACGCATGAGCTGCCACGGGCTGTTATCGAGGTTACACAGGGGAGTACTCCTATCCGCTTGGATCATCAAGAAATCCTTTATGGCCTTTCTCTGTTCGTATATTTGGTCCAAAATATGGAGGGTGGAATTCCAATGGCGAAAACGTCAAATATTAGCCTATGTTGGGGGATGCCGTTCTGCTGCTGCAGCTCAAGGATGGTGTGCTTTGCGGCGTATGAGTGGCTGAAGTGCATGCAAAATTTCCTGGCCATTTTTAGGATGTCTTGCAGATGGGTGGAAGACCAGGAACCGCTTGACAACCAGATTGAACGAGTGTGCCAAGCAAGGCACATGGCTCAGCCCTCCTTGATGCAGCGCCGACACCATGTTCCTCCTGTTGTCGGTCACCATGGTTCCGATTTTGAGTTTTCGAGAAAGCCAGGATTCGATTTCTTGATGAAGAAACGCTGATGAAGAAACGCTGATATGCGCTGCTGGCGTCCCCACGTGCATATCAGCGTTCCCAGATCGTCCACAGCCGAGAGGGATAACCATGATACACCCCATGGTCTAGCAGCACGTTTAAGACTTGAAAAAGGGGTACGTAATCCCCGAAACGCGTTGTCAATAAAAAACCTTTAAAAAAGATTACCCTTGCTTGAGGTTGTCTAAGTGCGCCCTTTGGTACCCCATTGGAAGTGCGGATTTACTGCACATCCGTTTCCTTTGAATCTGTTCCTTCAGTACCCTGGGGGTCTGGCAACCACCCATTTGAACTGAGCGGGTCACTGGCAGCACCAACCTCCCTAATGGCCATTCACTAGAGTTGTGCCTGAGCTAGCACAACCATAAAAGGTGAGCACAACCATTATTTGACTTCAAATAATATCCAATAGAAACACATTACCCTATGAGCGCCTTTTCCCCTTTTCTTTTCGCCAAATTGTGCTGATGAAGGACATGGAGCAGTTCCTCCTCTGTGGGACTCTGTTTGCCCAGGCAAATCAGGTGCAGAACAGCGTGAGAGTGATGAGAGTCTACAATCACCCATCAAGTTTCCCCAAAAAAGCCTGTTTCACAGAAAAAATGTCACTACTACGTAATTCGGTCCATACAGCAAAATTTTCACAAAGAAAAACCTGTTTGAAATTAAATGACTTGCATACACTACATGCCTTCAACATAATTCTTAGATCTCTACATGAAAATAATGTATTTGCTGTAAATCAAGAGAGGAGCATAGTTGGAGACATTGACTTCACATGAAGCAGTTCCTTCTCTGTGTGACTCCGTTCGCTCAAGCAAATCAGGTGCAGAACAGTGAGATAGTGATGAGAGTCAACAATCACCCATCAATTCACCCATCAATCGAAAAAATTGTGTTTGAAATAAAAAATTTCACCAATGAAAGGATAATTGAATTTGTTTTATACAGAAGAAAGTCTACAATCACCCATCAATTTTCCCCAAAAAAGCCTGTTCCACGGAAAGAATTTCACCACTACGTAATTCGGTCCATACAGCAAAATTTTCACAAAGAAAAACCAAACGAAATGGCTTGCATACACTACATGCCTTCGACATAATTCTTAGATCTCTACATGAAAAGAATATATTTGCTGTAAATTGCAAGAGGGGCATAGCTGGAGACATTGACTTCACAAAAGATGCAGAGCAGCGGAGTTCAGCTACCTTCCCGGTGTTTAATGCTCCTAAATTAAAATTGGGGCAACTAGCTATAGTTTCCTCTGATGTGTATGCCTACGGAGTCCTTTTGTTATGGCTTTGCACAGGGAGCAAGAATGTTACGCACAATTCTGATGGAACTCCTGATTTTAAGAAACTGGACTTGGACTCCAAAGCAGAAGCTCTCCTGTCATGTTTTGTGTGCTGTGGAGAGCGAATGCAGACAGAGCAGATAAAAACACATAAATATTTTCAACTTACTGAAGCTGCTTGATGTAAATGTGAATAGACGGTAAAGTCTGCCGGTGGGTTGTCATCAGCGTCTTCATTATATTTACTGCAGGAACCACAACTAAGTAATTCGGTCCATACAGTAAAAGAAGGTGTACAATCACCCATCAATTTTCCCGAAAAATTGTTTTTGAAAAAAAAAAATTCACCAATGAAAGTGTAATGGAATTCGATTCATACAGAACATAGTAACATAGTAACATAGTAACATAGTAACATAGTAACATAGTATATAAGACCGAAAAAAGACATTTGTCCATCCAGTTCGGCCTGTTTCCTACAAGTTGATCCAGAGGAAGGCAAAAAACCCCTGTGAGGCAGAAGCCAATTTTCCTCACTTAAGGGGAAAAAAAAATTCCTTCCCGACTCCAATCAGGCAGTCAGAATAACTCCCTGGATCAACGACCCCTCTCTAGTAGCTATAGCCTGTAATATTATTACACTCCAGAAATAAATCCAGTCCCCTCTTGAATTCCTTTATTGTACTCACCATCACCACCTCCTCAGGCAGAGAGTTCCATAGTCTCACTGCTCTTACAGTGAAGAATCCTTTTCTATGTTTGTGTACAAACCTTCTTTCATCCAGACGCAGAGGATGTCCCCTTGTCACAGTCAGAGTCCTGGGGATAAATAGATGATGGGACAGATCTCTGTACTGACCCCTGATATATTTATACATAGTTATTAGATCTCCCCTCAGTCGTCTTTTTTCTAAAGTGAATAACCCTAATTTTGATAACCTTTCAGGGTACTGTAGATCCCTCATTCCAGTTATTACTTTAGTTGTCCTCCTCTGAACCCTCTCTAGCTCTGCTATGTCTGTCTTGTTCACAGGAGCCCAGAACTGTACACAGTACTCCATGTGTGGTCTAACCAGTGATTTGTAAAGTGGTAGGACTATGTTCTCATCACGGGCGTCTATGCCCCTTTGATGCAACCCATTATCTTATTGGCCTTGGCAGTAGCTGCCTGACACTGGTTTTTGCAGCTTAATTTGCTGTTTATTAAAATTCCTAGATCCTTTTCCATGTCAGTGTTACCGAGTGTTTTACCATTTAATATGTACGGGTGACTTGCATTATTCCTTCCCATGTGCATAACTTTACATTTGTCAGTGTTAAACCTCATCTGCCATTTTTCTGCCCAAGCCTCCAATCTATCCAGATCCCTCTGTAGCAGAAAACTGTCCTCTTCAGTGTTAATTACTTTACACAGTTTAGTGTCATCTGCAAAAATAGATATTTTACTGTGCAAGCCTTCTACAAGATCATTAATAAATATATTGAAGAGAATAGGGCCCAATACTGACCCCTGAGGTACCCCACTAGTTACAGTGACCCAATCTGAGTATCTACCGTTAATAACCACCCTCTGTTTTCTGTCACTCAGCCAGTTACTTACCCACATACAGACATTTTCTCCCAGTCCGAGCATCCTCATTTTATATACTAACCTTTTATGAGGTACGGTGTCAAATGCTTTGGAGAAGTCCAGATATACGACATCCATCGATTCGCCGCTGTCAAGTCTAGAACTTACCTCCTCATAGAAGCTGATTAAATTTGTTTGGCATGACCGATCCTCATGAAGCCATGCTGATATGGCGTTATTTGCTTATTTTCATTGAGATACTCCAAAATAGCATCTCTTAGAAACCCTTCAAACAGTTTACCAACAATAGATGTTAAACTTACCGGCCTATAATTTCCAGGCTCTGTTTTTGGACCCTTTTTGAATATTGGCACCACATTTGCTATGCGCCAATCCTGTGGAACATTCCCTGTTATTATAGAGTCCGTAAATATCAGAAATAATGGTCTGGCTATGACATCACTTAATTCCCTTAGGATACGGGGTGTATGCCATCCGGTCCTGGCGATTTGTCTATTTTAATCTTTTTAAGTCGCTGTTGTACTTCTTCCTGGGTCAGACAGGGCACTTTTAATGGGGGATTTACTTTTACATTCTGCATTTCATCTGACAGTTTATTTTCCTCAGTGAATATAGTGGAGAAAAAAATATTTAATAGTTTTGCTTTATCCTCGTCGCTCTCTGCAACACCCCCTCATTGCTATGTAGAGGGCCGACTCCTTCAGATTTATATTTTTACTATTTATATAATTGAAGAACATTTTAGGGTTAGTTTTACTCTCTTTGGCAATTAATCTCTCGGTCTCTAGTTTGGCAAATTTTATTCGTTTTTTACATATTCTATTTTTTTCCTTATAGTTTATCAGTGCTTCCTGGCTCCCTCCTGTTTTAGCGATTTATATGCTTTCTTTTGTCATTTATTGCCTTCTTTACGGTTCCATTTATCCACATTGGTCTCTTATTGTTCCTTAGCCTTTTATTCCTATAAGGTATGTACCTCTCACAATTAGATGTTACAATGCTTTTAAAAATCTCCCATTTTATGGTTGTATTTTTATTTTTGAGGACTTTGTCCCAGTTAGTTAGGCCTATGGCCTCGCTTAGTTGGCTAAATTTTGCTTTTTTGAAGTTTGGTATTTTTGTTCCTCCCTTTAGAAACTCTCGTTTGAAGGATAATTGGAAGGTTATAACTTTATGGTCACTATTTCCCAGGTGTCCCCCAACCTGTACATCTGTTGTTCTATCAGGTCTATTGGTTAATACTAAGTCCAGTATGGCCGTCCCTCTAGTGGGGTCCTGAACCAGTTGGGAAAGGAAATTGTCTTTGGCTATTGCCAAGAACCTGTTTCCTTTATGGGATGTACAGCTTTCAGTTTCCCAGTCTATATCTGGGTAGTTGAAGTCCCCCATGATAACGACTTCATTATGATTTGCCGCCTCGTCTATCTCGTTTAGTAATAGATTTTCTGTGGACTCTGGTATATTAGGTGGTTTATAATACACTCCTATTAGTATTTTATTATTGTTTTTGCTCCATGTATTTCTACCCACAGTGACTCCACATGTTCATGTCCCTCAGAGATGTATTCTCGAATTACGGGATTTAGACACGACTTCACGTAGAGGCAGACCCCTCCACCTCTCCGGTTTTGACGATCCTTTCTAAACAGATTGTAACCTTTTATATTAACTGCCCAGTCATAGCTATCATCCAGCCATGTCTCAGTTATTCCCACTATGTCATAGTCCTCCTCACACATCACTAATTCCAGTTCACCAGTCTTGTTAGTCAGGCTTCTGGCATTAGTATACATACATTTGAGAGGTTTATGTGTATTTTTACCCTACATCTTTCATTCTGAGCTGTTCTAGTCCCCCTTCCATTCCTCCCCCAGACACACTACCTCGCCCCTGGTCTCTATCTGCACTATCTTCCCCTCCTATAACGTAATTACCCTCCCCCAGTCCCTAGTTTAAACACTCCTCCAACCTTCTAGCCATCTTTCTCCCCAACACAGCTGCCCCTTCCCCATTGAGGTGCAGCCCGTCCCTACGGTAGAGCCTGTAGCCAACAGAGAAGTCGGCCCAGTTCTCCATGAACCCGAACCCCTCCTTCCTACACCAGTTCTTGAGCCACTTGTTAACCTCCCTAATCTCCCGCTGCCTTTCTTGTGTGGCTCGTGGTACAGGCAGTATTTCAGAAAATACTACTTTTGAGGTCCTTGCCCTAAGCTTTTGACCTAAATCCCTGAAATCATTTTTAAGGACTCTCCACCTTCCTCTAACTTTGTCATTGGTTCCGATATGGACCATGACCGCTGGATCTTCTCCAGCCCCTCCCAGTAATCTGTCAACCCGATCCGCGATGTGTCGAACTCTAGCGCCAGGAAGACAGCACACTGTTCGGCGATCACGATCTTTGTGACAGATTGCCCTATCTGTACCCCTAATAATTGAGTCTCCCACTACCAGCACCTGTCTGGCCTGCCCTGCTCTCCTGGTCCCCTGCTTACTGGAGCTGACATTCCCTGACTGGCAGAGGAAGTGTCTGGCTGCAGCGGTGCCGTCCCTGAACTGTCATCCCCTCATCTGCCAACCGTGCAAACTTGTTGGGGTGTGTCAGATCAGGGCTAGCCTCCCTGGCACTCTTCCCTCTACCCCGCTTTCTTACTGTTACCCAGCTAACTACCTCACTCTCCTCAGCCTCCTCGCTACCACCCTCCCCACATCTACCCCATAGAGTGCTTGCTCAGTGAGCAGCAAACTCTTTTCCAAATTGTCAGTGGCTTTCAGTGTTGCAACTCGCCTGTTTAGAGACTCAATGTGCGATTCCAAACGGGTAATTTGCTCACATTTTGAACAAACATATACACCCTCGAACGGCTGTTCCAGGACTGCATACATCATACAAGATGTGCACTGGACGGCGCTGTCAATAATGGAAGTCATACTAAATGGGGATTACACAGGAAAAGAGGGGGAAAAAAATAAATAAATCCAATATAGAGCAGTGATATCAAGATTCTTACTTACTGTGGTCCCTTACAGCAGTAGGAAGACTAGCTAGAATCAAACCAACTGTATACAAGGATGATCTAATGAATCTCTGTTTCTTGCTCCTTTTCCTAAACTCCGGTTTCTTCAACTCCACTTATGAAAGCAGCCACTTAGGAATGCAGGCCTCAGGTAGAGCAGGCTCTGGAAGAGTTGAGTGGTCTAATTTATAGCACCTGTTAGGCCAAGCCACTCCCCCTCACCAAGCAGAGAAAAAAAAACTGCTTTAAATGACACTACTTGTGATTGTAGAAGAAAGTCTACAATCAATTTTCCCCAAAAAAGCCTGTTTCACATAAAAAATTTCACCACAACATAATTCGGTCCATACCGCAAAAAGGGTTTTACCACATATAACAGCACCGCTGAACGCCAAATATCCTTTTCCTTTGCCACTAATGCACGGCAAAAAGGGCTTTACCACATACAACTGCACAGCCCTTATTTTTTTCCACTTTCACACAACACAAGGCTTTTCAACATGTAAGTGCAACGCTGAACAGTGAATATATTTTTCTTTTGCCACTAATACACGGCAAACAGTGCTTTAGAATATATAACTACACCGGTGAACAGCAATTCTGTCCTCATTTTTTTCCACTTTTCCACTACACAAAAGGATTTTCAACATATAAGTGCAACACTGAACGGCGAATATGTTTTTATTTCGCCAATAATACACAGCAAACAGGGCTTTAGAATATATCACTGCACTGCTGAACGGCAATTATACCCTAATTTATTTACACTTTTCCACTACACAAAAGGATTTTCAACAGATAAGTACAATGCTGAACGGCGAATATATTTTTGTTTCGCACTAATACACGGCAAACATGACTTTAGAATATATTACCGAACCACACAAGGGCAAATATATTTTTCTTTTGATACAATTACACTGCAAAAAACGGCTTTACAACATATAACTGCACTGCACAAGGGAAAATAAGACATACTGTAGAAATATTTCCTTGTAATATAACCTGTTAATGGCTGTAACAGCACTTGCACCCCAGTAACAAGAACGGTTTGATGGAATGACAGAGCTGTATAATAGCAATTTGGATCCCCAGTCATTGCACCAAGGTGTAATAGGATTGTTCTAATTACCCAATCTGTAACCTCCCCTACTGAACTCTGTTCTACATAAATGTTGTGGAACGATTTTGGCCTATCTTTTCCCTGCACTTATAAATCATTTTTTCACCATAATCAAGTCTTTCCTATCACTGTCCCTAGCGCCTGCAGACGTCTCTCCCTGCACTAAGTACACTGGTAAATGGCAGAATCTAAGATGGCTGACGCTATTTATAGGGCTGTGACATCACAGGACTAGCTGGCTGCTGATTGGCTGCATGCATGGCATTATGGGTGATCACATACTTCCCAGAGTTCCTTTCTCCATGTCCTCACACGTGCAGCAGCCATTTTAGGAAAAAATGTAATTTGTTACCACAAAGCGTTAGGAAATTCGGATTTGATGCAAATCGAATAATTCCTGAAATTTGGATCGAATTCCACTTTGTCAACTTCGATTCGCTCATCTCTAGTTACAGCATTCACCGTGTGAGAAAAAAATTGCATGATAATTGTATAGTGTGGGTTGTTTTGCATATGGCAATATCAGATATGTGGAGTGAATTTTATTTTTGCAGTTCTTTTAACATCTTAACGCATCATTATGTGCCAGCAATGATATGGAGGGGGCTGCTGCACTGAACCCCGTCATTTAATCCTTCAGATGCCGAAGTCAACTCTGATCGCGGCATCTGTGGAGTTAGTCAGATGGATGCGGCTCCCCTGCAGTGAATTTGTAGGGCTCTGATCTGTTACCATGACAACCTGCACACTGCTGAAGCCTTCTAGAACTGCCATGGTAAGTTCCCTGCTGCTGTGTACACGAGTCACAGTGCAGCAGAGACATTGTCAAAATCCTATTCAACTTAATAGATCTCTATTAGGGCGAATAGGACAAGGGATCAATAGTTAACAAGGGCTAATAGTTAATAAATAAAAAGTTACAAAAATAAAAAAACACCATTTTATTTAAAACATCCCCTTTCCCAATTTTACATAGAAAAATATAAAAACAATAAAAAAATATATATTAGGTATCGCCACATCTAAAAATGTCTGAACTATTGAAATATTTTTATTTCATCAAGTTGAAGATGAAATGATTTCCAAAAGGTATAAAGTTAAAGATGAAACACACTTTTTAAGGTTTTAAGCAATATCATTACATTATTTTGATTTTGTACGAAGTGGAAAAAGGAAACGAGTACCTTCCATATGTATGGGAACCCAAGGGGATTTGAGCACTCAGATAACTTTGGTACTTAAAGGGGTTCTCCGGGCTAAACCTAAAATTGGGGCATAATACTAACCTTTGGAGGGAAGAATGTTGTTCTGGTACTTTCCTTCCACAGCTCAGCCTGTTCCAAAATCCACTACCTGGTCACGTGACTGCTCCTGTCGGGCTTTCTGGTCTTCCGGTGAGTCTCCGTCTTCTTCTCTTCCTGTCTTCCCTTCCTTTTTTGTGCAGGAGACGGATCGTCATGAATGATGTCACCGCCTCCTGCAAAAGAAAGCACCTGCCAGCCATCCTCACTCACCACGCCAGCACACTATGCAGAATGCTAGCGCAATGCGCGGGATTGCTGGCTTCTATGTGAAGCTTGTACTGACTCCTGCACAGCGCGATGTAAGCGCTGTGGAGGAGTGACAGCATAGCTATAAGCCACAGTTGGGCACACACTGGGGGGCACTGACTGGCACATGGGGGGCACTGTGGAAGGCACATGGGGCACAGTGGATGATATGTGGATGATATGTTTTAAAATGGGGCACACTGGGTGGCACATGGGGGCACTGGCTGACACATGGAGGCACTGGATGGCACATGGGACACTGGATAGCACATGGGAACATTATTGATGGCACATGGGGGCACTGGATGTCACTGGAGAACTATGGATGGCACATTGGGGCAATGTGGATGGCACTTGAAGGCACTGTGGATGGCACATGGGGCACTGTAGATGGCACATGGGGAACAGTGGATGATGCATGGGGCACACTGGGTGGCACATGGGGCACTGGCTGGTGCATGGGGGCACGGGGTGGCACATGGGACCTTTATTGGTGGCACATGGGGGCACTGGATGGCACATGGGGCACTGGATGGCACATTGGGGAAATGTGGATGGCACTTGGGGGCACTGGATGTCACTGGGGCACTGTGGATGGCACATTGGGCACGGTGGATAACACATGGGGCACTGTGGATCGCACATGGGGTACACTGGGTGGCACATGGGGGCACTGGATGACACATGGAACACTGTGGATGGTACTTTGGGGCACTGTGGATGGCACACTAGATGTCACATGAGGCACTGTGGATGGCACTAGATGTCACTTAGGGAATTGTGGATGGCACATGGGGGCACTGTGGATGTCACTGTTATGGGGCACTCTGGATGTCACTGTTATAGGACACTCTAGATGTCATTATTATGGGGGCACTGTGGATGTCACTGTTTTGGGGGCGCTGTGTAGATCACTGTTATAGAGGCACTGTGGAGGTCACTGTTATGGGGGCACTGTGGATGTCACTGTTATGGGAGCACTGTTGATGTCACTGTTATGGGAGAATCGTGGAGGTCACTGTTATGGGAGCGTCGTGGATGTCACTGTTATGGGTGCTCAGTATGAGTGACAGGGCTCAGGCACACAACCGTATCCGTTTTGCGGTATGCAGTTGCCGATCAACTAAATAAGGATGCTGTTCATTTCTGATTCACATTTTTTTGCAGTCCCATTGAGTACTATGGGTTTTTTGATCTGCATTTTGAGGACCAGAATAGGACATGTTCTATCTTTCACAGAACTAACATACGGATGTGGAACTTACAGAGACTTTCTCCGTGTACTTTCCATATCCGTATATCAGTTCCAGAAAGGGTAGAACATGTCCTATTCTGGTCCTCATAATGAGTTCTCAAATTCATAGAACTCAATGGGACTGCAAAAAATGTGGATCGCAAAATGGATATGGTTGTGTGCATAAAGGTTTATATACACAGCTCAGCATGTTGTATGATACAAAATGGAATTAGATGCACACTTCAGCAGGCAGTATCGCACACAACAGGCTTGTAGAAGCTGTCCTTTTTTCAACGTCAGCTTTTATAAGGTTGGTGATGTTTGCTTCCAGAATGTGCTGGATTTTCATTGAATTAATTTTTCCCTCTACCTGTGAATTATTTCCCGTTCCTGTTTCTGCAACACACCTCCAAACCATGATTGATCCACCCCCATGCTTAATGGCTGGACAGGTGTTCTTTTCATGAAATTCTGTGCCCTTTTTACTCCAAACATACCTTTGCTCATTGTGGCCAAAGAGTTCTATTTTAATCTCATTGGTCCACAGGATATGTTTTAAAATGCATCAAGCTTGTTCTTTTGCAAACTTCTGATGCTGAATTTTGTGATGAGGACACAGAAGAGCTTTTCTTCTAATAACTCTTCAATTTTGGCTACATCTGTGCAGGTGCCGTTGAACAGAAGAACAATGTACCACAACTCCAGAGTCTGCAAAATCTTTCTGAAGGTCTTTTGTAGTCAAGCGTAGGTTCAGATTTGCCTTTCTAGCAACCCCACGAGCAGCTGTTTCTGACATTATTCTTCCAGACCTCCAATGTTCCTGTTAACTACTATTTCTTAATTACATTTCGAACTGAGGAAACGGCAACCTTAAAACGCTTTAGTCTCTTCTTATAGCCTTCTTCTGCTTTGTGGAGCTCAACCATTTTCATTTTCAGAGTGTTAGGATGCTACTTATAAGAACCCATAGCTGCTGTTTTTAGGGACAAGGTTAGAGGAATCTGGGTATTTATAAAGCTTTGAAATTTGCATCACCTGGCCTTTTGTACTGATGATTGTGAACTAGCCTTAACCCTAACAGACTAGTTAAAGCTGAACTCCCACAAAAATGTTATTCTATGACATGTTAGAAAGGTACATGATGTAATCTGTAGTGAAAGTAATCTTCTTATCAGTTTCTGTATTTGTGAGTTTTACCCTCCTTTCAGCTTCTCGGCTGTGTCATGAGACCAGCAATCAGACTTTCCAAATAACACAGCTTCTCATGTGCAGGCAGGGTATCAGTTTCTCGATGTATTCCTCTGAAAGCCTCAATGTCAGTCTCATAGGAATGAATAGAGAAGTAACTGACTTCCTATCCTGTGTTAGTTGGAGATCAGAGAGTTGGTCTGGTCTGAAGGTATCTCATTTTTATGGCAAATGATTAAATGGGTTGTTAGCTTTGAAACAAATACCCCACTCCAAAGGACCTGTGTAAAGAAGCATATTTACCTGCTTCTTGCTGCTCAGTTCTGGCTAGGTCAGAATGGCCTAGATGGTGGGCAGTTTGTCACAATGACCAACCTGCTTCTTTCATTCCAAAGATACGCCTCCTCTCAAAATCTGTCAACTGAGAAAAATGTCTTTGAGTGTGTCAGAGGCATGTCTATAGGACAACTATATCTCACCAAGAGGTACACCACCCAAAAAAAGCCTCTGAGAGCCCTTTTAGCAGGGGAAGCATTTTTGTGGCAAGACCCAGTGTCTAATCAAACCACACCTGTAAATACTTTAATATCTACCTGAGACATAACTACATGACAAGCAATTTGACTTTTCTACAGTATCTGGGTCCATTATTTTCATTTGTAAATGAGTTTATTTTCATTTTTAAAATGGAGAAAGGGGTGATTTAAATATTTCTATATTTTTCAGATTTAAAACCTTTTTCTTTCTTTTTTCCCTAGTTCCCTGGCTGCCATAGCAACTGAACGGCTCCCACTATCTCATCTGAGGGGTTAAAAGTCCATGATGACAAACTCTGCTTCTGGGTGTCTGGTGTGTAAAACAAGCACCTGGTGGCTATGGTGCTCTCTCAGCTCCTGAGCAGACACCATCCTAAAAAAACAGACATGTATTGCAGATGTCAGGCAGGGGTTAAGCTGTGGAAGGGCACGGGCAGGAAGGGATGTGTCAATGACCAGCATAACTGCAGCTCATGGAGTGTAACACCAGTTGTTGCCAAATTGTTGCCATATATAGGATGTAAAGTGGTGCTCAAAGTGAACATATCCTTCAAGGACGCCCATGTGGCCCAGTTCCTCAAGCATTCTTAATCCTTTCTGTTTTTTCTAGATAATCCTATATTCCTTACTTAGATGGAGGTACTGCAGCAAAGCCTTCTATTACTTGAATAGAGGTTAAGCTGCAGTATCCAAGTACAGCCACTACACAGTGTGCAGAACCTTGTGCTTTGGGCTCTATTCACTGCATAGACAATGGCTGCCTGAAATAGCTCATTGGTGGAAGTGTTGGACCCCCACCGGTCTGATATTGATGACCTATCCTGTCTGTTGATACTGTAGTCATTATAATTTAAGTCCTAGAAAAACACTCTATAAGGTGGGCCAAAAGGATCTGGTACGATGCAAAAAAAACAAAACAATAGGAATAACTATTAAATCACTTCCCGAACAGTTATGTCTGAAAACCCACTATGGCATAATTCTAAGGGTACAACCTCAGAACCACGTCAACCTGGTGTAGTTTTGAAGCCAAAACCAGGAGTGAATTACACAAAAAGGAAGTAGTAGCTGTCCTTTATACTTTCTCTCCATTTATGATTAAAAGCAGAGGCTTTATTTTTTACATGAAGGATCTCTGTGTGGATCTTGCACTGAAATTCACGTAAAATCTGCATCACATTGATTTTAATGGGAATCTGTGTCTCTGTGCAGATTTTTTGAGTTCCACACAGATTTCCCTTTAAATCCAAATCATATTTTTCTGCCTCAAATAATTGTCATGTGGACATGCCCTTATTCTTTTCAAAAAGCAAAACATTTACCGGTATGTCCAGACAGAAGGAGCAGGAGGACACTCCTTCCTGTGTTTTTCTTCCCAGTCTCATTTTCATAGTGGGAGAAATTAACGAGGACAAACATAGGAAATGTTGATCTCTGCTCGTCAATGAAAGGTCCACAGGGTACCAATGCAGCAAATTCCTCCAATGACATTAAAGCAGATTAAGATAAGAATGCTAAAGTCTAACACTACCGTTCCACGACACCAACTTAGAGTGAAGCCATGGTAGAGTAGCAGAACACAAAATATTTAATTGAATAGTCCACCAAAAATAATCTCAGCATTTGCAAATGGTTTAGCATTTAGCCTTCGCGTGCCTCCAAAAATCAGTAGAATTTCAACTCATTACGCATTAATCTGGCCCTGAATAACCTTTGGAATCTCCATGAGGTGGAAGCAAACCAGCTTTAAGGCACCGTGCAATTTGCTCTGTTCGCGTTAAACAGTGTGCTGTATGTTTATCCTGCACACAGACCACAGGATCCGAATAGAGAACAGATGACAGTTTAACATGGTGACTCTGACATGATTCTGTGTCAGACAAATTCATCAGGGAATCCTTCCAGACTCATCTAACGTTCTACCTTAACAGAGCTACCCTTTCTGTTTGTCTGAGAAAGGGTGTGTAATTATTGCACCAGAATACGTATTGCTTTGTGACATAAGCTGCTTCTTTTTTCTCCTTTTTTCTCTTTTTTTTTCTCTACTAATTTAACAATTATTTACTTTCCACTAGCAGTAAAGCTAAAACGAAAAGTACTTCTAGCCTGAGGCAACCAGATGCCCTAGTTTCATCAGGCCAAACCAATTTTGTTATGGACCTTCCTGTTGTCAGTTAAAAATTGTCATTGTGATAAAATGTTCCAGGTTTCTCTCGCCCCTCCGTTCCCCTTGGGTGGTCAATGCTGGATCCCTCGTTCCTGCTCTTTTTATGCATCACATCTGCACTAATAGACACTGCAAAGGTGGGCAGGTGGCCGAGTGGCAACGCAACTTGTTTCGTTCCCTGGCTGAACACCAACCACCCCGCTGCCCTAACAACTAACCTCATCCAGAACAGTGAAGCTGCAAATCTGGAGTGCTTATTTTAGCCAGCTATTCTATTGAGACTCTGCAATGAACCAAGAAATTATTCTTCTGCTTATGGCAGACAATTTATTTCATTTCTGACATGCAACTATTATTTGCAATGTTTTTCTTGCTAAATAATATTGTGAATGATGATTATTTGTGTGGTGGTGAGATGGTTATAAAGGGATTAACTAAATACATTACTGGATAAGTAAGTGCTTTTTTTCCTTTTTTCAATCCCCTCCCCTGTTCATGACAGCTTTCAAACTCATCCCTCTCTGCATATAAAAGCAAGAGCTGTAGCTAGCCCTCATTTTCCAAGAATAGTGTAAATGCCTGACTGTGCTTCTTTTAAAACAAAGCCTGGCATTGTTTACTGATTTTTACCGAAATATCAGTTGCTTTGCTGAGTTTGACAGGTAGAGTATTATATATATAAAATGTCACATTCCAGCAGAGATGAGTTGAAGAATGACAAGCTTGCAATATTGGACATTGTTTTGAACTACTACGGAATATTTATTGCATCAAATAGGTTAAAATGCAGTGCTAGAGTCCAGTTCTAAACAAAACTTTGACCTGGATCCAACAGTTCTCAATATATGCGAGACACACTAGAAGAAAAGGAACAAGTAACGTTAACAAGGTAGTTCAGTATCAAAAGCTAGAACAGCAAAGTATGAAAGGCAGTGTACCGGAAGTTCGCAGCCCCCAGAGTAGTCATTTAGGCTCATAGGTTGTGATGGTTACTAGACACAATACAGAGAGAGTTGAGAACGGTGGACCGCCAGGCGAAAAGGCGGTCAACTGTCAATGTAAACCTGAAGAAGGAGACATATCTCTGAAACGTGTTGTTTTTTTGCAATAAAAAGAATCTTTTGATGACATGACAGGGGATGTGGTCCTTTTGTGCCTGCCGGTCCACCATTCTCAACTCTGCTTATCTCCTTGGAAGACTAGGCACCCGTCCTTGAAGCACGTGTGACTGTGGCTGCATCCCACACATCTTTTGCGATCCTCATATGCATACATTCGAGTTGTGCTCAATCGAGCACAACCTATACAAGTGAGCCTCCAATTTATGGGGTCTGATGATACACGGCCTGGATGTACTAGCCCCCTACCTTCCACTTGGGATCAATTAGCAATACAGAGAGGTCAGATAGGCAAGAGAGCCATGTGAAAAAAGTCAGTAGAACATCATAGGAGCAGAATCAAGACATAAGAGCTTAGAACTGTACCCCCTTTCCTCTTACAGGTGGATACTAAATACCTAGTCATTATTTCAGAGGGTGTTTTATTATGACAGGTTTTAAGTAGAGATGAGTAAATTTCCCAAATTTTGTTAAGGGTCTCATTCGAATGAAGCCACTGTCACATTTGATTGGGGTCTGAATAAATTTGACCAGAATGGAAAGTGGCCCAGTTTCCCTGAAAAGCTGTCTATGACACTCTGGGGTCTCCTGGGACTGTATCCAATCCCTTTCAAGTCCTTAGATGCCAAGAAAATATTAGTAAAGTCAACGTGATTATTTACATATATGATTATGGGTAAATATATGTTAGTAAACAGCTTTTTTAAAGACATACTGTACCATCAGATTCTTTATGGTTTTTATTTTTATTTTAAAATGGCTCAAAAGTTATCTCTTTTTGGGGCAGATGTTTGCTGTTGTTTATACACATATGGTGGTATCAGGCGAAGCAGTGGCTTTAAAACAGTGTTTTTAGGGAAAAAAATGGTCAGTTTGACAGAGTCCAGTAAAATATATGGCAAATGTGACACAAAGTTTGCCAGGCAGTACATGATCAGCACCAAGATTAGAACTGTAAAAGATTTATGTCGGTGATTGTGAATTATGTTATGAAGATTGGGTTACTACACATTAAATATTGAGTGGTATAGCTTGAAATGTGGCTGCAGTACTCACTGAAAATGACTGGCAGCCTGACTGGATTATACAGTCACTAATCTGACTACTGTCCGGTCTTTAAAACCTATTGTAACGACCAGTGGGTGTGGATCCACTGTACCAACTATTAGGTTTGACTTTTGGCTAGTCCTGGTGATCCCCTGCTTTTCACCCTTTAACTTTATATTGGGATCTGGCTTTCTCTGCAGGAGACCTACCATGCCACTATCTCTAGCAATAGTTCCAGTGTAGTTGGCAGCTTCCCATGGGGGACAGAGAAAACAGTGTGAAGCACCAAGGGGTCAGGCAATAATTTTAACCAGTAAACAGGCAGAGGTCAGTGCAGTCATAATTCATGCAATTCCCCGAAACTATCCAAAATTAAGGCAGGCAGTGGAGAATCAGAGTCAGTTGACAGACAGAAGTTCAGTACACAGGCAGATAATCAGAATATCAGACCTTCACTGGTAAACTAGTAACCTAGGAACCTAAGAACAGGCAGGGAGTGAGAGGGCAGTCCAGCATTTATAGCAGAAACTATTAACAATTAGAAGCAGCTGTGCAACTGCACACAGAGCAAGAGGAGGAGGGGTGTCGTGGTGAAGGCAAAAATAGTAGTAGTAGTAGTAGTTCAATGAATAATGTTCATAATAGAAGTAGTAGGGCAGCAACAGACACAGTCTGTGAATTAATTAAATCTAACAAGTTATTGTCTTCCCTGGCACTTAACTATATATAGGTACGGTCAATGGAGGATCTACATCAAGTTCACAGTCCAGCAAATGCAGCCAACATCAGTTGGACAACAACAACAGAGAAAACAAGCAGAAACAATACAATGGGGCAATGGAGATAAAATACCTAAATGATTTTGGGGCAACAAATGGAGCTTTAAAAATACAGCCACGGTCATTGACACGTATGTATGATGATTAGAGACGAGCAAAAAAAAAATCGTTTTATGACTAATTACTTTGTATCGAAGCTCATTTTTTGTAAGTAAGCATGTGCAATGACAGGGAGCTGCAATAGCGCCGTCAGCCATCATTAAACTTCCGACCATCATTTGCTCGCTACGGGCTTTTATTGCAGATCTGGCGCAAAATCTTTGCTGAGATCTTCAATCAAGAATTCAATGAAGTAAGAATTTTTTTGTTTTTTGCACTATTTCAGGTTTAATCGATTCTCTAACATGAAGCCTGAGAAAATTTGGCTTTGAGGCAAATCAAATTTATCCTGAAATTCATATCGAATTCCACTTCATGGGATTCAATTTGGCTATCATTAATGATAATATTATCGGGTATTTTTAAAGGAGCACATATAGGCACAGGAGGGTGACCAATATGGAGGCCAGAGACATGATGAGCTTCTGATATATGGTTTGGAAAGGACAGTTTGTTCTAAAAAAAATAAAGCCTATTTCTACTGGATGGACTTCATGTCTCATCAGTATTGCACAAAACAGGGTTACTGCGCAAGGGTAATTATTATAATGTTGTATTGCTGAGTGAAATGTTCTCATTTACTGTAATTGTATACCTAGCAGCATTATATGGATAATCCAGTATAAACACCTCAAACCTAACCCCTTTAGGTTACTAGGAGATGGACCAGGGTCCACCCCCTGGTTACATTGATTCTATATATCAACTAAAAGATTCATTGGGATTGTGTCAGCAGTTCAACAAGATGTATGTGGCAATATATTAGACCGCCATTTAATAGTGAGGCACAGCAAATCTATACATAAAATTAGAGCTTAACTGCAAATGCATCAGCAGTTCAACAAGATGCAAAGGGCAACATATTAGACTGCCCTATTCTCTCTCTACAGTGCTTAAGAACTCTCCCTATGAACTCCATACACTGTCCCTGCACTCTCCCTATCCAATATTCTACAATTAAAAGCTTTCTGCAACACTGTTCCTAGAGCATAAGCACTTGTTTTATCTCTCCCTAAGCTCAGCTCACAGTGAAATGGCAGAGACCACACGGGATAAGGCTTTTTATATGGCTGTGACATCCTAGGGGATGGCTATCAGCTGATTGGCTGGCTTCACTGCATTATAAGTCATGTCATGTTCCCAGGCTTCTTACTTTCACTTTGTAACACGTGCAGCAGCCAGTTTAGAAAAAAATCTAATTTGTTATCAAAAAGGGCAAGGAAATTCGTCTTCACAGCGAATTAATATTTTCTAAACTTTTGATTAAATTCCTCTTCGGATGCTTCGATTCGCTCAAAGCTTATTATATTAATAAAAACTCTTCAGGCAATTACAATTTTGTAGCATCTTTCCTTAGAGCTCTGGTCTCTTATTGCTTCTGGAGGTGTATGAGTAAATTAACCCCATGGTCGTGCAGTTTGTCCCTACACAGTTATACACTGTCCAATCAGCGCTGACAATGTCAGCCTGGGTAGGTACATATTGACGAGAGGGATGTATAAATTGATACTCAATTATGAATTTATACATACATCTTTCTATTTTTAATAAAAGGTTCTGCAGAAGTGTTAACTCATGGGGGAGGGGATGCAAGCATTCACTAAAACAGGGGCATCAGGAAAGTTATGGAATACATTTTGAAATAAAAAGTAACTCTGGAAAAGGAAGCATAAGCCCACAGTAGAAAAGGCATCCTGAGGTTTTTAAAAGATTGCCCTTTTAAAATGGCCATTTGGCCATTGTGGCCATAAAAATACATAGTATCTAGATACCAACCTGAAAGCGGATATAAATTTCCCGTCCATCTAATTACAGTACTTAAATAGTTAACAAAATACCATGTTCTTATACACTTGGCTTGTAAGTAATGAATGGAAAGACAAAATCAATTATAATATATCAAAGATATGAAGGTCCTCTATCAAGCAAATCTAAAAAACAATCGTAAATAATAGGGACTAAAATATAACCTTTATCAGGGTATGTTAAAAGATTCCTAATAGAATCTATAGATACTGTATTTCCAACTAGGATGGCAATCTCCCACCAACAAAACAGTGATCCTGCCACTATTGAAGAAAATGGAAGATAAACAACAATCCCAATAGTGGGTGAGGGGTAGCCCTAGGCGCTAGCCCTGTCCACTCCCTCACTATAATCCTAAGCCCAGAGAGGAGCCCTGATGGTGGGATCCCTCCGTCCCCGTACCTAACCTCACTTGCCGTGATAGTCCCTGCAGTCTAGAAGATATGCATTGGGTACCAGAGGACAAGGGGGAGGAGGGGGGGCACCTCGGATGATAAGGGTCACCGTTAATAAACATAAAATCCCATGACCAAACAAAAAGACCTCCTGAATCTTTTAACATACCCTAATAAAGGTTATATTTTAGTCCCTATTATCTACGATTGTTTTTAAGCAATGAATGGCAATGAATGTTCATAGGAACATCTGTTCCCAATCACTGCCCATTCTGTTGGTACAGTCCATGTGAAAGAGCCCATACACGTTGCGCCCTAACCGCTGTAACCATTTGTATTATGCTAAGCGCTGTGGTTTCACTGCAAGCACAGGTGAAGCCCATGGTTTTTACGTGCTTTACCCACACCTACAGTGAAATCATGTCAGTTGGCGAAAATCCACATGTGGTTGCAGTGGCTCAGCCACAGCTTGTATGTCAACCCTTAAAAAGCACTTTTTGTGTTCAAGTTCATAGATCTAATATTAACTGCACAATCAAAGTAATTGTCATTTCAACTGAATTAACATGTATCCTGTTCCTGAGAAAAATAGCTATAAAACTAGCTATAAAACCCTGCTCCACCTCACTTGTCTTGTAAGCATTATAAAAATGATATATGGCTTTTTTTTATGTTAATGTGAATATCCAAAGAGAATGTTTGATTATCGAGAAGTACCATAATCACTTGAAAGATGGTGGGCTTTCCACAACATGATAAAGTCACACAACATGCTTCTATGTGATAAACCTGCATGTAGATTCCAAATGATGTTGTGTAAGTGAGGCATTTTTCCCACGGACTAAGGGGAGGGGAGGGACGGTGCTGGGGCGGGCTATGTAGCGGAGGTTAATCACACACATATCTCGATACAATATGGCCAACATCGCCAATAATAATATTTTATAAAAGCCAAATAATATCCCTACACCACGAAACAGTCATTAATCCCATTTAGGCTCCCACTCAGTGATTTACAGGTGATGTCTCTGGCTGGAGTACTTTTTTTTTTCTCAGTCCTACACAGATCACGACAGATGGCGTCTCCTGACCACAACTTCTTTCTGAATAATTGAACTTACTTATTTAGTATTAATGCCTCCTTTTATGCCCCTACTTGGTAATCTTCCCTGTTTACCCCCCAGTAGATATAATGTCCCACCAGTAGTGCCCTATGTACATATAATCCCCCAAGTAGTGCCCTCTTTTCATACAATGCCTCTCAGTAGCTTCCTCTTTACATGTAATGCTCCTCAGTAGTGGTCTCTATACATATAATGTCCCCAAGCATTGGCCTCTTTACATAAAATCCCCCCCCCCCAGTTTTGCCCTCTTTACATAAACTGCCCCCCCAGTTTTGGCCTCTTTACATAAACTGCCCCCAAATTGTGGTCTCTTGAAATATAATCCCCACCAGTAGTGGTCTCTTTAAATATAGCCTGGCCCCACAGTAGTGCCTCTTTACAAATAATGTCCCTAGTAGTGTCCATAAACCAAATAAAAAAAAAAAAGTACTCACCTCGCTCCTGCTGTCATTCTTCCACCCTGCTGCTGTCCCAGCTACCTATATTATGGCACAGGCAATCTGCGCCGGGTCTCTGGTGGTGTGATGTAGTCACACCACCTGTGACCCAGCGCAGGAGGTCGCGATGATGTCATTGTGACCTCCTGCCCATTAACACTGCCTCATAGGCCTCAGGCCTAGCAGCCTTCAGTCTATGAGGCTAAATGGCGGGGCACAGGAACCAATCGTTCCCATCCCCGCCACTCAACAACAGCGCTCCCTGCGGACCAGTACCAGATAGTCCATGACCTGGTACTGGCCTGGTGGTTGGGGACCGCTGGTCTTATCCATTAATAACCAGCATGTTTTGATCCTGATTGACATTATAACTTTTTATTGGAATTCCCAAAAAATCTTTTACATTTTTCTTGTAACTTACAGGGCTGTTTTACACCATTTTTATTGTCATTTTTTCTTGCTTTTTGTTTTATTACTGGTAAGTTTTCAAATTCATGAATTTAATAAAGTGTTATAGGGAGTCTGTTATGTTTTTACCATGCTGAACTGCTGACAACGCTAGGTATGGGCTGGGGAGAGCAGAACAAACATATCTTTTGTGGAGCTTTTATTATCAGGAATAATGTGAATATGAACTTTTATTCTACCAGATTCTGCTCCTGCAAGTGCATTGCAGGTGGAGCTTTCTGGGAAGTACTCTCTGCAGTACGCTGCTTTACAGACCCTCTGCTCTGAGTGACTGCTGTATCTATCTTATGGTTGGATGCTACTCCTTTTTAAAAGTCATTCTTATATAAAATATAATAAATTTGGGATAATTGTAGCAGGCTATGGGTAGGATTTGGGCTGGTCATGGCGATGTTTGTGACTTTTTATTCATTTTACATATTCTAGTTTCTATCATAAAAAAACCTAAAGGTAAATTCAAAGTAAATATTTTTTTTTTACAGTGCACTGAGCTCATCTGCGATTGAGAGGGAAACTGAAGATCACATGACTAATTGGTAATGTTGCTGCCTCTATTAGAGTGAATATTTCTTTTTTTTTTTAAACGTATCCAAAAACAGTCAACATTTTTTACAGTCGAATTGGAAAACCATAATGAATGATGATGTTTAAGTGTTACATGTCTATACCTCAATATACTTAAAAAGAATTACTAGAAATTAGTGTGAGCTACAAATCATGAAAATTACAATCACAATTATCTGCTCAAGTATCACAAGTCTCAAAAAAAATGATGGACATTTTGTTTCACAGACACTAGAAAAAAAGTCTTACTGAAAATGTCCGCACTCCAATATTGTCTAACGTTTGGCTCCTTTACAATGCCCATATGCAGCACGAGTCCCCAAAACTTCATCATCTCTGCTGCACTTACTGGGGCCAACCTAGGGGTCTATTGTATGGCTATGTAGGGTTCTGAGCAATAAATTGTGGGGCATATAAATTGGTTTGGGCCACCATTAAATTTACAAAATCTTCAGAAAAGAAGATTTTGAAAAAATCTAGTTCAGCGAAGCCCCCACTATCTGTCTGTATTCAGGACCTGCCGTCAATTTATTAAAAAAAGTTATAGTTTATTCAAATGTCAAAATTCAAAAATGTATTTACTTTCATGATATATAGATAAATAACATCGCCGTTAAAAACAAGGTGGGCAGAGAGAAAAGAGCGCCACCCTGGTGGAACACGAACAGCACATAAAAATATATAAATATATATATAAAATATATATTGCAAGCACAAAGTGCAGAGCTGAATACATATAACTTGTAGGATATAATGGTAGGACTGACCAGTAACTGACAGGAGTAATCTCACAGAAAAACAAAAATGAAAATACACCACTAAACATATCAACAGGAAAAAAAACTACCAAATGTCGCTGCCGTGAAACAACCACCAGGATGGCGCTACCCCAACGCGCGTTTCGGCGTTGCTTCATCAGGGAAACCCCATTACAATGTCAGTGTAGAGGAGTCCCCATTAATGTACTTTTCAAAGGGAGCTTAGACTCTGCCAGTACCTGCCTAGCAAATGGGCAAGGTATGGCATAATATGGGCATAAATGGCAGTATAGATTTTGTTCTGGGGTGAAATTTAATTGCCAAGATAGCAATACCCTGAATCTGGTGTTCCAGCAGTGACTGGACAATTTCCCTAGTGTCTGTCAAAGGATATATTTTTTTCTGGGGTGAAATTTAATTTCCAAAATAGAAATACCCTGATTCTGGTGTTCCAGCTGTGACTTAACAAGTTTAATAGTATCCGTCAAAGGATAGATTTTGTTCTGGGGTGAAATTTAATTGCCAAAATAGCAATACCCTGAATCTGGTGTTCCAGCTGTGACTGGACAATTTCCCTAGTGTCCATCAAAGGATATATTATTTTCTGGAGTGAAATACTTTTGCAAAAATAGCAATACCCTGAATCTGGTGTTCCAGCTGTGACTGGACAAGTTTAATAGTATCCGTCAAAGGATAGGTTTTGTTCTGGGGTGAAATTCACTTGCCAATATAGCAATACCCTGAATCTGGTGTTCCAGCTGTTGCAGGCCAATTGTTAATCTGTCCGTGAAGGGGTAAATTATACTCAGCGTGCATCTCCAAGTATATTTATTTCCGTAAAAGGGTATATTACAAAAAGTGTTACATTACAATTGCTGAAAGCATAATGCTGTAAATCTACATGCACTATTGTGCATCTCATAGTGTATTTCTGTCCGTAAAAGGGTATATTACACTCAAGATGTATATACAAGTGCTGAGAGGGTCATCCTCAAGAACTTCACACACTACCATGCATCTCCAAGTGTATTTCTGTCCGTTAAAGGGTATATTACACAAAGTGTTAAAATACAATTGCTGAAGGCATAATCCTACATATTTTTTCACATGCTACTGTGCATCTCCAAGCGTAAATCTGTCCATAAAAGGATACCTTTCATCCAGGGCCTAAATACTAGGCCTACAATTGATATTCCCCTAAATCAGTGGTTAATGCTGTGCCTGGATTAGTGTAATATGCTACATAAATTAATAGGCAGATAGTGTTAGGTGCCTGTAAAAAAAAGGCCTAAATTTGAAATCAATACATTGGGCCAAATATTTTTTTTCTTATTGTGGTGCTTGGTGAACGGTAACAATGAGGAAAACATCTTGTAAGGGACGCGGACGCGGTCGTGGTGGTGTTAGTGGACCCTCTGGTGCTGGGAGAGGACGTGGCCATTCTGCCACAGCCACACGTCCTAGTGAACCAACTACCTCAGGTTCCAGTACCCGCCAGAATTTACAGCGATATTTAGTGGGGCCCAATGCCGTTCTAAGGATGGTAAGGCCTGAGCAGGTACAGGCGTTAGTCAATTGGGTGGCCGACAGTGGATCCAGCACATTCACAACATTATCTCCCACCGAGTCTTCTGCAGAAAGCGCACAGGTGCCGCCTGAAAACCAAGCCCATCAGTCACATCACCCCCATGCATATCAGGGAAACTGTCAGAGCCTCAAGTTATGCAGCAGTCTCTTATGCTGTTTGAAGACTCTGCTGGCAGGGTTTCCCAAGGGAATCCACTTAGCCCTTCCCCAGTGGTGGAAGACATAGAATGCACTGATGCACAACCACTGATGTTTCCTGATGTTGTGCAGAATAGACATTTATAACTGCCTCCCCCTCAACCATATATTCTTGTAGTCCGGGGCACTTCTTTATTGAATCCTCTTTTTTAATTTTACCATTATATTGCGGTGCAACCAAAAGTCGAATGAACCTCTCCTCCGTCTAGGTGCCAGGGGCCTAATTATCTAAAAGTGGCCTTCTCCATTGGTGGGTGACATGACGCCTGATTCTCTGCTAAGCGACCTCTGTCCGGGTGCTGGGGCCTAAATAAATGAAATTGGCCTTCTCCATTGGTGGGTGACTTGAAGCCTTATTCTCTGCTATGGGACCTCTCTCCAATTGATATTGCTTAATTTTTATTTAATTTATTTTATTTTAATTCATTTTCCTATCCACATTTGTTTGCAGGGGATTTACCTACATTTTGCTGCCTTTTGCAGCCCTCTAGCCCTTTCCTGTACTATTTTACAGCCTTTTTAGTGCCCAAAAGTTCGGGTCCCCATTGACTTCAATGGGGTTCGGGATGAAGTTCGGGTCGAGTTCGGATCCCGAACCCGAACATTTTCGGGAAGTTCGGCCGAACTTCTCGAACCCGAACATCCAGGTGTTCGCTCAACTCTACCTATTTACTTCAATGGGAGCATACTGTTTTCTGGGTGTCTGAGGCACACAAAACATTGGGCATTTTATGTGTGCATATTATCGATGTTTGTGAGTATAATAAATTTCTATACTTATTTTATCCCTATGGCTCTACGCTATGGTGTTTTTTCGTCTGTAAAGGTGCTTATTGAAGGAACCGATCTGTGAAGTGTGAGGATATTAGGACGCTCAGACTTGTGACGCGGAGGTGGATGCTGTATTAACACGTAGATGTGGACAACACCGTTATACAAGAACTAGGATCGTTTGCAAGCGCTCGTTCCATCCCCTATTTTGAAAACATTGCAAACACACCATAAGTTACAAAGGTTTTCGCCAGTGGGTTTAGGTTTAAGTTTTTTCCTGACATTTTTCTTGAATAAGACAAAAAAAGTAAAATTTTGCAGTATTTTTTTTTGCAAATGCACCATTCTACGTGTTTGCATTTTTTGTCTTGTTTATCCCATAGACACACAGAAGCATGTTTCAGATATCACCTTATTAAAGTTATTTTAGTTATTTTTACAAAACTGAGCTGAGTTTTTATAATACTTGCTAAATACTGTACCTACTCGGAAACACAGTACCCCAACATATTCATCTGGTGGTATAAAGTATATATTGTTTTTAATAAAAAAAACTAATGTACAGTTTTATTGCAAATGAAGGAGCTCTGCACAACATTAGGTGTATCACAAAAATAATGTCCTCCCTTATCTTTTCCCTTCTTTCTTCTTCCCTACTCGTCAATATGGAAGAAATTGGGCTGATAATCTTTGTACATCCTTAGACTGCAGGGGATCGTCTGGTGCCTTTACTTTCAATTACTGTATGAAGGTTTCAATGATTTTCTCTTGAAATTCAAAGAATTAGTCTCTGCCTCCTTTTTTGTTATAAAGTACAACTAAGTTGTGGATTGCTCCCTTTATAGATAAACGGATGCTTTCTTGGACTAAATGTTTGATTCAGACCCTTTCACTTTTTTCACATTTTGTTATATTGCCGCCTTATGCAAAATAAAAATAAAAATTCCCCATGATTCTACACTCAATCCCCCTTAATGAAAAAGTGAAAACAGAGGGGATAATATATCAAGCTGGTGTAAAGTAGAACTGGCTTTGTTTCCCATAGCAACCAATCAGATTCCACATTTCATTTTACAAATGCTCAAATTCCCAAGCATACAACAGACCGGCCTTTTAACAACAAAGTAAAATCACTAAGATTTGGGAAATCCAAAGAAAAACAGGAATGGTCAGTCAGACGTCTCTTGTCCGAGGCCTAGATATTCAAGAGCTCAAGGTCGGGGCAAAGAGTTCTAAGGTGTTATGTACTGTAAATCAAGATGTCTGTACTATGAGTGAATAGAAACATTGCAATTAACGGTTTGAAAGCTGTCTGCGACTGCTTACATAAGTAAATATGAAGATGGCAAATAAAATTTGAGGTTATATGTAGCTTGTGAATCAACCCATAAGAAATAGGCCCTGGTAGCAAGTGGATGGCTGCAAAGTCAGCTCCAACTGGAGTTGTCTTTATCCTCTACTTTTGGGGTCCATTAATGTATCTAAGCCTGGGCCTACTATAGGACCTCCTGGTACTCTGATCGTAATTAGACTGAATGTATAGATAGTCCCCACCTATCCCTTGGTTGAACTTGATGGACTTATGTCTTTTTTCAACCGTATTAATCATTATGTAATGATGGCAAAATTATATGATGCAGCATTATTTAGTTGCTTTGAATCACCCAATTTTAAAGGAAAAGCACCAAGCTCCCTAGCCTCCTCACTCACTAGCTACAAAGGCTTAGAGGTGACATTAACCCTACCCCTGCAATTTTTTGGCAATTTTTGTTCTTGTGCCATGGATCACCAGAGGAGTGCAACTATCAACTGTATCCACATTCTCAGGACACACTATTGTCCCCTGCCCTTCCATTCTCTCTCTTACAGGTCACAGCAAGAACACCTAACAATATTAACAAATTTATTTCCCAATTTTAATGGTAATGTATTTTTGTATATGTGCATGCTCTTTTATTCTGAAAATAAAACAATATCTTATTGTCATTTTTATACAAGATAACATCTGTGCACAATAGAAATAATTGTAAATAATTGTCTGCTTGTCTTCAATATATAACCATTATTTGTATCTTAATAAATTGATGTAATAGTTTTAATGCTGTCCTTGAATGACTTTTGGTTCTGAGGAGAATTACTTTTCTCTCATTTAGATTATACATTTTTTACAATCCAGTGATGTAGCTAAAGGCCCCTGGGCCTCAAAGTACAACATAAGTCTGGCCCCCCTAATATATCCCCCTTTCTCGGTTTGAAAATATCTGTATTAGAGCACAGATTGGCAGGCTGAGTCTCATGAGCACAATTACACAGAGTACACATACAGTGAGACAGAATACTGAGATAAATAGACATTATTAAGAGATTATTATGGTATACAGAGGATGCAAGCCCAAACATGTTCACACTGAATCCATATACAGTGAATTCATAAAGTCTTTATGCCCTTTACTTTTTTCACATTATATTAGGTTGCAGCAAAATCACATTTCCCCGATCAATCTGCACTCAATACCACATAATGAGCTGAACAGACTGATATATAGTTTTGTGGGGAAAGATTCAATAAAACTTGCAATTTATACACTTAAATATCTGCTCTTTCCGAGTTCGGGTGTACACAGGGTGTAAAGAAACAGGGGTAAGACTGTAGGGTCATCATATTGACCACGGCCATCAAACCCTAAATCTGCCTTCACCACTCCAGTTATTAGATCTAAGACTTCCCCTAGGTGGCCAGGAGGGCCTACTGCAAGACCAATTGAATTTAACTGACAAGGGATTAATCCAGAAACTAGCTAAGGTCAATACACAGGAAGGTCTAACAGAAATGCAGCACTGTTCTGAGCACACAGAACTTATAGGAGCAGGGACAAAATCACAGGCAAAACAAACAAAAAATGCAGACTTAAAGGGGACCTGTCACCACAAACTGCAGTGCAATCCACAGGCAGCCTATTATAGAGCAGGAGGAGATGAGCAGATTGATATTTAGTTTTGTGGGTAATCATTCTGCAAAACTAATCGTTTAATGACTCATAGCATTCTCTTTATAAATGTGTATACAGAGACTGCTGTCAGTCAATGATAGCTGTACACAGGGGTGGTCTTAGTTACAGAAAAAGCAGAGATATAAATGTAAAAATAACATGTTTTACTGAATCATTTTACACAAAACTATATATTCATCTGCTCTGCTCCTCCTACTCTGTAACATGCTGCCTGTATATTGCACTGCATTTTATGGATTGGACACCGAGCCAGAAACCTGATTGACTAAGCATCCATTGTCTGTGTAAAGGCTCCTTACACTGCCAGATGTTGGGACAGATTAACAAGCATTTAACACTTGTTAGCAATAGTCTTCTGATGTAAAGGTGCCACCAGTTACCCAATCAGCGAGTGAAACGCGTGTTCATTGTTTGTGCAGGCACCTAAATTATCCTTTGCCAGCAGCAGATCATGCCATCTAAACAGCACTCTGCTGCCGCCAACCAATGATTCTGTATGAGGTTGAGCCATGGCCTTAGTGATCGCTCCTCCCAATACTGTGAAGGAGATTGCTGCATGTAAAGCCCCCTTTAACACGAACGATATGGATTGTCCCCAGATGCTTTCAGTGAAGTTTGCACCATTTTGCAAGCAAGTTCAGTCAGTTTTGTCTGCGATTGCGTTCAGTTGTTCAGTTTTTTCCACGTGGGTGCAATGCGTTTTTCACTCGCGTGATAAAAAACTGAAGGTTTACAAACAACATCTCTTAGCAACCATCAGTGCTTGCTTCCGGATGCAATGCATTTTTCACTGAAGCCCTATTCAGCCAGGGCTGCGTGAAAAACCCGGCATATAGAACATGCTGCATTTTTCACGCAGTCTCATTCTTCTATGTCTGTGTACAGGAGCGCTTTTTTCACACAGTCAGGTTTCAGTGCGGGTGCTATACGTTCACGTCAAGCATTGCACCCGTGCGGAAAACCCGCTAATGTGAAAGAGGCCTAGTAGCAGTGGTCTCCGTCACTGATGAGCAGGCGATTGTCAGGAGGGAATGCTTTGTCAGCTTCATCTGTCAGTGTAAAGGGGCCTTTAGTGTGTACATAGAGATAGCTGTCAATTACTGATAATACGGCCTTTGTGTACAGCCGAAGAGAGAGACTTAGAGAGAAAAAAATTACATGGATAACTTATACGTTTTGCTGAATCTTTTCCCATAAAACTATATATCAATCTGCTCAGCTCCTCCTGCTCTATAACATGCTGCCTGCAGATTGCACTGCATGTCATGGTGACAGGTTCTCTTTAATCACTGCACTACTGTAGACCTGCAGGGGTGTTACCTTGTACCCTTTTACCATCCTAAATTCACATTACCACCAAGTATTATGTAGTAGTTTATGGTATGGCGGTAATGCTCATTGAATGCCGGTATTATGTGAGAACACTATTACTATCTAAATATCTAGCATTTAGTATCCATTAGGCATACAGAAGCTGGCATCTTATTTGTTCATATTGATATATTAATAACGCACATTAATAATAATAATAATAATTGATAATCACATTTCCCCCAAATAAAGCAGGGTCAGATACATCATAATCCAGTCTTCTATGCTATTTTTGAGTTCTAGATAAGAACTTTATCAACGTAAAAAATAAAAGAATGGAGACAGTATGTGAGGCCGTCCAAACATTATCGAACATATAACAGAATACATTCATTGTTTGCTGTTCTTCTTTTGGCAGCAATAATAAGTATCTAATCATTATTCATTTTGTAATATTGTTATCTGTGATGAACTCATTTTAGTCGGAGTGCAAATCTATTCTTAAATCAATAGGAATCCCATTGCTCTATGAAGCGCCGCAGAATTAACAGCCATTATTTGAAAGTGGCACTGTATTTTAACGCAGCCTGGTCCTAATACGTTTGGAAGAGAAGTGGTCAGTGCAAATGATTTTTAGTGGACAGGATTTTCAGTCAAACGAAAATATGTAGGATAATGCAATGGCTGACTTCTGTGAAAGCACCGTATTAGACAACTTCTAAAGCTAATTTTATTTATGCACAGTAGATTTCTTGGCTGTATCCCAATTTAAAGGGAATCTGTCAGCTAATCTTACCATATGTAACCCAAGCCAAGGCTATATAGTGCTGCCTAACACAATAAAAAACATACATTTGCTAGTATTTTCCGTATTTCTGAACTGCAAAAAAGAATTTAGATTCGTATACAAATGAGTCCTTAAAGTACCCAGGGGGGCTTGTATAACTGCGATGGGAGCCCAGGCACGCCTTCTGCCAGAGCTGCCTACATTGGGATCCCAAGCCCACCTTTCTGTCTGTTTCCTGTACCTCCCCTTGTGGCATCCATTCTGCCCCCTCCACTGCAATGACACAATCCTCTTTCAACTCTTCCTGGTTTTCACATTGTTACACACGCTGCAGCTCAGTTGAAAACTAAGTGGCTATTATACACTGACACTGTGTATCCCTTTTTCCCTCTCCACACACTTAAGCTCAGGCATACCAATTGCACATTAAAAGCTGGTTTCCAATCATACACTTGTAACAATTTTTCCCTCATATAGCCCTGGCACTACACTTATATTGATCACTGTTAAACTACCTAAAACGCTAATTGCTACACTATCTTACACCCTTCCCAACATGTTTCACCACTGTGTGGCTTCATCAGGGGAAGTGGGGTATAGCTTTGAAACAGTCGATACATGTGTGTGGCCTGTAACCAAATTGCAGGCCACACATAGATAGATGTGGCATCTTTCACTGTGAAAAAGACAACACCCAACCCCCACAGACACCTAATTCAGGCTGCAGCACACGGTAGTTTCTAACATGCCCCTGTAAATTGCAGTAGTGTGACAATCATTGACACTATGTAACCTCAATCATCTATACTAATAGTGCACCTGCGGGTGACTGTATTATAGTTCAAATACCACAAGTCCCTTAGTTGCCGCTAGCAACTACTAGTAGCTACTAATTAAATTGGTCTCAATGTTACTGATATTTTTGGATATTTTTTTCTTTTTCACTTTTCAATTTTAAACAAGAATTAATAAAGATATATTTTTATATTAAGACACTGTTAGTTAGAGACCCCTAAAGGCATTTTGTCCAGGTCTTCTGACAGTTCAGTTTATTGTCTGTCGGACAGGACACTGCGCATTGAATGCCTTGTAGTTGGCATCGGCCTCGCTGTACTTACTTACTGTGCATGTGCCTAGCCGGGTGGAGTTGAAGGAGGTTCGTGACATCGCAGTGGAGGGGGCAAACTGGATGGCACAAGGGAAAGTACAAGGAACAAGTAAAGAGGAGGGCTTGGGCTCTGGAAGAAGGCTTGTCTGGGCTCCTATAACAGTTATACTTGCCCCTCTGGGAAATTTGAGACCTCATTTGCAAAAAAATCTAAGTTATTTTTCTGTAGTTCAGAAATACACATAATACTAATAAAGGTACAGATGTGGTAGAGTTAACACTCATGCTCTTAACTCAAAGTAATTGAAGGTGTTGGCTTAACACAACTATGTAGTTTTTTTTATTATTATTATTATTTATTCATTTTTAAATACATTATAAAAATCGAAAACAGTTTCTAAATTTAATACATATTCTTATCCGACACCCGACCGGCCCGCAATACATAGAGAGAGAGGGGGGAAGAGAGATAAAAACAAAACAAAAACAAAAAAAAACTTATGTACCATTAATCCACTAATTCCATATTTGTTCAAGACCATCCTTCCTCCCCCTGTTATCACAGATTATCCTTTCCATTCTAATCATATTATTCACAGATTTTTCCATTCAGACACCTATGTAGTTTAGTTAATGCATCTAGTTAAGCATGTGTGTTAACTCTGCTATATCTGTATGTTTTTTATTGTGTTAGGCAGCACTTTATAGCCTTGGTATCACATCTGATATGGCAGGTAACAGCAGTGGCGTAGCGTGGGTTGCCAGCACCTGGGGAAAGCCAAGTATTGCGCCCCCCCAAAATTGTGGCCACGCCCCTTTTTTTTACAGATAATGTAGTGGATATCACATGGAGTCATATGTAACACCACAGATAACACAGTAATAACTGTAAGTAATGTAGATAATGTAGTAGATGGATGTGAGTCCCCAGATTTCAGAACACGCACAGTGTGACCTGAAGTCTGGGGCCAGGATTCTGCAGTGTGGGACAAATTATATATCCACCCCCCACCCCCATCACTACGGAACATACAGGGTAATACAGCGCCCCATACCTCTTACATCCAGTGAAGTCTCCTTTGATGTAGATGTTCTCTTTCCTCATCTTTTCCTTTCAGATCTTCAGACTAGGCCACCATTTTTCAGCCATTTCTCATCTCTGCAGTTTTTGATGCTAATTGGAAGGTTATTACTTTATGGTCACTTTTAACAACTTTTTTTTTAAAGCGTTCTTAAGGCGAGATCGCACTTGCGTTAAAGCATTCCAGTATAGGTTCAATTTATAATGGAATATAATGGAATTCTAGGACCGAATGCAAAAGGGAAGCCTTTAACCCCTTCAGGACCCTGAAATTTTCAATTTTTGTTTTTTCGTTTTTCACTCCCCACTTTCCAAAGTCCAAACTTTTTTATTTTTCCATTCACATTGCCTTATTAGGGCCTATTTTTTGCGGGACAAGTTGTACTTTCTAATGGCACCATTTATGGAAGCAGAAAAAAATTCCAAATGGGAATTGGGAAAAAATGCAATTCTGGCAACGTTTTTTTTTTTTTCTTTTACACCGTACACTATGCTGTAAAATTGACCTGTTATCTTCATTTTCCAGGTCAGAACTGTTACAATGCTACCACACGTATAATTTTTGTGTTTAAATACTGAAAAAGAAATTAAAACCATTGAGAAAAAAAATTATCACCATATTCTGAGCCCTATAACTTTTTTGTAGTTATGTGTATGGGGCTGTGTGAGGGCTCATTTTTTGCGTGGCGATCTGTAATTTTCAGTGATACCAATTTGAAGTGTATGTGACTTTTTGATCACTTTTATAAAAAATGTATTGGGGAGTTGAAGTGACAAAAAATGGCAGATTGAATGTTTTTATTTTTTTCCATTACGCCATTTGCCGTATGCCATTAATATTGTTATATTTTAATTGTATGGGCAATTTCGTAGGCGACGATGCCCATGATGTTTATTTTTTATAGCTATTATTGAACACTTAATTTTCATCATAAAAATACAGTGCTGCCACCTAGTGTCCTGTATTGGTATATTCATCTAATAGACTCTGAAGCCTGCTTGAGGCTTCGTTCCTTTAGAGCAGTGTAACAGGTTCCCCGATCTGAGCTGGTGAATGCTGTTACCGGAGAGCATACATGTGCCGCGGGTCTCTGCTATTTAAAATAGCAGAAACCCGGCAACTATGGCGCCCGCAGCACGTGCAAGTGGGTGCCATATTTAGAGATCGGACTTCCGCTGTACAGGTACGGTGGAGATCCTCAAGGGGTTAATAATCTATCAATTTTTTAATATGAACACAGGCTGGTTGAGGTGCTGTACATTGAATATATGTATTTAACGCAGTAAGTCTACTGTGCCACTTGTGCAGGGGGAGGGAGACTAGGGGCCCACCTTGCTCAGGGGCCCAGCGGGGGATTTACCTGTACACCTGTGGGCTGGTCCGAGCATTGTCACACATGGCGTGGTCGTGTCAAGGTCGAGATGCAGCAGCGCTGCGGTCAAGTACCTCGCAGCTGGCTTGTCAACTAATGAAGACTTCACTGTTTAGATGGTCTGTATTGTTAATGTCACCTTGAATCCCATGCGGCCATTAACAATGCAGACCAACTAAAAAGTGAAGTCTCATTAGTTGAACAAGAGCCAGCTGCAGCCTGTACGGCCGCTCCGTACTTGAATGCAGAGAGGACGCATCGCAACCATGACACGACCACTCCGTGTGGTCGTACCCTGAAACCCTGGTATCAGACCTTCTTCAGGATGTATTGCCCAGACAGTGAGTTATGACACGATCATGGCATGGTGAGCCTAAATTTTCAAATATTCAGACTAACCACACCGATTACATTGCCGTGTTTTCCTTTTGTTGTTTCCAGGTTGTTGTTGGCACTATACAGTATAATAAATCCTAAATAACAAGCATAGCACAATTTATAATAAGACATAACAGAATTTACAGGCATGTTATATGTCGACTGCAATATGACCCAATCTTTTTAAATGAGTATTAAATGACATTTTGATGAGTAAACTATTAACAGAAAAGAAAATCAAAAGACGAGACTTAAACTTGTTAGATGAGTAGAATTTAGATGTGATCTGTTCTGCCAAAGAAAGGAATTGATTTAAGAATAAGGTATGAGAAGCAGATGGCAAACAAATGTACGTCTTCTCAATTTATCTGTCAAACAATTAATTGGGAGCTAATTTTAGCAAACTTATATAAATTCATGATTCTTCTTCCAGAAAAACACAATAGACTCCCTTTTAGTAGTTAAAGGGATATTCCCACCTAAGACATTGATGGCATATTGCCAGGATATGCCATCAATGTCACATAGGTGAGATCCTATGTCTGGGACCTTCTCCTGTCTCCAGAACAGGAACCCTAAAGTGAACAGAGAGCACACTGAGAAAGCATGGCCACCCTCTGTTCACAGCTAAGGGAGTTCTGAAAATAGCTGTGCACGCTCGCTCGACTATTTTAAGAAATCCCATAGCAATGAATAGAGTGCATGCAATGTCTTTCCTTTCAGGGGCACTGTTCTCTAGATAGGAGCGAATCAAGAGGTGGAAACCACACCTATCTGACACTGATGGCATATCCTAGTGATATACCATCAATGTCTAGATGGGCCAACCCCTTTAAATACAGAAGTAAAATGGCCAGCAATACCGTATATGGAAGAACTGCAGGAGGAACATTTACAGATGACTGTCACCTCTCCTGAAATGTCTGTTTTAGTAAAATTTTTTCATTCCCATGTAATAACAATTCTGGAGCATCTATTCCTATGACTCTATGTTATGCCATTTCCATGTTATTCCTCCTAGAAATGAATGAATCAATTTCCTGCAGTCTTCAAAAACGGTCCACATGAATGTTACTAGTTAGCGGTGTGTCCTTGCACAGTCCACAATTGATAATACTGATTGGACACTGTCAGAATTCACAGTGATACACTCCCACCTTGTATCACCCGGGTGGACTTTTATTGCAGGTAATTCATTCATAAACTTCTAGAAAAAAAATTAGAGGAATGGCACAACATAGAATTTTGTGGGAAAAAAATGCCCTAGAATGGTTATTACATGGGGAATGCAAGTAGTTACTAAAACAGACATGTCAGGAGAGGTGAGAGGTCCTTTATAAATACAGGGCTTACAGGGTCAGGCTAGCCAACCAGAGTACCATGGGATCCGCCGGTGGGCTCAGCCCCTAATAAAATAGTGGGCCCCAAAAGTCTAGGAGAAAAAAAATATATATGGCTGCCTTTGGAGCCAGTCCACTGCCACCAGGGACTATTTCTTTGATTCAAAACCTGTTAGACCTTATTGATGATATGGGGGTTGGGCCTCAGAAATAATTTACTTTAGTGGGCTCAGTCTAAGGCCTCAAGCACACAACCGTAGGTGTTTTGCGGTCCGCAATCCACGGATCCGCAAAACACGGAAGCTGGACGGAACACGCCCCATTGTAGAAATGAATATTCTTGTCCACAAAACGGACAAGAATAGGACATGCTATATTTTTTTTGCGGGGCCACGGAACGGAGCAAAGGATGCGGACAGCACACAGAGTGCTGTCCGCATCTTTTACGGCCCATTAAAGTGAATGGGTCCGCGTAAGAGCCGCAAAATATGCGGGTCGGACGCGGACCCAAAATACGTTCGTGTGCATAAGGCCTAAGACTGAGGGCTTACTGGTGAATTTCTCATGGTTGCGTTCACAGCACAACACAGTACAATATCACCTGCATTATATAATGATGGGGATGCATGTTACCGCATGTGAACTTGCAATGTCATATAACTGTGATATTCTTGGATTATTGTGAATCGTATAAAATTTCTGTCCAATGTAATTTTATTGATATTGCATGCAGTCACCATTTTCTGTAGTATCACTATGGCATTCGGTTCAGTTAATCCTTACAAAAAGCAGGCTCCCTCTTATGTTGCAAAAATGTATTGTATGCAGGTTTGTGGTGTGAACTAATGCATTGCAAGACATCACATGAAATTCTTCACCATGCAGCGCCTGCCTTTAAAGGAATCTGTCACATTGAATTGCTGTCCAATCTTCAGGCACAAATGGGGTCATTTATCAAACTGGTGTAAAGTAGAACTCGCTAAGTTGCCCATAGAAACCAATCAGATTCCACCTTTCATTTTCGAAGGAAGCTGTCAAAAAGAAAAGGTGGAAGCTAATTGGTTGCTATGGGCAACTAAACCAGTTCTACTTTACACCAGTTTGATAAATGACCCCAAATGTTTTAGAACAAGATTAGCTGAGCAGAAGGATATATACTTTATGGAGAAACATTCAGTATAACTAGTAACCTAGTAAAATGTAAAGCTATGATAATTCTGGGCTTCTTCACACCAATCTATACATATAAGGTTGGCTCCACCTACTAAACTTCTTAGCCCAAAGTCAACAGACATTTAATTGACTAAATTAAAGTTCTACTGAATCTTTTCCCATAAATTTGCTGATCGATCTGCTCAGCCCCTCATGTTCTATAGCTGGCTGCCCGCAGCTTAAACTGCATTTTTAACATGATGGGTTCTCTTTAGGGTATATGCATGCATCAATTTAAACATTTATCAGACTGGAAATATGGTTCATCTTCAATGCTCATCATTGACCTAATTAAAGTTGATCCTGGTACCCTCTAAAGCATCGGGATTCCAGCACATGAGCTGTTAAGTGAATTGCATTTAAAGGAATATTTCAGGAAAAACTGATATAATGTGTTATGCCTAGTGCAGGCCTTGTGGGGGAGGCGTTTGACTCAGAGATTCAAAAAACAGCAGAGATAGATGTCATTAATGTTACGGCAGTGCGTGTGGAACCACTGTGTCAAATAACAGATTTGACTCTGAGCTAATCCTAACAATGTTATCCTTGCATGGTATTCACCCTTTAAACCCTGTAAAGAAATCTGAACTTTGCTGCAGGGGAACAACCAGGTTGCTACATCCTAGAGTAGTCTCTGTGTGACTGACAGCTGATCCATGGGGTCAGAAACACCAGTGCAGGGCACAAGGGTTCAGGCAAAATAATTGTGAGAGACAGGCCAAGGTCAGGTCAGGCAGAGTATGTGCTATACGGTAAACTGTCCAAGGTCAGGGCAGGCAGTGATGGGTCAAATGGAGGTCAGGCAGAGGAACAAAATGTTGGTACATGGGCAGACAACAGAACACAGTAAGAAACTAGCAAGATAGACAAACTATTGCTCAAGTATTTTCCCACAGTGAAGATGCTTTGAGTACCCCAGGCTTACCAGCCATTGGCTAGGGAAGATTAGGGTGTGTGCACACTGGCCCTTTAGGAGCCGGGTGTGTGCACACTGGCCCTTTAGGAGCCAGAGGGAGTGTGCGCACCCTATCGACATAGAAAGAGTTGTCAAGCGGTCAAGCAGGGGGCAGTCTGTGAAAAGAAACAGGGTGAGCTTGGCAGCAGGACCCACTGGGAAGGGGAGAGCAGCAGAAGGGACAATGCCGTCACAAAGCTGAGACTAGGACTGGTAAGTGAAGCAATTGTGGCCACAGGCGATCTCTGTAACAATCACTCCTTCATTGTCAGCTTTTCCTTGAGTGTTCCTGTAACAAAAATCCTACCATTACTGAAGAAGTACAAGAGTTTAAGCACATTAGAGGCCATTGGGACCACCTTCTTCTATCCAGAGAATGTTAACTGTCTTGGGAAGGGAACTTTCCCTAATCTTAAAGGTGTTTTCTGGTCTACATCAACACTTGTCCATGCTGCTCTTTTTCTAATTCCTGTGACGCTATGTCCATGGGCCTGTCAAAGCAGCACCAGGGGTGGTAATAGGGGAGTGTCTATGTAACTACCTGGGTGGAGGGAGCTATTAACCTGCTGGGCATTGTTAGGCCTTGTTCACACGTCCGCATATATGTCCGCATGTATTCCGCAATTCTGCGGAATACATGCGGACCCATTGACTGTGAATGGGGCACAGAACGATGCGGAGAGCACACACTGTGCTCGCCGCATCAGTTTTTGCGGAGCGCGCCGCCGATCTTATGGCCGCAGCTCCACAAAAAAGTAGAGCATGTCCTATAGACATTTCTATGGGGCTGCCGGCCGGGTGTGTTTGCGGATCCATAAACACTACGGATGTGTGAATAAGGCCTTAGTTGTGGTGACAGAGCTGAGGCAGAGAAAGGAGAAGTGCATCATGCGTTTGCTTGGATACAGCAGCAGGAAGTGCTACATACATGGTGGAAAGAAACCAGAGTAATTTCTATACATGGGGAAAGCGGGAAAGAAAGTATGGGGAAGATGTACAGAAGGTAGACAACCACATGAACAGATCTGCTTAAGACCGTAATAATCCTGGAAAATCCCTTTAACTTTCTTACAGTTACATAGATAAATAAGATATATATTTAAAAGATATTAGGATATTTATACATAGCATAAAAATAGAGGAAAAAGTGAGATATAGTGGTCATTTAATGTCTCTTCAATTCCCCTTAAACAAGCAAGAATGGCAGAACTGCATTGTGATCAGCACTGTTCACATCAGACCAGAAGCGTTCGGTTGTTTTGCCTATGCTTTTCTTCCTACACAGGGCACGCACCAGTGAAGATTAGGTTTTTATTTCCAGGTAGATCATCAATGATTTTATCTCA
The DNA here is from genome assembly GCA_033119425.1 of Bufotes viridis. Taxonomy (NCBI): domain Eukaryota; kingdom Metazoa; phylum Chordata; class Amphibia; order Anura; family Bufonidae; genus Bufotes; species Bufotes viridis. The sequence continues at coordinate 291,514,043 of CM065593.1, read as the reverse complement.
GCTTGGAAGAGAAAGAAATGTTCTGATACTAATACTGATAAAAAGCATAAATGTTCATGCCATCTGCCATGGCAGCTATCAAGATGGCAGTTGCTTTTCATCAGCTGTATCTGAACTTTGCTTTAATGGGAAATTCAGACACTGTGGTTATGTTTTTCAAACAAAGCAATACACATTTTAGCATGCTACAGAATCAAATGTGCTATTGCTGTTTGTTCCAAAAATAAAAAAAATATTTTTTATACTAAATAAAATATACTATAATAAATACTAATAAATAAATAAAACATACTATATACAGTATATATATATAATGTGCGTATGCATGGGTAATAGCCATTCTCGTGTGTCAATGACATTCGGGACTGGCAGTCAAGCAGCAGCAGAAGGTCTTTAACCCTGAGAATCTCCGCATTTGAATCTTTGTTTGTCTGCTGCAAATGGGAATCAAATTTGCGGTCTCTGGAGACTGTGCAATCAACAAAATAGTGTATTACTGTTCTCTGTTACTACTCCAGCTAATAGAGACATTTTTCCAACAAATGAATCATATCAGAGAAATAATGCTTTTCTTCTTCAGTAAGTGTGAAGCCAAGTAGGCATCCGTTAACAAGAACACCTTTCTCTTGTTCATTAGGAGAACATTGCAGCTCACTACAGGGAAGGAGGAAAACATGTTAATTACAGTACATGAGCTTTATCTTTTAGGAAACTCTAGGAAAGCAAGAAGGAAGTGAGCAAAAGTAGGTCACACAACAGCACCAGTTATATCATTAAATGATTGTTCAGCTAAATAAAGCCCTTTAGTTACATACACGCTCATTGTTTATTTCCATTGTAAGTTCTGAAACAATCTCCTAACGTCTGTGCTGGTATGTCTGCAACGTGCCGCCCTCCGATCGTGTCCCAGGTTTAAAGGATTCTGAGTGGTGTGGTGCAGCCTTAATAGTCTCTGTGTGTGTCACGGTGCTCCTAACTGGATTCCGTCGCTCCACAGGGTTAGGCTCCAAAGCAATAAAGGGAAGAGTAATGGTGGAGGTGGAAAAATAGTCGAGTCCAGACTTTTATAAAGTTCAACAGCTTTACTTGAATTAACTTGCATCCATACAAGAAGTGGTGTTTCTCTTAGTCCTAGCAGGTTTTGGCATAAACTGGCAGGAAAACTTGAATATTCTGCTTTCTCTCCGTGCTGTGCTAAACTCGACTTAAGTCTGGTTGCTCAACCTTAGGGCTGTTCTGATACCTTTTTGGCTGTTGACGCCCTCCAAACACTCAGTCTCCTAATGCTGTGCTGGTATGTCTGCAACTTGCCGTCCTCCAGGGCTGATCATGTCCCGGGTTTAAAGGATGCCGAGTGGTGTGGTGCAGCCTAAATAGTCTCCGTGTGTGTCACAGTGCTCCTACCTGGATTCCGTAGCTCCCCAGGGTTAAGCTCCAATGCAATAAAGGGGAGAGTAATGTGGAGGTGGAGAAATAGTCGAATCCAGACTTTTATAAAGTTCAACAGCTTTACTTAAATCAACTTGCATCCATACAAGAAGTGGTGTTTCTCTTAGTCCCAGCAGGTTTTGGCATAAACTGGCAGGAAAACTTGAATTTTCTGCTTTCTCTCCCTGCTGTGCTAAACTTGACTTTAGTCTTGTCGCTGTACTTTAGGGCTGTTCTGGTACCTTTGGAGTGGGGTACCTTTGGCTGTTGACCCCCTCCAAACACTCTGTCGGTTATTCTGTAAGGAGTCAGGGTGATTCTCCTCTCCTTCCAACTCTAGACTAGACAAAGACGACCTGAAAATTTCCTGCAGCTCCTCCCTGCAGAACAATTGATGCACAGTGTAAGAGGACCTGGAATAAATACACAGATGACATTATGGTTAGTCCATTAGAGACAGTAGCAGGGTGTTGGAATGGTAATATCACTCTGGGGTATTACATGTCTGAGCAGGTACACCCACTGACAAAAAAAATAACGAACCAAGGAGTTGTACTCGAATAAAAATTTCTGTGTTTGACTGTAATTACATAGTTACTGTACATAGTTGTTAAGGTTAGAAAAAGACAAAAGCCCATCAAGTTAACCTGCTGTATTGATCCAGGGGAAGACCAAAAAAAATGTGGCAATCAGAACAAATCCCTGGATCAATGTCCATCTTTATTTTCAAGGAGGAGTTGAGCCAAAGGCAAAGGGTGTGTAGAACAAGATTTCTATACATTGTCATAAGCATCAGTGTTATTTTGAAATAAAATGTAAACCTTTTTTGAAGCCATCTAATGTATTTGCAGTGACCAGCTCCTGCGGCTATTCCAGAGATTCACAGCCCTTACTGTAAAGGTCCCTTTACACAGAACGATATTACAACAGATAGATGGGAAGGAAACGTTCGTTCCCGACAATCTGTCGATTTACATGCAACGATCTCCTCCACAGTATGGGAAGGAGCGATCGCTAATGCCATCACTGTTCCCCATACTGACTCGTTGTTTGCCGGCAGGAGATCGTGTTTACACAGCACGATCTGCTGCCGGTAAACAATAATTTTTGTGTGCGCACAAATAATCTGATTACCCGATGAACAAGCATTTTGCTCATTCATCGGGTAGTCTGTGGAACATTTACACTGCACGATTGCTAATGAGCGTTACTATGAGGGTTCGTTAGCGATAATCTAGGTGATTCTTGGCCTTTAAGACTGCTTGTCACCTCTTATGGCTGAATTGTTTTTCTCCAGGCGTAGGGAGTGGCCCCTTGTTTTCTGAGGGGGTTTCAACACAGAATAGCTTTTCTCGATATTTTATGTGTAGCAGTGGTATAGCGTGGGTTGGCAGAATCTGGGACAAGCCAAATATTGTGTCCCCCAACCTGTGAATTTGGCCCATTTTTACAGATAATGTAGTACATGTCACCTGCAGTCCTATGTAACACTGCAGATAACACAGTGTAGTAGATGGGTAGGAGGTCCTAGAATTTAGAACACCCCCAGTGTGACCTGAAGTCTGGGGCCGGGCTGCAGCAGTGTGGACCAAATTCTCAATTTACCCCCCCAACCCTACCATACATCGCTACGAAATATACATATCTCTTACATCCAGTGATGTCTCCTCTGATGTAGACTTTTTCCTCAACGTCTCCATTCGGAGATATGCCTGCCATTATACCTTCAGCCATGTCTCGCCTCTGCAGAGTTTATCACAGTAAAAAAATTTGATTCCCCACTTTACTATCGTCCTCCCCCTCCTGGTGCCTCAACACCGTCAGGGCCGGCCTTTGGGGTGTGCAAGCTGTGCGGCCGCACAGGGCGCCATGGCAATAGGGGCGCCCGGCAGCCGACACATCTTCTAGATGCTACAGCCTGGGCAGGACTGGCCTGCCGCGGCCCTGCTGACAATTGGGGGCAGCCGGCGGCAGGACACAGCAGGAGATGAGCGCTTCTATTGCGCTCATCTCCATAGCCATCTAACGGCGATACAGATGTCTGTGCTGCGGCAAAGGAGGGAGAGGCGTTTCCCTTCCCTGTTCCTCTGATAGGCTGCCAGCCACAAGATTAGCTCGCACAGGGTGCCTGGACACCTAACGCCAGCCCTGAACACCGTCATTCTGCTGCTATTCCCAATTAGAGATGGCCCGAACTATTCGCCGGCGAACAGTTCCCGGCGAACATAGCTTGTTCGCGTCCGCCACGGCGGGCGAACATATTCGATGTTCGCGTTCGCCCCTATACTTTATCATTGAGCAAACTTTGACCCTGTACCTCACAGTCAGCAGACACATTCCAGCCAATCAGCATACCCTCCCTCCCAGACCCTCCCACCTCCTATCTAAACGCAAGGATAGGATCCATCTTACATTCATTCTGAAGCTGCAGTGTTAGTAATTGTAAATCGCAATGCGATTAATATAACCTGTATTATTCGCATTGCGATTACAACTTAGATCTGAGTTCCAAATGGTTGTATTGCTAGAATATATTAACGAAGATAACGAATATAGCACTATATTCTCAATCTTCATTATATTCTAGCAATAAAACCATTAGAACTTAGATCTAAGTTGAATTTGCAATGCGATTAATATAACCTGCATTAATCGCATTGCGAATTCAACTTAGAGCTGAGTTCCTAATGGTTGTTGTATTGCTAGAATATACGTTATATTCTAGCAATACAACCATTAGGAACTCAGCTCTAAGTTGTAATCGCAATACGAATAATACTTACAATTATTAATCGCTTTGCGAATCCATTTGATGCCTCTATTTGATTGTATATGACGGTTGACTATGACTACCACCAATGTTCTGCTGCCTCCAAAGCAAGATATCTGAACCCCCCAGGGGCCATTTGGGCATTTTTAATAGAAAACGCATAAAAAACACATCAAAAACGCATCTGCGTTTTTATAATTTTTTCAATTTTTAGTTTATTTTTTTGTGTATTTTGCCACATTTGGTTGCATATTTACATTTGGTATAGGCAAATATGGTAGTCTAGATCATGTGTCTATACCAAAACCTAGGATCATTGTTTGACAGCATATTTTCTAAGCCATGTAGCTGAATTTAGGTTTGGGCAGAGTAATGATCTAGACTACCATATTTGCCTATACCAAATGTAAATATGCAACCAAATGTGGCAAAATACACAAAAAATTTAACTAAAAAATGAAAAAATTATAAAAACGCAGATGTGTTTTTGATGCGTTTTCTATCAAAAACGCCCAAATGACCCCTGGGGGGGTTCAGATATCTTGCCTCGGAGGCAGCAGAACATTGGTGGTAGTCATAGTCAACCGTCATATACAATCAAATAGAGGCATTAAATGGATTCGCAAAGCGATTAATAATTGTAAGTATTATTCGCATTGCGATTACAACGTAGAGCTGAGTTCCTAATGGTTGTATTGCTAGAATATAACCTATATTCTAGCAATAGAACAACCATTAGGAACTCAGCTCTAAGTTGAATTCGCAATGCGATTAATGCAGGTTATATTAATCGCATTGCAAATTCAACTTAGATCTGGGTTTCCTAATGGTTGTATTGCTAGAATTATATAACGAAGATTGAGAATATAGAGCTAAATTCCCAATCTTCGTTATATTCTAGCAATACAACCATTAGGAACCCATCTCTAAGTTAAATTCGCAAATAAGATGTCCCAACTCCCAAACTATTCACCGGCGAGTAGTTCCCGGCGAACATAGCTTGTGCGCGTTCGTCGCGGCGGGCGAACATATGCGATGTTAGGTCCACCCCCTATCATTGAGTAAACTTTGACCCTGTACCTCACAGTCAGCAGACACATTCCAGCCAATTAGCATACCCTCCCTCCCAGACCCTCCCATCTCCTGGACACAGCATCCATTTTAGATTCATTCGGAAGCTGCAGTCTTAGTGAGAGGAGGGACAGTGTAACTGCTGCTGAGATTTAATAGGGAAATCGATAGCTAGGCTAGTGTATTCAGTGTCCACTCCAGTCCTGAAAGACTCATCATCAGATCTCTGCTGTAAGGACTGCGTCCTGACAGCACCCCAAAAAGCCCGTTTTAGGGCTAGTACATCAGTCTCCCTCCCAGACCCTCCCACCTCCCATCAAAAAGCAAGGATGGCATCTTAGTAGTTGTAATCGCAATGCGGTTAATACGGGTTATATTAATCGCATTGCGAATTCAACTTAGAGCTGGGTTCCTATTCTCAATCTTCGTTATATTCTAGCAATACAACCATTAGGAACTCAGCTTTAAGTTGAATTCGCAATGCGATTAATATAACCTGTATTAATCGCATTGCGATTACAACTTACCACACTCTGCGTCAACTAGATATTTTTCCATGGGAGTTTTGCCATGGACCCCCCTCCGGCATGCCACAGTCCAGGTGTTAGTCCCCTTGAAACAACTTTTCCATCACTATTGTGGCCAGAAGGAGTCCCTTTGTTTTTTAAAATTCGCCTGTCTATTGAAGTCTACGGCGGTTCGCACTGTTCGCATGTTCGCGTTCGCCGTCCGCGAACGGAAAATTTTATGTTCGCGACATCACTATTCCCAATACTGTGCTAAAGCCATACAGATAGTCCCCTATAATAATATGCTCCCAAACTGTCCTCAATGGTAATCGTTTTCCCTACAGCACCTCCAATAACAACCTAGCCATCCCATTAGTAGTAATGTCCTCCATATTGTGCTCAATAATAATGCCCCAAAGGCAGACATTAGTATATTAGTAGAAATAAGTAGTAATAAACTCTATAGTGTCTGCAGTAGTTATAATGCCTCTTATAGTGGTCCAAGTATTTATAAAAACCCGCTGCCGCACCCAATGTAGTTATAATGACCCTCTGTAGTGTACCCTGTATTATAAAGTACCCTGTAGTGCCACAACATAAAAAAAAAAACGTAGTGCCCATATGTATAATGCCCTCTGTATGGATGGTATATATAATGCTCCCTTTGTATTATAAAAAAAATAGCAGTCACACAGCTCCGTATACATAAATATGGTGATGCAATGTAGTTTTTTTCAAACTTTTTAATGAGCAGGTCAGTTTTACTGCATAGGGAACACCTTAAAAATTAAACCATAAAACTATGGTGGCATTGCAATTTTTACCAATTCCACCCTATTTAGAATTTTTTTTTCTAGCTTCCCACTACATTGTATGCAATATTATATGGCGCTAATATGAGGTACAACTTGTCCCACAAAAAATACCCTCATACAGCATGTGAATGGAAAAAAAGTTATGGTTTCTTGGATGGCTGGGAGTAAAAAAACACAAAGAAAATCACCTGGTCCTGAAGCAAATTTTTTGGTAAACTTTTTAGCAAAGCAGCTGAATCAAATTTTTGAATACTTCACTCATCACTAATCTTCACCAGAAAACTGGCATTGTGGAAATTTGCATCAGCTCCCTTGCTGGTGTAGACTTCCATGTTGGCGCACTAAACAGCAGAGATGCACTGCAGGGAACCTATCATGCTGTACATGGTGTTTGAGCTGCATGCTGGAGGAGCTGCGCAGATAGTTATATACAATATTTTTACCCTATAAGATGCACTTTTTCCCCCTCCCCAAGTGGGGGAAAATGTCAATGAGTCTTATGGGGCGAATACTAGTGAGCGCTTGAAGTACGGTAGTGCTTATTTGTACAGGGGGACTAGGGAGCAGTGAATGCAGCACTCCTCATGCAGGCTCTGTACTCACCGCTTCCTGGTCTTCTTCGGCTGCACGCTGTATTGTGACCTGCACACCGCGTGAGGACATCGGGGCTCTGTGACCTCACACTGTGCAAAGTCGGATTACAGCACAACGCAGGAGGAAGACCAGGAAGAGCAATGGAATTCAGGAGTGGAGGTGACGTCTGGAGAAGGAGAGGTAAGATTTATTTTATTCTGCTTTGACCTCTGATTAACATGGGGGCCTGATCTGAGGTCTGTATCAGGGGGGGGGGTATTCACATTGGTGCTCTGATCTGAAGTCTAATTGGGGGTCATTCAGACTGAGGGTCTGATCTGAGGTCTGAATTGTATCTTTTTAACATTGAGAGTCTGATGTGAGGTCTGATTGGGTTTTTGTAAACATTGGAGTTCTTATGTGAGGTCTGATTAGGGTTCTTATTAATGTTGGGGGTCTGATTTAAGTTCTGATTTACATTAGGGGTTTGATTGGTGTCTGATCTGAGGTCTAATGAAAAAAAATGTTTTTGTCTTATTTTCCTTAGGTGCATCTTATGGGCAGGTTTATCTTATAGGGCGAAAAACACAGTAATTTTATAGTAAAAGATTCCATGTAATTTATACATTTAAATTCCTGCTCATTCTGGGCTTTGAAGTCAAGGAGGTGGTCCTATCAGTGACTGACAGCTCTCTCTGCATACGCAGTCATAGAGGGAAAGATGTCAATCACTATTAGGACCATCTCCTTGACTTCAAAACTCAAAATGAACTAGAACTTAAATATTTATACAGGTTTTACTTAATCTTTTCCCATAAAAGTATATATCTATCTGCTCAGCTCCTCCAGCTCTATAACATGCTGCCTGCAGCTCAGACACCATTTTCAATGTCACAGATTCCCTTTTAAGGTATTACTATATAATAAGGTTTAAATACATTAAGAGTCATTTGAAACATGCAGGATAAAATATAGAGAACCTGTATAACATATCATTTATGTTAAAAGGGGTTGTCTCACTTCAGCAAGTGGCATTTCTCCTGTAGAGCAGGGGTACTCAAGTACTTTTTGTAAAGGTCCACATACCTGAGTCTACTGTAGGAGGAAGGTCCGAGCTGCAAAACCAAAAAATATATAAGGAGGGACAACAGCATTGGCGTGTAGCGCTATATTATTATTATTTTTTTACAATAATCCACACCTTCAAGCCCACCTAATGTTACACTCGTGTGTAAGAAAACACCGTGCCGAGCATAGGGGGAAAAGGAGATACCAGACTGAGGCCTAGAAACTAGGGAAGGAAGATGGTAGGAAAGTTCATAACCTGGATACCTAGAATCCTATATGACCCTGGAACTAATGTCAGGACTGAGTCTACCTGTTCCTCCAAAAAGAAGGATGAACAGGAGTCTCCCTCAGGTCTAATGACAAACAGCAGAGAAAGGCAATACACACATATATATAACAAAATACAAAAGGGAAAAGCAACACTTATCTTCAGTGAAGCTTTGGTATCACCAGAAACTCAGCCGAGAACCAAACACAAGCTAACCACAAGTCCAACAGGAGCTATAAACAGCATAGCATAGTGGTAGAAACAAATGACCACAATAGCCACACCTAAGGAAAGAAGGTGTGGCAAGCACCAGAAACAACACAGACATCATTTGATCCAAAAGGAAAACATGTCAGATTAAACCACGTGTTGCTAGTCTCACAGATTTCCTGCCACCTGTTGCGGGAACGTTCGCATGTCTCGGGAACGTCTGTGACAGTACCCCTCCGGGCACCCAAGACCAACCTTATCCAGATGAGACCTGTGAAAGGCTTTCACCAAACGACTGGCATTCACTTCAGATGCCGGTACCCACATATTCTCCTCTGGTACATAACCCTTCAGTGAACAAGATACTGAAGAGATCTATGGAGAACTCGAGAGTCAATAATCTTGGTGATCTGGAATTCCAAACGGCCGTCTACCATAACACGAGCGGGTGGCAAGGGGGGCGACTCCAAAGGTTCAACACATTATGAATTTTTAGAGCCTGAGGTTCAAGACAAAAAGCTACAGGATTAATAATGGCAGTGATCTTATATGGACCAATAAATCTTGGACCCAACTTCCAAGAAGGAACCTTCAACTTAATATTTCTTGTGGACAACCACACAAAATCACCCACACTTAGGTCCGGACCATTCATACGCTTCCTGTCAGCCACACGTTTATACTTGTTGCCCATATTCATTAAGTTATTTCGAATTTTTCGCTATAGAAGACAATGATGACGAAAAACGTTTCTACCTAGGGATATTGGATGTATCCGAACCAAAGAATGTGCCAAATTGTGCGTGAATCCCATATGCCCTAAAAATTGGCGACTTACCAGTGGACTCCTGTCTGCGATTGTTTATGGCAAACTCTGCTTGTTCTCAGAGACAAAACATCTTAAGTAAGTCTCCAGACTCTTATTAGTGCGCTCCCTCTGTCAATTCGTCTGAAGATGAAAAGCAGAAGAAAAAGACAGTTGTACCCCCAACCGAGTACAGAACGCCTTCCAGAATCTGGACATAAACTGAGTCCCAAGATCCGAGACCACGTCTGAGGGAATGCTATGAAGTTTCACAATGTTGTTAACAAACACTTGCACAAGTGTTGTAGCATTAGGTAAACCAGGCAATGCTATAAAGTGCACAATTTTACTAAAACGATCAACTACCACCAGAATAACTGTCTTTCCAGACAAATTAGGCAGATCAGTAATAAAATCCATAGACAAGTGAGTCCATGGTCTGGACGGGATGGGCAACAGAAGAAGAGATCCAGAAAGTCAAGTATGTGTCACAGCGCGTGCACAGATACTACACACTGACACATAGTCCTCAACACACTTATGCAACCCCCGGTCACCAGAATCTACGAGAGATGAGGTCGGCAGTGGATCTACTCCTAGTGTGTCCCGTAAGAACCGTACAGTGATGTTCCTCAAACACCTTATAAAGCAATTCTAATTCAACAAACAATTTCCCAGAGGGGCAAGACTCCAGGGCGTCTCCCTAATCCTCTAACACCTTCACCTCTAGGTCAAGGGATAGAGCGGATATCCCCTTCCGACAGTATCGGACTCAGATTTTCAAAATCACCGCCTCCAGGAAAACTACGTAAGTCGTGAGAAGGCATCTGCCTTGACGTTCTCAAACCCAGGACGATAAGTGACAATGAAATTGAATCTGGTGAAAAACAAAGACCATCTGGCCAGCCTCGGGTTCAGTCATTTAGCCGACTCCAGGTAAGCCAGATTTTTGTGATCTTTGAACACTGTGATCAGATGAATCACCCTTTCCAACCAATGATGCCACTCTTCAAAAGCCAACTTAATGGCCAGCAACTCTCTGTTACTCACATCATAATTTCTCTCTGCAGCTGAGAGTGTTTTAGAGAAAAATGCACATGGGCACCATTTACAAGGTCACGGGCCTTGCAATAAAACTGCTCCTACCCCCACCTCGGACGTGACAACTTCCACAATGAAAGGTTGTGATACACCTGGCTGCACCAATATGGGGCAGAAAAGAAGCACTCCTTAACCGCAGAAAAGGCTCGCAACGCCATCAGACCACACTGAGAAATCCGTCCCTTTCTTAGTTATGTCAGTTAAGGGTTTGACCACTGGGGAATAGTTTTGAATAAATTTTCGGTAATAGTTGGTGAACCCCAAAAACCGCATAAGAGCCTTCAGATTTTCTGGTCGTTCCCAGTTCAGTACAGCACAGACTTTCTCTGGATCCATTCGAAAACCTGAAGATGACAGCAGGTAGCCCAAGAATTTCACCTCGTGTACGGCAAAAACACAGTTCTCTAATTTTGCGTACAATTTATTATCTCTTAGGATTTGTAACACCTGTCTAACGTGATCCTGATGAGTCTCCACATCTGGAGAATAAATCAGTATGTCATCCAAATACACAACAACAAACCTCCCCACCAGGTAAGGAAAAATGTCATTCACAAAATGCTAGAAAACCGCAGGAGCATTGGTCAACCCAAAAGCCATGACCAAGTTCTCAAAGTGACCCTTTGGGGTATTAAAAGCCGTCTTCCATTCATCTCCTTCCTTGAAACTGACCAGATTATATGCCCCCCTTAAGTGCAACTTGGAGAACACCTTGGCATCAACAATCTGGTTAAACAAATCAGGAATCAAAGGAAGGGGGTAAGGATCATGGACAATAATCCGATTGAACTCACGGAAATCCAGATAAGGCCTAAGAGTTCCGTCCATTTTTTTAACAAAGAAAAACCCTGCTGCCTCTGGAGATTTTGAAGGTCTTAAGTGTCCTTTAGCCAAACTATATACTCTCTCATGGCCGTTCTTTCAGGTCCAAAAAGGTTATACAACCTAAATTTGGGCAACTTAGCTCCGGGAATAAGGTTGATAGGACAATCATATTCCCGATGCGGAGATAAATCCTGGCATCCACTTTCAAAAAATACATCGGCAAAATCAGATATAAAAGAGGGTAATGTTTTACTAATTAAAGGAGAAAAAGATGTATTCAGACAATTGTCAATGCAATAATCACCCCGATCCAGAATCTGTCTAGCTTGTCAATCGATGGTTGGATTGTGCCTGCTTAACCACTGTAAACCCAGAACCAATGGAGCAGGGAGACCCTCCAACACAAAACACGAGATGAATTCTTGATGAAAGTCATCCACTCTTAGGCCTCATTCCCACATCCCCAGAGAATCTGTCCGGGAGAGCAACCTTAGGCTTGAGACAGTCTCCCTCAGGCCTAATGACAAACAGGAACTCAGTTGAGAACCAAAGACAAGCTAACAACAAATCCAACAGAAGCTTTAAACCGCATAGCATAGTGGGAGAAACAACAATAAATAGAGAAAGTTAAATGACCACAATAGCAACACATGGGGAAAGAAGGTGTAGCAAGCACCAGAAACAACACAGACATAATTTGATCCAAAAGGAAAACATGTCAGATTAAACCACGTGTTGCTAGTCTCACAGATCTCCTGCCACCTATTGCGGGAACGTTCGCATGTCTCGGGAACGTCCGTGAAAGTACCCCTCCGGGCACCCAAGACCAACCTTATCCAGATGAGACCTGTGAAAGGCTTTCACCAAACGACTGGCATTCGCGTCAGATGCTGGTACCCACATACTCTCCTCTGGTACATAACCCTTCAGTGAACAAGATACTGAAGAGATCTATGGAGAACTCGAGAGTCAATAATCTTGGAGATCTGGAATTCCAAACTGCTGTCTACCATAACAGGAGCGGGTGGCAAGGGGGGCGACTCCAAAGGTTCAACACATTATGAATTTTTAGAGCCTGAGGTTCAAGACAAAAAGCTACAGGATTAATAATGGCAGTGATCTTATATGGACCGATAAACCTTGGACCCAACTTCCAAGAAGGAACCTTCAACTTAATATTTCTTGTGGACAACCACACAAAATCACCCACACTTAGGTCCGGACCATTCATACGCTTCCTGTCAGCCACACGTTTATACTTGTTGCCCATATTCATTAAGTTACTTAAAATGTTTCGCTATATAAAAGGCAATGATGACGAAAAACGTTTCTACTTAGGGATACTGGATGTATCCGAACCAAAGAATGTGCCAAATTGTGCGTGAATCCCATATGCCCTAAAAATTGGCGACTTACCAGTGGACTCCTGTCTGCGATTGTTTATGGCAAACTCTGCTTGTTCTCAGAGACAAAACATCTTAAGTAAGTCTCCAGACTCTTATTAGTGAGCTCCCTCTGTCAATTCGTCTGAAGATGAAAAGCAGAAGAAAAAGACAGTTGTACCCCCAACCGAGTACAGAACGCCTTCCAGAATCTAGACATAAACTGAGTCCCACGATCCGAGACCACGTCTGAGGGAATGCTATGAAATTTCACAATGTTGTTAACAAACACTTGCACAAGTGTTTTGGCATTAGGTAAACCAGGCAATGCTATAAAGTGCACAATTTTACTACAACGAACAACTACCACCAGAATAACTGTCTTTCCAGACAAATTAGGCAGATCAGTAATAAAATCCATAGACAAGTGAGTCCATGGTCTGGTCGGGATGGGCAACAGAAGAAGAGATCCAGAAAGTCAAGTATGTGTCACAGCGCGTGCACAGATACTACACGCCGACATATAGTCCTCAACACACTTATGCAACCCCCGGTCACCAGAATCTACGAGAGATGAGGTCGGCAGTGGATCTACTCCTAGTGTGTCCCGTAAGAACCGTACAGTGATGTTCCTCAAACACCTTATGAAGCAATTCTGATTCAACAAACAATTTCCCAGAGGGGCAAGACTCCGGTGCGTCTCCCTAATCCTCTAACACCTTCACCTCTAGGTCAAGGGATAGAGCGGATATCCCCTTCCGACAGTATCGGACTCAGATTTTCAAAATCACCGCCTCCAGGAAAACTACGTGAGTCGTGAGAAGGCATCTGCCTTGACGTTCTTAAACCCAGGACGATAAGTGACAATGAAATTGAATCTGGTGAAAAACAAAGACCATCTGGCCTGCCTTGGGTTCATTCATTTAGCCGACTCCAGGTTAGCCAGATTTTTGTGATCTTTGAACACTGTGATCAGATAAATCACCCTTTCCAACCAATGATGCCACTCTTCAAAAGCCAACTTAATGGCCAGCAACTCTCTGTTACTCACATCATAATTTCTCTCTGCAGCTGAGAGTGTTTTAGAGAAAAATGCACATGGGCACCATTTACCAGGTGACGGGCCTTGCAATAAAACTGCTCCTACTCCCACCTCGGACGTGTCAACTTTCACAATGAAAGGTTGTGATACACCTGGCTGCACCAATATGGGGCAGAAAAGAAGCACTCCTCAACCGCAGAAAAGGCTCGCAACTAGAGATGAGCGAACTTTAAAAAAAAGTTTGGCGTTCGGCGTTCGGGTTGTGGTAACTCGCGCATCCTGTTATGGATTCCACTACCGCGGACTATCGGGGAATATGGAATCCATAAGGGGCGGCTTCCACCAACCCGAACTGTTGAACAGCCGAAGGACCTTGGGTGACGTCACCGTCATGTGATCAGTGCAGGGGGCGTGGCTCAGCACTGGATTTGATCCTGTGCTGAGCCACTCCCCCTGCACTGATCACATGACGGTGACGTCACCCCAGGTCCTTCGGCTGTTCAACAGTTCGGGTTGGTGGAAGCCGCCCCTTATGGATTCCATATGCCGCTATAGTCCGCGGTAGTGGAATCCATAACGGGATGCGCGAGTTACCACAACCCGAACACCGAACTTTTTTTTAAAGTTCGCTCATCTCTACTCGCAACGCCATCAGACCACACTGAGAAATCCGTCCCTTTCTTAGTCATGTCAGTTAAGGATTTGACCACTGGGGAATAGTTTTGAATACATTTTCGGTAATAGTTGGTGAACCCCAAAAACCGCATAAGAGCCTTCAGATTTTCTGGTCGTTCCCAGTTCAGTACAGCACAGACTTTCTCTGGATCCATTCGAAAACCTGAAGATGACAGCAGGTAGCCCAAGAATTTCACCTCGTGTACAGCAAAAACACAGTTCTCTAATTTTGCGTACAATTTATTATCTCTTAGGATTTGTAACACCTGTCTAACGTGATCCTGATGAGTCTCCACATCTGGAGAATAAATCAGTATGTCATCCAAATACACAACAACAAACCTCCCCACCAGGTAAGAAAAAATGTCATTCACAAAATGCTAGAAAACTGTAGGAGCATTGGTCAACCCAAAAGCCATGACCAAGTTCTCAAAGTGACCCTTTGGGGTATTAAAAGCCGTCTTCCATTCATCCCCTTCCTTGAAACTGACCAGATTATATGCCCCCCTTAAGTGCAACTTGGAGAACACCTTGGCATTAACAATCTGGTTAAACAAATCAGGAATCAAAGGAAGGGGGTAGGGATCAGGGACAATAATACGATTGAGCTCACGGAAATCCAGATAAGGCCTAAGAGTTCCGTCCTTTTTTTTAACAAAGAAAAACCCTGCTGCCTCTGGAGATTTTGAAGGTCTTATGTGTCCTTTTGCCAAACTATATACTCTCTCATGGCCGTTCTTTCAGGTCCAAAAAGGTTATACAACCTAGATTTGGGCAACTTAGCTCCGGGAATAAGGTTGATAGGACAATCATATTCCCGAGGCGGAGATAAATCCTGGCATCCACTTTCAAAAAATACATCGGCAAAATCAGATATAAAAGAGGGTAATGTTTTACTGATTAAAGGAGAAAAAGATGTATTCAGACAATTGTCAATGCAATAATCACCCCGATCCAGAATCTGTCTAGCTTGTCAATCGATTGTTGGATTGTGCCTGCCTAACCACTGTAAACCCAGAACCAATGGAGCAGGGAGACCCGCCAACACAAAACATGAGATGAATTCTTGATGAAAGTCACCCACTCTTAGGCCTCATTCACACATCCCCAGAGAATCTGTCCGGGAGAGCAACCTTAGGCTTGAGACAGTCTCCCTCAGGCCTAATGACAAACAGGAACTCAGTTGAGAACCAAAGACAAGCTAACAACAAATCCAACAGAAGCTTTAAACCGCATAGCATAGTGGGAGAAACAACAATAAATAGAAAAAGTTAAATGACCACAATAGCCACACCTGGGGAAAGAAGGTGTAGCAAGCACCAGAAACAACACAGACATAATTTGATCCAAAAGGAAAACATGTCAGATCAAACCACGTGTTGCCAGTCTCACAGATCTCCTGCCACCTGTTGCGGGAACGTCCATATGTCTCGGTACGTCTGTGACACCTAATTTCCTTTCTTCTGACCAAACAGTAAGAATGTCCTTTCAGTGCCCCCTAACAATAGTGTTGCCCCTTTAATGCCCCTCAGACAGTATGATATCCTCTTAGTGCTCCACAGAGTATGATATCCCTAAGTGCACCCTCACAGCAGGGTGATTCCACACATTATGAAGCTCCGTAATGCCCCTAACACATTGTGATAACATAGTAAAATAGTAACATAGTATACAAGGCCGAAAAAAGACATTTGTCCATCCAGTTCGACCTGTTTCCTGCAAGTTGATCCAGAGGAAGGCAAAAAAAAACCCTGTGAGGTAGAGCCAATTTTCCCCACTTAAGGGGAAAAAATTCCTTCCCGACTCCAATCAGGCAGTCAGAATAACTCCCTGGATCAACGACCCATCTTTAGTAGCTATAGCCTGAAATATTATTACGCTCCAGAAATACATCCAGGCCCCTCTTGAATTCCTTTATTGTACTCACCATCACCACCTCCTCAGGCAGAGAGTTCCATAGTCTTACTGCTCTTACCGTGAAGAACCCTTTTCTATGTTTGTGTACAAACCTTCTTTCCTCCAGACGCAGAGGATGTCCCCTCGTCACAGTCACAGTCCTGGGGATAAATAGATGATGGGAGAGATCTTTGTACTGACCCCTGATATATTTATACATAGTTATTAGATCTCCCCTCAGTCGTCTTTTTTTCTAGAGTGAATAACCCTAATTTTGATACCCTTTCGGGGTACTGTAGTTGCCCCATTCCAGTTATTACTTTAGTTGCCCTCCTCTGAACCCTCTCTAGCTCAGCTATGTCTGCCTTGTTCACGGGAGCCCAGAACTGTACACAGTACTCCATGTGTGGTCTGACTAGTGATTTATAAAGTGGTAGGACTATATTTTCATCACGGGCATCTATGCCCCTTTGATGCAACCCATTATCTTATTGGCCTTAGCAGCAGCTGCCTGACACTGGTTTTTACAGCTTAGTTTGTTATTTATTAAAATTCCTAGATCCTTTTCCATGTCAGTGTTACTGAGTGTTTTACCATTTAGTATGTACGGGTGACTTGCATTATTCCTTCCCATGTGCATAACTTTACATTTGTCAGTGTTAAACCTCATCTGCCATTTCTCTGCCCAAGCCCCCAATCTATCCAGATCCCTCTGTAGCAGAAAACTGTCCTCTTTAGTGTTAATTACTTTACACAGTTTAGTGTCATCTGCAAAAATTGATATATTACTGTGAAAGCCTTCTACAAGATCATTAATAAATATATTGAAGAGAATAGGGCCCAATACTGAACCCTGAGGTACCCCACTAGTGACCGTAACCCAATCTGAGTGTGTACCGTTAATAACCACCCTCTGTTTTCTATTACTGAGCCAGTTACTTACCCACATACAGATATTTTCTCCTAGTCCAAGTGTTCTCATTTTATATACTAACCTTTTATGTGGTACAGCGTCAAATGCTTTGGAGAAGTCCAGATATACGACATCCATTGATTCGCCGCTGTCAAGTCTAGAACTTACCTCCTCATAGAAACTGATTAAATTAGTTTGACATGACCGATCCCTCATGAAGCCATGCTGATATGGTGTAATTTGCTTATTTTCATTGAGATACTCCAAGATAGCATCTCTTACAAAACCTTCAAACAGTTTACCCACAACAGATGTTAAACTTACCGGCCTATAATTTCCAGGCTCTGTTTTTGGACCCTTTTTGAATATTGGCACCACATTTGCTATACGCCAGTCTGGTGGAACATTCCCTGTCAGTATGGAGTCCGTGAATATCAAAAATAAGGGTCTGGCTAGGACATCACTTAATTCCCTTAGGATACGGGGTGTATGCCATCCGGTCCTGGCGATTTGTCTATTTTAATCTTTTTAAGTCGCTGCTGTACTTCTTCCTGGGTCAGACAGGGCACTTTTAAAGGGAATTTACTTTTACATTTTGCATTTCATCTGACAGTTTATTTTCCTCAGTGAAAACAGTGGTGAAGAAAATATTTAATAGCTTGGCTTTATCCTCATCGCTTTCTGCAACTCCCCCTCATTGCTATGTAGAGGGCCGACTCCTTCAGGTTTATATTTTTACCATTTATATAATTGAAAAACATTTTAGGG
Source organism: Bufotes viridis (assembly GCA_033119425.1). Lineage (NCBI taxonomy): Eukaryota > Metazoa > Chordata > Amphibia > Anura > Bufonidae > Bufotes > Bufotes viridis. The sequence goes on along the minus strand of CM065593.1, from coordinate 291,495,924 downwards.
TTAGTTTTGCTCTCTTTGGCAATTAATCTCTCGGTCTCTAGTTTGGCAGTTTTTATTAGTTTTTTACATATTCTATTTTTTTCCTTATAGTTTATCAGTGCTTCCTGGCTCCCCTCCTGTTTTAGTGATTTATATGCTTTCTTTTTGTCATTTATTGCTTTTTTACGGTTCTATTTATCCACATTGGTTTCTTCTTATTTCTTAGCCTTTTATTTCTATAAGGTATGCATCGATCACAATTTGATGTTACAATGCTTTTAAAAATCTCCCATTTTGTGGTTGCATTTTTATTTTTGAGGACTATGTCCCAGTTAATTGGGCCTATGGCCTCTCTTAGTTGGCTAAATTTTGCTTTTTTGAAGTCCGGTATTCTTGTTCCTCCCTGTAGAAACTCTCGTTTGAAGGATAATTGGAAGGTTATTACTTTATGGTCACTATTTCCCAGGTGTCCCCCGACCTGCACGTCTGTTGTTCTATCAGGTCTATTGGTTAATACTAAGTCCAGTATGGCCGTCCCTCTAGTTGGGTCCTGAACCATTTGGGAAAGGTAATTGTCTTTGGCTATTGCCAAGAACCTGTTTCCTTTATGGGATGTACAGGTTTCAGTTTCCCAGTCTATATCTGGGTAGTTGAAGTCCCCATAATAACCACCTGATTATGGTTTGCCGCCTTGTTTATCTCGTTTAGTAATAGATTTTCTGTGGACTCTGGTATATTAGGTGGTTTATAGTAAACTCCTATTAGTAATTTATTATTGTTTTTGGCTCCATTTATCTCCACCCACAATGACTCCACATTTTCGTGTCCCTCACAGATGTCTTCCCGGAGTGTGGGCTTTAGAGAGGACTTTATGTAAAGGCAGACCCCTCCCCTCTCCGGTTTTGACGATCCTTTCTGAACAGATTGTAATCTTGTACATTAACTGCCCAGTCATAGCTATCATCCAGCCATGTCTCAGTTATTCCCACTATGTCATAATCCTCCTCACACATCACTAATTCCAGTTCCCCAGTTTTATTAGTCAGGCTTCTGGCATTAGTATACATACATTTGAGAGGTTTATGCATATTTTTGCCCTACACCTTTCCTTCTGAACTTTTCTAGTCCCTCCTTCCATTTCTCCCCCAGTCCCACTACCTTGCCCCGGTCTCTATCTGCACTATCTTCCCCTCCTATAATGTAATTTCTCTCCCCCCCAGTCCCTAGTTTAAACACTCCTCCAACCTTCTAGCCATCTTTCTCCCCAACACGGCTGCCCCTTCCCCATTGAGGTGCAGCCCGTCCCTACGATAGAGCCTGTAGCCGATAGCAAAGTCGGCCCAGTTCTCCATGAACCCAAAACCCTGCTTCCTACACCAGTTCTTGAGCCACTTGTTAACCTCTCTAATCTCCCGCTGCCTCTCTTGTGTGGCCCGTGGTACAGGCAGTATTTCGGAAAATACTACCTTTGAGGTCCTTGCCCTAAGCTTTTGACCTAAATCCCTGAAATCACAGCAGGGTGATCCCACACATTATGAAGCTCCGTAATGCCCCTAACACATTGTGATGCCTCCTTAGTTCCTCCCCACAGAATATGAATATCCTAAGTGCCCCCTCACAGTAGTAATGCCCTATATGTGCCCCCCTCACAGTAGTTATGCCATACCTGTGGCCCTTCACAGTTGTAATGCCCTCTTTGTGCCCACTTCACAGTAATAATCCCCATTGTGCCCCTTCACAGTAATAATCCCCATTGTGCCCCCTTCATAGTAATAATCCCCATTGTGCCCCTTCATAGTAATAATCCTCATTGTGCCTCCTTCATATTAATAATCCCCATTGTGCCCCCTTCATATTAATAATTCCCATCGTGCCTCCTTCACCGAAATAATGCCCCTTAATAGTAGTAATGCCCATTGTGCCCCCTTTACAGTAATAATGCCATCTGTACCCCCTCCTTAGTATAAATTCCCATTGTGCCCCCTTAATAGTAGTAATGCCCTCTGTGCTAGTAATGCCAATTGTGCCCCCTTCACAGTAATAATGCCCTCTGTGCCCCCTTCAGAATTGTAATGCCCTTTGTGCACCTTGCCCCCTCCATAGTAGAAATGCCCATTGTGCCCCTTCACATTAGCAATGCCCTATGTGCCCTCTTCAGAGTAGAAATACCCATTGTGCCCCTTCACATTAGCAATGCCCTATGTGCCCTCTCCAGAGTAGAAATACCCATTGTGCCCCCTCCATAGTAGAAATGCCCATTGCACCACCTTCACATTAGCAATGCCCATTGTGCCCCCTCCAGAGTAGAAATGCCCACTGTGCCCCCTCCAGAGTACAAATGCACATTTTGCCCCCTCTGTTTTAAAAAAAAAAAAACACAGTAACTACTCACCTTGTTCCGTTCCTGAAGCTCACGGTTCTCTCTCCCCTGCAGACTGTGGTCTGCCAGTTGAGTACCCCTGCTGAAGAGAAAGTTAATACAAGGCACCAATGTATTGTGATTGGCCATATTGCCTCCTCCCCTGGCTTGGTTAATTTTTCATCACATGCACTTCTCGTTTCTATGGTTCTGACCACCCTGTAATCCAGCAGCAATGACCGTGCTTGCACAAGATACAAAAAGGCATCGGCCTACCTGGTGGCCGGGACTATGGGAGCACGCATACTTTAGGCACGCATGTGCAACAGCTCCTGTACTGGCCACGTCATATCTCTGCTGCAGTGGTGGACATAATCGCTGTAAACAAGCAGTGTATAATGTGAGGGGAAAATAAATCCAGCAAGCAAAGGGGGCGATTTAGACAATAACAACACATTAGTAAGTGCCTTCTATTAACTTTCTCTACATGATAAATGTCATTTGCTGACGTGAAACAACGCCTTTAACTCTATGTGTGGGACATATAACTGCCAATATGAGTGATAAGTTAGTGAAAATATTATGCCTGCCTGTCCATCTATGTATTTATACTTTAACCAGCTCCGGACCGCCTCACGCAGAATCGCGGGTTATTCCTCAGCGACGCATCGGCGCGAGATTTTCTGTGAACGCACGATCGCAATGGCAGGAACTTTAACTACTTTAACATCTAACTGTAGATGTTAAAAGAACGGCATCTGAATCGCATATCAGAAGCTGTTTTGTAAACAGCGTCTGATATGCCTGCTGCCTGCTCCTCTGGTGGTCCCTTTTGCTTGGGACCACCAGAGGACACTGTAAGTGCACCAATCACCACACCCAACACACCAACCCCCCCCCCCCCCCGTCACTGATTAACCCCTGATCACCCCATGTCACCCCCCCTGATCGCCCTCTGTCACCCCCCGTCATTAATTACCCCCCCTGTAAGGCTCATTCAGACGTCCGTATGTGTTTTGCGGATCCACGGATCTGCGGATCCGCAGAACATGGACACCGGCAATGTGCTTTCCGCATTTTGCGGATCCGCACATTGCCAGAACTATAGAGAAAATCCCTTTTCTTGTCCGCAATTGCGGACAAGAATAGGACATGCTCTATCTTTTGCGGCCTGATGTTTCGGGGCCGAAACCCGGAAGTTCGCGGCCGCAGCTCCGCAAATGCTGATGCGGAGAGCACATGGTGTGCTCTCCGAATCACCGCCGGCCCCATTCACACTGAATGGGTCCACATCTATTCCGCAGAATTGCGGAATAGATACGGACATATTTGCGGACGTGTGAATGGGGCCTTACTTCGCAAGCACTCCTATGTCCTTTACTCTCTTTTTTTTTTTTTTCACATTTTTTGGCAGAGATTTTTTCATCCACATTGATTGATGTGAATGAAGAAATCTGTGCCGTTCATTTTTTTTTTCAGCCCACAGGCTGAACGGAAAAAAAAAATCTCATTACCCGTATGCTCAATATATGGAAAATAGCAGAAACTCCTAATGCTGGCCATACATGTAATGATTGCGGAGACCCTCAAATGCCAGGGCAGTACAAACACCTCACATGTGACCCCATTTTGGAAAGAAGACACCCCAAGGTATTCCGTGAGGGGTATGGTGAGTTCATGTAAAATTTTATTTTTTGTCACAAGTTAGTAGAATATGAGACTTTGTAAGAAAAAAAAATGTAAAAAAAAATGTAGAACAATAAATTTAGAGAAAAATTTATATAGAAATGTAGTTTTAAAAAAAAATAATTACAACAGAAAGCGAAAAAAGTCATTTTTTTTGCAAAAATTTCGGTAATTTTTTATTAATATCAAAAAAAGGAAAAATTTCAGCAGCAATGAAATACCACCAAATGAAAGCTTTATTAGTGAGAAGAAAAGGAGGTAAAATTTATTTGGGTGGTAAGTTGCATGACAGAGCAATAAACGGTGAAAGTAGTGTAGTGCAGAATTGTAAAAAGTGGTCTGGTCATTAAGGGTGTTTAAGCTAGGAGGGCTGAAGTGGTTAAAAAATGACATATGTAATTTTTCAACGATAATTTTCCACAAGTTCTCATTATGATTGGTTATACAGTGACAGTGTAGCAGAGGTCATAGACCTTTTTTTTATTATCTGGTTATCAGATTAAGGCCTCATGCACACAAACGTATTTTCTTTCCATGTCCATTTTTTTTTTTTCGTACTGTATACAGAATCATTTATTTCAATGGGTCCGCAAAAAAACTGAAGTTACTCCATGTGCATTCCGTTTCCGTATGTCCATATTTTCGTTTCAACACCAAAAAATAGACACATTATGGACAAGGATAGGACTGTTCTATTAGGGGCCAGCTGTTCCGTTCCACAAAATTTGGAATAAACACGGACGTCATCCGTATTTTTTGAGGATCCGTTCTTTGCGGACCACAAAATACATACGGTCGTTTGCATAAGCCCTAATTGTGTAAATGTTTTTTTATTGCCTCTCACTGGTTATTTCCAGGGCTTATGATTAGAGACGAGCGAATTTTTATATTTTGTAATTTATTCACACTTCGTTTGGTGGAAAAAGGTGAATTGCATTATTGATTCCATTAGCACGGACCATAATGCAATTCTATGACGGAATGCATAACTAAATGCCTTTCGAGGCATTCCGTTATTCATTCCGTCATAGTAGAAGTCTATAGGCTACAAAACTGATCCATCCAGTTTCCGAAAACAGGACGGATCCGTTTTTCAGCCCATAGACTTCTATTATGATGGAAGGAATAACGGAATGCCTCTAAAGGCATTTTGTTATGTATTCCGTCATACAATTGCGTTATGGTCCGTGGTAACAGAATCCATAACGCAGTTCACCTTTTACCACCAAATGAACTGTAACTAATTTCATAAGCGGAAATTCGCTCATCTCTACTTATGATCATTGCAGTGCATCCTTTTGGATTCATTCATTTATTTTTCAGTTTGCACAATGCATAACATAGTTTAAATCCGTATACTTGTTGTGTGTCTGTTTTTTGTTGCCCCTTCATAGCGATGTTAAGCCTTTTTCAGACCTTTTTATTCTAAGGAGATTTGTATACACAGCTCCATGCACACAGCAGATAATTGAGATAATTACAGCTGCTGTAATTACGAATAGTCCTGCTACTTGCTTCACTATCTATTCCATTGTTTTCTCTACCATTGCTCTGCCCTATACATATAAATAGCCTAAAAGTGTGACACACATAAATTCACAAGCCTCTTCCACCGAGCAAGTAAATGAGGTTATTATCAAATTATCTGACAGAGTTGCTGTCCCTGATCCAACATCATAACTAGATCCCACTCCAGCTACTAGCATTATAACAGTCATACCCTGAACCGTGGTCACTGGGATTATGAGAATAACAAGCAGCGGCACAGTACAGTCGTCAGTGAAATTACTCTTGTCACTTTTGTAGAAAGTCTGTGTGTGACCTGGATTGAACTATCTTATTCTTCATTAAGTATATCAAAAAATAACCCACGGAATAGCAGGGCTGCTAATATCTAAAGCTAGGCAGGTGCAATAAAAAGATATTTAGCTAATGTGAGAGTTATTTAAAGGGGTCGTGTTACTTCAGTGCATGGCATTTATCATGTAGAGAAAGTTAATACAAGGCACTTACTAATATATTGTGATTCTCCATATTGCCTCATTTGCTGGCTGGATTCATTTTTCTATCACATTATACACTGCTCCTTTCCATGGCTACGACCACCCTGCAATCCAGCAGCGTTGGACGAGCTTGCACACTGTAGGAAAAAGCACTGGCCTCTGTGTTGGCCGGGACCATGGGAGCACACATAAGCCGGCGTTTTTTCCTATATTGTGCAAGCACAACCACCACTAGTGATGGCCTGGTGGTTCGCCCAGCGGATGTTTTGCGGCAAACTTTGCACGTTCGTGATTCGCCAAGCATGCGAACATATGGCGATGTCTGCCAACTGCGCCGAACTTTGACCCATGACACATCCATCCGGTGGGAGAGCACAGCCAATTGAGACGTTTCAGCATATGGACACACCCCCACCCTATAACAGAACCCGGTCTGGCAGCTATTTTATATTCTGTGTTTTGCCAGTGTAGGGAAAGGTTGCTTTGTGAAGCAGGGACAGACTGTTAGGGACACCAAACACTAGCTAATAGGGCAATAAAAGTCCTTTTAAGGACTGGTATAGGTGTGCTATCAATAGGTGTGATATACTAAGGGGTGTGATATACTTATACTATACTTTCTAACATAGAAAGTACATTATAGTGCTTTTGTATTGTGCAGCAGTTGTGTGCGGTTCTGCTGCGATACCGCAGCTATATATAGAGGCAAACGCTATTGAAATAACTAATTGCAACTGGTGTGATATACCTGTTGCCCCCCAAAAAACTGATTGAGGGGTGTGATATACCTATAATATACTCTCTAACATAGAAAATATGTAGTCCATTTGTATTGTGCAGCAGTTGTGTGCAGTTCTGTATATAGAGGGACATGCGCTATTAGAACAACTATTTGCAACGGGTGTGATATACCTGTTGCCCCGCAAAAAACTGATTGAGGGCTGTGATATACCTTCTTCCACAAAAAACAGATTGAGGGCTGTGATATACCTGCTGTCCCAAATAAACAGGGTGGTGTGATATAACTGTTGTGGCAAAAAAAATAAAAAATTGATGGGTGTGATATTCCTGTTTCCACCAAATATTGATTGAGGCCTGCGATATACCTGCTTCCACAAAATATTGATTGAGGGGTGCGATATACAGTGGAGGAAATAATTATTTGACCCCTCACTGATTTTGTAAGTTTGTCCAATGACAAAGAAATGAAAAGTCTCAGAACAGTATCATTTCAATGGTAGGTTTATTGTAACAGTGGCAGATAGCACATCAAAAGGAAAATCGAAAAAATAACTTTAAATAAAAGATAGCAACTGATTTGCATTTCATTGAGTGAAATAAGTATTTGAACCCCTACCAACCATTAAGAGTTCTGGCTCCCACAGAGTGGTTAGACACTTCTACTCAATTAGTCACCCTCATTAAGGACACCTGTCTTAACTAGTCACCTGTATAAAAGACACCTGTCCACAGAATCAATCAATCAAGCAGACTCCAAACTCTCCAACATGGGAAAGACCAAAGAGCTGTCCAAGGATGTCAGAGACAAAATTGTAGACCTGCACAAGGCTGGAATGGGCTACAAAACCATTAGCAAGAAGCTGGGAGAGAAGGTGACAACTGTTGGTGCGATTGTTCGAAAATGGAAGGAGCACAAATGACCATCAATCGACCTCGCTCTGGGGCTCCACGCAAGATCTCACCTCGTGGGGTGTCAATGGTTCTGAGAAAGGTGAAAAAGCATCCTAGAACTACACGGGAGGAGTTAGTTAATGACCTCAAATTAGCAGGGACCACAGTCACCAAGAAAACCATTGGAAACACATTACACCGCAATGGGATTAAAATCCTGCAGGGCTCGCAAGGTCCCCCTGCTCAGGAAGGCACATGTGCAGGCCCGTCTGAAGTTTGCCAATGAACACCTGAATGATTCAGAGAGTGACTGGGAGAAGGTGCTGTGGTCTGATGAGACCAAAATAGAGCTCTTTGGCATTAACTCAACTCGCTGTGTTTGGAGGAAGAAAAATGCTGCCTATGACCCCCAAAACACCGTCCCCACCGTCAAGCATGGGGGTGGAAACATTTTGCTTTGGGGGTGTTTTTCTGCTAAGGGCACAGGACAACTTATTCGCATTAACGGGAAAATGGACGGAGCCATGTATCGTGAAATCCTGAGCGACAACCTCCTTCCCTCTGCCAGGAAACTGAAAATGGGTCGTGGATGGGTGTTCCAGCACGACAATGACCCAAAACATACAGCAAAGGCAACAAAGGAGTGGCTCAAGAAGAAGCACATTAAGGTCATGGAGTGGCCTAGTCAGTCTCCGGACCTTAATCCAATCGAAAACCTATGGAGGGAGCTCAAGCTCAGAGTTGCACAGAGACAGCCTCGAAACCTTAGGGATTTAGAGATGATCTGCAAAGAGGAGTGGACCAACATTCCTCCTAAAATGTGCGCAAACTTGGTCATCAATTACAAGAAACGTTTGACCTCTGTGCTTGCAAACAAGGGTTTTTCCACCAAGTATTAAGTCTTTTTTTGTTAGAGGGTTCAAATACTTATTTCACTCAATGAAATGCAAATCAGTTGCTATCTTTTATTTAAAGTTATTTTTTCGATTTTCCTTTTGATGTGCTATCTGCCACTGTTACAATAAACCTACCATTGAAATGATACCGTTCTGAGACTTTTCATTTCTTTGTCATTGGACAAACTTACAAAATCAGTGAGGGGTCAAATAATTATTTCCTCCACTGTACCTGCTTCCACAAAATACTGATTAAGGGGATTGATATACCTTATTCAACAAAATACTGATTGAGGCCTGCGATACACCTGCTTCCACCAAATACTGATTAAAGGGTTTGATATACCTGCTTCCACAAAATACTGATTGAGGGGTGTGATATACCTGCTTCCACAAAATACTGATTAAGTGGTTTGATATACCTGCTTCCACAAAATACTGATTGAGGTGTGCGTTATACCTGCTTCCACCAAGTATTGATTGAAGCCTGTGATATACCTGCTTCCACAAAATACTGATTGAGGGGTGCGTTATACTTGCTTCCACCAAATATTGATTGAAGCCTGTGATATACCTGCTTCCAAAAAATACTGATTAAGGAGTTTGATATACCTGCTTCCACCAAATATTTATTGAGGCCTGCGATATACCTGCTTTCACAAAATATTGATTGAGGGGTGAGATATACCTGCTTCCACCAAATATTGATTGAGGCCTGCGATATACCTGCTTCCACAAAATATTGATTGAGGCCTACGATATACCTGCTTCCACAAAATTCTGATTAAGGGGATTGATATACCTTATTCAACAAAATACTGATTGAGGCCTGCGATATACCTGCTTCCACAAAATACTGATTAAGTGGTTTGATATACCTGCTTCCACAAAATACTGATTGAGGCCTACGATATACCTGCTTCCACAAAATACTGATTAAGTGGTTTGATATACCTGCTTCCACAAAATACTGATTGAGGTGTACGTTATACCTGCTTCCACCAAATATTGATTGAAGCCTGTGATATACCTGCTTCCACAAAATACTGATTGAGGGGTGCAATATACATGTTTCCACCAAATATTGATTAAAGGCTTCTATATACCTGCTTCCACAAAATACTCATTGAGGCCTGCGATATGCCTGCTTCCACAAAATACTGATTAAGGGGATTGATATACCTTATTCAACAAAATACTGATTGAGGCCTGCGATATACCTGCTTCCACCAAAAACCGATTAAGGGGTTTGATATACCTGCTTCGACAAAATACTGATTGAGGGGTGCGATATACCTGCTTCCACAAAATACTGATTGAGGTGTGCGTTATACCTGCCTCAACCAAATATAGATTGAGGCCTGCGATATACCTGCTTTCACAAAATACTGACTGAGGGTGCAATATACCTGCTTCCACTAAATATTGATTGAGGCCTGCGATATACCTGCTTCCACCAAATATTGATTACGGGGTTCTATATACCTGCTTCCACAAACTACTAATTGAGGGGTGCAATATACCTGCTTCCACCAAATATTGATTAAGGGGTTCTATATACCTGCTTCCACAAAATACTGATTAGGGGATTGATATACCTTATTCCACCAAATACTGATTGAGGTCTGTGATATACCTGCTTCCACCAAAATACAGATTAAGGGGTTTGATATACCTGCTTCCACAAAATACTAATTGAGGGGTAGGATATACCTGCTTCAACCAAATATTGATTGAAGCCTGCAATATACCTGCTTCCACAAAATACTGATTGAGGGGTGCGATATATATCTGCTTCCACAAAATACTGATTAAGTGGTTTGATATACCTGCTTCCATAAAATACTGATTGAGTGGTGCGATATACCTGATTCCACCAATTATTGATTGAAGCCTGCGATATACCTGCTTCCACAAAATACTGATTGAGGAGTGCGATATACCTGCATCCACCAAATGTTGATTGAGGCCTGCGATATACCTGCTTCCACAAAATACTGATTAAGGGGATTGATATACCTGCTTCCACCAAATACCGATTCAGGGGTTAAATTTTCCTGCTTCCACAAAATACTGATTGATGGGTGCAATATATCTGCCTCCACAAAATACTGATTGAGGGGTACGATATAGCTGCTTCCACCAAATATTGATTGAGACCTGCTATATACCTGCTTCCACAAAATACTGATTGAGGGGTGTGATATATCTGCTTCCACCAAATATTGATTGAGGTCTGCGATATACCTGCTTCCACAAAATAGTGATTGAGGGGAGCGATATACCTGCTTCCACCAAATATTGATTGAGGCCTGCGATATACAGGTACCTGTTTTTACAAAATACTGATTGAGGGGTTTGATATACCTGCTTCCACAAAGTACTGATTGAGGGCTGCGATATACCTGCTTCCACAAATACTGCTCTTCTCTAGGGACTTAGGCACAGGGTCATGTTGAAAATGACAGGCAAGGGTGGTAGGGGTCGGGCAGGTGCACCAGGCCGAAGCCTAAGTAGGAAGTTAAAGAAGGCGCGTGCAATTACTTCAAAGGGCGCACTAGAGTTGGTTGAGTGGCTCACTTAACCTTCAGCTTCTGCACCCTCCTCATCCCCTGTATCTTACCTACCTCACTCTCTGCTGTGTGCACCCACAAATACACTACCACCACCATCACCACCATAGCCCCACCACTCGAGTCAGAGGAATTATTTTCCCATCCATTCCCAGACCTTACCGATGCACAGCCATTCTTGACACCAGATAAGGAAGAGGAGGTAGCAACAGCTGCCACCCAGCGTTCTAACGACAGTACCCAGATCAGCCCAAGGAGGGAGGTCCCTTCTGTTGCTGCCTACTCCGAGATCTCAAATGTCAGTGGTGGTGAAGGTGACGATGATGATGTGTCGATGGACGTCACATGGGTAACCACAAGAGAGAAAGAGGAGGGGAGTTCAGAGGGAGAGACGGAGCAGTAGAGAGAGAGGAGAAGCAGGCAGAGCTCGAAGGGCACAGGAAGCAAAAAGCAGACTGCAAATGTATCTGGAGCAAGCCATCCACCATGCATGGTCACTTCTGGCGCTCCCAGGATGCTGGCACATGTCTCTGCAGTGTGGGCTTTTTTAACGTGTCAGCTGCTGACAAAGGTGTTGCCATCTGCAGCCTGTGCTGTCAACGCATAAGTCGCGGTAAGCCCAAAACTCACCTAGGAACAACCTCCTTAAGAAAGCACCTGGCCTCCAATCACCAAGCCCAGTGGGAGCAACGCCATCAGAACCCACAAAGCCACACTCCCAGCACTCCATGTCCTGCGTCTTCTCCTTCTCCTCTCTCCTCCCATTTGTCCTCCAATCCACCTTCCACCGTGCCGTCGTAGCGTTCATCTGGCAGAAGGCAGGCTTCCATGGCCCAAATGTTTGAGAGTAAAAAGTTGATGACCCCGGATAACCCTCTTGCCCAACGCTGACCGCTGGCTTGTCGGAACTGCTAGCCAGCCAACTACTGCCATATAAACTGGTGGACTTTAGAAAATTAGTGGCCATTGGCACACCGCAATGGAAGGTCCCCAGAAGGAAATCTTTTTCCCAGAAGGGCATCCCATAGCTATATGACCATGTTCAGCGGCAAGTGAATATATCTCTGGTATACATTGTCGGTGAAAAAAAAAGTCACACTCTCTTCAGTAGGACAAGTTCTGGGGAGCTTGGTTTCTTTTTAACACACCAGTGGCTGCTCATGCGCAATGCATGTGGCCATTTGAAGAGGAGTCAGAGGAGGATGGTGGCTGGGGGGAGGAGGAGGAGGAGCAAGAAGAGCAGGCTTTGAGGGGGGACTTTGAACTTTTCAGGGATCCCTGGTGTTGTCCATGGCTGGGGGGAGGAGACCGAGGATGACATTCTCCTGGGCGATGAGCAGGAGACAGGGTGCTCCACCACTTCCAATTTTGTGCAAATGGGGGCCTTCATGCTCCAGTGTTTGAAGAGTGACCCCCGTATAAAAAGCATAAAGGGCAAGGACCAGTACTGGGTGGCAGCGTACTTAGACCCCTGGTACAAACACAAAATGGCAGACATGTTACCTGCGTGACAGAGGGCTGGCAGAATGCAGCATTTCCAGGCCTTGCTGCAAGAGATGCTGCATTCTGCTGTTGCTGGCGCTGGCAGAGGAATTTTCACCCACAGCGAAACAGGTGCGGGTACTAATCCTACCGCACCTGCAAGAAGAGGGCGGTTTGAAGATGTGTTCATCATTTCGGATATGAGATCATTCTTGCAGCCAACCCATCAACAGCCGCCCTCCAGATCCAGACAGATCCAGACAGGTGTCCGATTACATCGGGTTAACGGCCGATGTGGACGCTCTGAGAAATGAGGAACCCCTGGACTACTGGGTGTGCAGGCTTGACCTGTGGCCAGAGCTGGCACAATTTGCCATGGAACTCTTGGCTTGCCCCTCTTCGAGTGTCCTGTCCGAAAGGACCTTCAGTGGAGCAGGGGGGATCGTGACTGATAAGCGCACTCGCCTAGCTCACAACAGTGTGGACTACCTCACATTTCTAAAAATTAATGAGGCATGGATCTTGGAGGAAATCAATACCTGTAACGACCACGTGTAATTGAATTACCTCATGCCAGCCCACACATATCCGCCACCACCCAGAACAAAGAATGGTCCTTTTCTTATGTATATGCAGCGGCATAAAAGGACTTTTCTGTCAGGTGAATGCCTAATTTTTGGGACCTGTACTGGCCTACAGTAAAATTTTTGGCCGGTGACCGCCTAATGTACCTCCAGCCACATAATCACAAGTTCTTTTCTGTCAGATGACTTGCCTAATTTTGGGGCCTGTACTCCAGTGGCCTACAGTAAAATTGTTAGCCGGTTACCACCTAATTTTCCTTCAGCCACATAATCACAATTTCTTTTCTGTCAGGTGAATGCCTAATTTTTGGGGCCTGTACTGGCCTACAGTAAAAATTTTAGCCGTTGACCGCCTAATGAACCTCCAGCCACGTTATCACAAGTTCTTTTCTGTCAGGTGAATGCCTAATTTTTGGGGCCTGTACTCCAGTGGCCTACAGTAACATTTTTAGCCAGTGACCGCCTAATATACTGCCAGCCAGGCTCAGACTGGCCCACAGGGGTATAGGGAAATCCCCCGGTGGGCCCCTGAGCAAGGTGGGCCCCTAGTCTCCCACCCTCTGCACAAGTGGCACATAACACATTGGACTTACTGCACTACATACATATATTCAATGTACAGCACCTCAGCCAGCCTATGTTCATATAAAAAACTTGTTAGAATATTTATTATATTTAAATGTATCCGTACTGTGGGCCCCCTAAATAAATTTTACTGGTGGGCCCGAGGTACCCCAGTCCGACACTGCTTCCAGCCACATAGTCACAAGTTCTTTTCTGTCAGGTAAATGCCTAATTTTTGGGCCTGTACTCCAGTGGCCTACAGTAAATGAATGCCTAATTTTTGGGGCCTTTATCATTAGAGTGAGAGCTTAGTCCGTATGTTATGTTTGCATCTATTATTATAGTGCATTATTTTCTGTGACTTTATAAATGTAGCCATGTACATCCGCAACAATTACTATCATATCATGTAGGATGTTTTATATCTATTTTCCGTGATTTGTTTAACTTGTTTTGAAGGAGTGGCACCTTCATGTGTGAATGCACTCCTATCCTGGGAGTAGCATTCATGTGCACTTTTGCCCCACCTATCTAATAGGCGACCTTGATTAGGTGGTACATATAGGTGTGTGTGCTCCTCCTCTTATTGGCTGCTGTTGCACACAATGGTAACTAGGAGCAACACACTATATGTGCAGGGTCTGCGCTCCTGAACATAAATGCATAACAGCATAGGGAGGTTTAGCTAGGACCTGCCTGAACTGAGACCATCTTGGCGCTGGGTAGGTGGGCACAGATGTGTTTTGATCAAAATGTGTTGGCTAAGAGTCTCAGATTTTATCGTTAGAATGAGGGCTTAGACCATATGTTATCTTTGCATCTATTATTATAGTGCATTATTTTCTGTGACTTTATGCCTGTACTGGCCCACAGTAAAATTTTTAGCCGGTGAGCACCTAATATACCTCCAGCCGCATAATCACTTGTTCTTTCCTGTCAGGTGAATGCCTAATTTTTGGTGCCTGTACTGGCCTACAGTAAAATTGTTATCCAGTGACCTCATAATGTACCTCCAGCCACATCATCACAAGTTCTTTTCTGTCAAGTGAATGCTTAATTTATTGAGCCTGTACTCCAGTGGCCTAAAATTATTATTATTATTATTATTATTTATTTTTAGAGCGCCATTCATTCCATAGCGCTGTACATATCATAAGCAGTGCACATAAATAATACAGGCAATTGCCTTAAGCATGAACGAGACAAGTTACAGACTGGTACAGAAGGATATAGGGCCCTGCCCGTGAGGGCTTACAATCTACATGGTATGGGGGATGGAGACAGTAGGCGAGGGTGAAGCTGGTCATGGCGGTATTGAGGCAGCAGTGTCACTGGTCGTAGGCTTGTCTGAAGAGGTGGGTTTTCAGGTTGCTTTTGAAGGATTCCACTGTAGGTGAGAGTCTGATATGTTGGGGGAGCAAGTTCCAGAGTATAGGGGATGCACGGGAGAAATCCTGGAGGCGAGTGTGGGAAGAGGTGATAAGAGGAGAGGAGAGAAGGAGGTCCTTCTAAAATCCTTCTAGGCTCCAGTAGGGCACATTTTTGAGAGTTTCCCTTTAAGATGCATAAAAAGGGCCCCTGATTAAAATACATATTTTTTGTGGGAATTTTTGCAATTGATACCCCTCTGGTATGTCACTGTCCACATTGTGGGACTATTTGTGCACTTCTAGTAGGTATTTGGTGGCTGCAAATATGACCTGAAGGTTTTTCAGGTTCGCCTGCCATTAAAGTCAATGGGGCCCGCCGCGAACGTGCGGTTCGCGAACCATTTGATTGCGAAAGCGATGACCTGTTCAATGTTCGTCCATCACTAACCACCACAGCTGGATTGCAGGGTGGTCGTATCCATGGAAATGAGCAGTGTATAATGTGATGGAAGCAAAGGAGGCAATATGGACAATCACAGCACATTAGTAAGTGGCTTATATTAACTTTCTCTACATGATAAATGCCATTTGCTGAAGTGAGACAACCCCTTTAAGGGCCAACAATACACATTAGTGTAAAAAAAACGCAGGTTCGGACAACAATCTAATGTGTATAGGGAGCTCCCAAATCTCCCCCAGCAGATTATGTCCAGGAGAAGAATTGAGCAAATTGAATTTTTTTGTCTGATTCTTTTGTTCTTGGATATATAATAGCGGCTTTCTCCCCTCTCCTCATCAACCACACATACATGCTCGACTCATCCAAGTGTGAATGCGTGTATAGGAATCGGGAGAGAGTTTGGAGACAGAGCTGTCTGTCAAATGAGTCTTCATTTGACAGCTTTATGGACACCTTTTCAGTCTTTCAATTTCCCAGACAATCCCTTTAATGGATATAAGTCTATTGCATAGTAACATATGGGGGTGATTTATCAAACTGGTGTAAAGTAGAACTGGCTTAGTTGCCCATAGCAACCAATCAGATTCCACCTTTCATTTTCCAAAGGAGCTGTAAAAAATGTGGAATCTGATTGGTTGCTATGCTAAGCCAGCTGAGAAATGATATCTATCCATCCAGTTCAGCCTGTTATCCTGCAAGTTGATCCCGATTTTTTGACATTTAAGTGGCAATAGTTTAGGCTCTATTCACTTTGGCATTGTGGCTTTTGTTTGAAATCAAAACCACAACACGGTGCCAGATCCATCCATACAATTGATATCACCACCGTCCTACAGATTACATTGAGTTAGGCCTCATGCACATGAACATCTTCCTATTTTGGACTACAAACA
Organism: Bufotes viridis; assembly: GCA_033119425.1. Taxonomy (NCBI): domain Eukaryota; kingdom Metazoa; phylum Chordata; class Amphibia; order Anura; family Bufonidae; genus Bufotes; species Bufotes viridis. Next base: position 291,479,443 of record CM065593.1, on the reverse strand, counting down.
ATGGCTCTGCAAAATATGTATGTGGTGCTATTCTTCAATGCAAACATTTACAGAGCTTTAAGGCCCTTTTACATAGCCCGATGGTCGGGAAGGAAGCATTCCATCCAGACAATCGAATGCTCATCAGTGGAGGAAACAGCCACATTTACAGTACTTCCTCCACAGTATGGGGTAGAGCAATCGCTAATGCCATCGCTCGTCCCCATACTAAATCATTGTTTTCCGGCAGTAGAGGCTCAATCTGATGCCAGCAAACGATGATTTAGGTAGCCACATCAATTATCCTATTACATAAAGAATGAGTGTTTCACTTGTCCAGGCTGTAATCGGCAGGACCTTTACACTGGCAGATAGTCGCTACAATCGCTCCTACAAACACTCGAGTCGTTAACTATAATCTTCCAGAGCATCGAGCAATGTAAAGGGCCTTAAAGCGGTTCGGTCAGCAAATAGCATGATAGGGGCGACGCCAGGAATTTGGCGTTTGCCCCTCATGGTGTCATTGAGACACGGTTTTTGTGGTGGCTTGTTGCCCCGCCCCCACCCCCACTTCCACTTCCCTGTTTTTTCTCTTCAGGTCCTCTCAGGTGAAGTTAGCCGGTAACAGGACAGCGTTTGATGGAGTAAGTGGGTGCCCGCCGTCCCCTCCCAGGCAGGTGGTTTCGCAGCCTGGTATTGAGGAGATAGACAGGCTGCCTACAGTTGACATGACAGACCGGGATTTCCCAGGACATCCCTGCCTACCAACTTTGCTTTTAATGATATTATTGGTTTGCAGTCTTTTTTGCAGGGTTTGGCAAAGTTTTTTTCTGACCTAGCCAAAGGTGCTGCCTCTAGTTCTGAGGCAGTGGCCCCTTCACCAGCTGCGGGTTAGACTGACTGGCCTTCATTGGCGGCTATTGTTGCTGATGGGGGTGGGCCAGTTTTGGCTAATGCCGTTGAGGTGACTGAATCTTGCCTTAAGGAGGCTATGTCATATGATGTTTCTCCACAGGGCTTTCATCTGCCTAGTACAGTTAAAGAAATACATTGGCAACAGGAGTATTTGGACATCTTTACAATAACAAAAGACAATTACTTTTCCCAACTGGTTCAGGACCCGACTAGAGGGACGGCCATACTGGACTTAGTATTAACCAATAGACCTGACAGAACAACAGATGTGCAGGTTGGGGGACACCTGGGAAATAGTGACCATAAAGTAATAACCTTCCAATTATCATTCAAAAGAGCATTTCTACAGGGAGGAACAAAAATACCAAACTTCAAAAAAGCTAAATTTAGCCAACTAAGTGAGGCCATAGGCCTAACTAACTGGGACAAAGTCCTCAAAAACAAAAATACAGCCACAAAATGGGATATCTTTAAAAGCATCCTAAAATCTCATTGTGAGAGGTACATACCATATGGGAATAAAAGGTTAAGGAGCAAAAAGAAACCAATGTGGATAAAAAGAAATGTAAAGAAAGCAATAAATGACAAAAAGAAAGCATATCAATCACTAAAACAGGAAGGTAGCGAGGAAGCACTGAAAAACTATAAGGAAAAAAATAGAACATGTAAAAAACAAATAAAAGCGGCCAAACTAGAGACCAAGAGATTAATCGCCAAAGAGAGTAAAACTAACCCTAAAATGTTCTTCAATTATATAAATGTAAAAAGTATAAATCTGAAGGTGTCGGCACTTTAAAGAGTAAAGAGGCGGGAATTGCAGAGAGTAACGAGGAGAAAGCAAAGCTGTTAAATATTTTTTTCTCCAATGTATTCAATGAGAAAAATAAACTGTCAGATAAAATGCTGAATGTAAAAATTAAACCCCCACTAAAAGTGTCCTGTCTGACCCAAGAAGTTCAACAGCGACTTAAAAAGATTAAAATAGACAAATCGCCAGAACCGGATGGCATACACCCTCGTATCCTAAGGGAATTAAGTAATGTCATAGCCAGACCATTATTTCTGATATTTGTGGACTCTATACTGAATGGGAATGTTCCACATGATTGGCGCATAGTAAATGTGATGCCAATATTCAAAAAGGGTCCAAAAACAGAGCCCGGAAACTATAGGCTGGTAGGTTTAACATCTGTTGTGGGTAAACGGTTTGAAGGTTTTCTGAGAGATGCTATCGTAGAGGATCTCAACGGAAAAAAGAAAATAACGCCATATCAGCATTGCTTCATGAAGGGTCGGTCATGTCAAACTAATTTAATCAGTTTCTATGAGGAGGTACCGTAAGTTCTAGACTTGACAGCGGCGAATCAATGGATGTCATATATCTGGACTTCTCAAAAGCATTTGACACTGTACATCATAAAAGGTTAGTATATAAAATGAGGATGCTCGGACTGGGAGAAAATGTCTGTATGTGGGTAAGTAACTGGCTAAGTGACAGACAACAGAGGGTGGTTATTAACGGTAGATACTCAGATTGGTTCACTTTCACTAGTGGGGTACCTCAGGGGTCAGTATTGGGCCCTATTCTTTTCAATATATTTATTAAGGATCTTGAAGAAGACTTGCATAGTAAAATATATATTTTTGCTGATGACACTAAACTGCGACAGACACACCACTAAACCAAGTTAGAACTAAACAGCGTGGTACAAAATTAACCACCTCAGCCCTCCTAGCTTAAACACCCTTAATGACCAGACCACTTTTTACAATTCTGCACTACACTACTTTCACCGTTTATTGCTCCGTCATACAACTTACCACCCAAATGAATTTTACCTCCTTTTCTTCTCACGAATAGAGCTTTCATGTGGTGGTATTTCATTGCTACTGACATTTTTACTTTTTTTGCTATTAATCAAAAATGACCCAAATTTTTTCCAAAAAATGACATTTTTCACTTTCTGTTGTAATTTTTTTTTTTTAACTACATTTCTATAAAAAAATTTCGCAAAATGTATTGTTCTACATGTCTTTGATAAAAATAAATCCAATAAGTGTATATTTATTGCTTTGGGTAAAAGTTATAGTGTTTACAAACTATGGTGCAAAAAAGTGAATTTCCGCATTTTGACTTTCTGAGCACCTGTCATGTTTCCTGAGGCACTACAATGCCCAGACAGTAGAAATACCCCACAAATGACCCCATTTCAGAAAGTAGACACCCTAATTTATACGCTGATGGCAATAGTGAGTTCATGGAAGTTTTTTTTTTTTGTCACAAGTTAGCGGAAATTGAATTTTTTTTTTCAAAAAATTTCATTTTCCGCTAACTTGTGACAAAAAATAAAAACTTCCATGAACTCACTATGCCCCTCACAGAATACCTTGGGGTGTCTACTTTCTAAAATGGGGTCACTTGTGGGGTATTTATACTGCCCTGGCATTTTAGGGGCCCCTAAAGCGCGAGAAGAAGTCTGGAATCCAAATGCGTAAAAATGCCCCTTTTAGGGGCCCCTAAAGCGCGAGAAGAAGTCTGGAATCCAAATGCGTAAAAAAGGCCCCTTTGCGAATCTTGGCTGCAAAAAAATGGTTACACATGTGATATCGCCGTACTCAGGAGAAGTAGGGCAATGTGTTCTGGGGTGTATTTTTACATATAACCATGCTGGGTGTGAGAAATATCTCTGTAAATGACAACTCTTTCCATTTTTTATACAAAGTTGTCATTTACAGAGATATTTCTCTCATCCAGCATGGGTATATGTAAAAATACACCGCAAAACACATTGCCCTACTTCTCCTGAGTACGGCGATACAACATGTGTGACACCTTTTTGCAGCCAAGATGCGCAAAGGGGCCCTAAAACCAATGAGTACCTTTAGGATTTCACAGGGCATTTTTACGCATTTGGATTCCAGACTTCTTCTCACTTTTAGGGGCCCCTAAAATGCCAGGGCAGTGACCCCATTTTAGAAAGAAGACACCCCAAGGTATTCCGTGAGGGGCATGGCGAGTTCATAGAAAAAAAAAATTTTGGCACAAGTTAGCGTAAAAATTATTCGTTTTTTTTTTCTTACAAAGTCTCATAATACACTAACTTGTGACTAAAAATTTAATTTTACATGAACTCACCATACCTCTCATGGAATACCTTGGGGTGTCTTCTTTCTAAAATTGGGTCACTTGTGGGGTATTTATACTGCCCTGACATTTTAAGGGCCCCTAAAGCGTGAGAAGAAGTCTGGAATCCAAATGCGTAAAAATGCCCTGTGAAATTGTAAAGGTACTCATTGGAATTAGGGCCCCTTTGCGCATCTTGGCTGCAAAAAAGTGTCACTCATGTGGTATCGCCATACTCAGGAGAAGTAGGGCAATGTGTTTTGGGGTGTATTTTTACATATAACCATACTGGGTGTGAAAAATATCCCTGTAAGGCCTTTTTCACACTTGCGTTCTGAGGATCCAGTAGGCACTTCCGTCCCGCCGGATCCGTCAGAACGCAAGTCGCCTGAAAGCATTAGAAGACTGATCAGGATCCTGATCAGTCTTCAAAATGTTTTGAGGTTACTATGGCAGCCAGGATGCTATTAAAGTCCTGGTTGCCATAGTAGTAGTGGGGAGCAGGGGAGCGGTATACTTACAGTCCGTGCGGCTCTCGGGGTGCTCCAGAATGACGTCAGAGCGCCCCATGCGCATGGATCACGTGATCCATGCGTGTGGGATGCCCTTGTCACGACCGCTATCCCAGCAGCGGTCGTGTCGCACCAGACGGAGGGGAAGGGGGAACCTTATCTACGGATGGGAAATAGAACGGCCACCCCTGACAAACCCTAAGCTGGCACCTGTCTGCCCTGATACCCTAGACGGGGTGGGAACCCGTGCGGCGAGCAGGATGCCTAAACCCTGAGTCACCCTCAGAAGACTAGACTGGGGAAAGGCAGATGGGAGCACTAGTCACCATCACTCATGTCTAGGAGAACAACAGGGGAAGACAGGGGAAGACAGCAACAAACAAACAATCTCCAGCAGAGATAGGCTTATCCAGTCACGAGCAGAGAAGATGATCCCAATAACGACAGTCCACGCCAGACAAGAGCTCCACAGCAATACCGTCAAACGATCTCCTTCAAAGGTCAGAATAGCACTGGAAGTAAGGACTATATCTGGCAATGACTGCAAGTGAAACTGAAACTAATATAGTAGCTGGGAGTGGCAGACAGCACTCACCTTAGAAGAATGCCTACAAACTCCCAGTCAGGACAAAAAGGTTCACAAGGCAAAACCCGGATGACATACCCTGAACCACGGAGCAAACTCACAAGCTATCGCGAGTAGCAAGTCGCTGCGACCTTCTCTTCCCAGACCTATCTGGATCAGTCACAGCTGTGACAGTACCCCCCTTTCTACGACGGGCCACCGGACCCTCAAGACCAGGCCTCTCCGGGTGGGACCTATGAAAAGCCCGAATGAGTCTGTCCGCCTTTATCTCTGATGCTGGCACCCACATTCTCTCTTCGGAACCATAACCTTTCCAGTGCACCAGGTACTGAAGAGAGCGGCGAACATATCGTGAATCAACAATATTTTCTACCTGAAACTCAAGACTGCCATCAACAACCACCGGTGGAGGCGGTAGTGGCAATGGTTCAGGAGGTTCTACATATATCTTAAGCAGAGATCTGTGGAAGACATTATGGATCCTTAGAGTCTGAGGTAGCTCCAGACGAAAAGCCACCGGGTTAATGATCATAATTACCCTATAAGGACCAATAAATCTCGGACCTAATTTCCATGAGGGAACCTTCAACTTGATATTTCTGGTAGACAACCACACCAAGTCATTCACCCCAAGGCTCAGAGCGCTTCTTATCAGCCACACGTTTGTATCTACCACCAATTCTCTTCAAACTTTCTTGCACACTCTGCCACACTGATGAAAGTGAAGACGCAAATCGTTCCTCCTCGGGAATCCCAGACGGCCCCCCCTCACTAAACGTACAAAAAAATGGTGACTTATCGGTGGATTCTTGACGACGATTATTAATGGCAAACTCGGCTAACGGTAAATAAGATGACCATTCCTCCTGATTTTCAGAGACAAGGCATCTCAAATATGTCTCTAGGTTTTGATTGGTACGTTCAGTCTGACCGTTGGACTGTGAATGGAAAGATGAAGAAAACGACAGATGAACCCCTAAACGAGAACAAAAAGCTTTCCAAAATTTAGAAACAAATTGGGTACCACAATCCGAAACAATATCGGAAGGGACCCCGTGAAGCTTCACGATGTGGTCAATAAAAACCTGAGCCAGTGTGTTAGCATTAGGCAATGCGGTCAGAGCAATAAAGTGCACCATTTTACTGAATCTGTCAACAACAACAAGAATAACAGTCTTCCCCGCTGATACTGGAAGATCAGTAATGAAATCCATTGATAGGTGCGTCCAAGGCCTGCTGGGGATGGCCAGAGGAAAAAGACGCCCTGCCGGTCGAGTATGATCCACCTTAGAACGAGCACAGGTAGGACATGCAGACACAAAATTCAACACCTCCTGGCGCCACTTAGGCCACCAGAACCGACGAGACACTAATTCAGAGGTTGCCTTACTACCTGGATGTCCTGCCAGTGCGGAGTTATGGTGTTCTTTTAGTATCTCCAGGCGTAAATTTTCTGGCACAAACAGTTTACCCGAGGGGCAGGAGGCCGGGGCGTCCCCCTGAGCTTCCAACACCCTCCCCTCTAAACCTGAGTGTAAAGCAGAGACCACCACCCCCCTTTGCAAAATAGGCTCTGGAACATCATCATCACCCCCTCCAGGAAAACTTTGAGACAATGCATCCGCCTTAGTATTTTTGCCCCGGGCGATAGGTTATTACAAAATTAAACCTAGTAAAAATAACGACCACCGAGCCTGTCTAGGGGTGAGACGTTTAGCAGACTCCAGATATACTAAGCTTTTGTGATCAGTAATCACTGTGACGGGATGAACCGCCCCTCCAAAAATGACGCCACTCCTCTAAGGCCAACTTAATAGCCAAAAGTTCCCTGTTGCCAATGTCATAGTTCCTTTCTGCAGTAGACAATTTCTTCGAAAAGAAAGCACACGGACGCCATTCACCAGGGACGGGCCCTGAGATAGTACCGCTCCCACCCCCACCTCTGATGCGTCAACCTCTACAATAAAAGGAAGCGAGACATCTGGCTGTACGAGAATAGGAGCCGAGGTGAATCTTTCCTTCAGAGAGGAAAAGGCAGTTTTGGCTGCATGTGACCATTTGGAAAATCGGATCCCTTTCGGGTCATGTCCGTCAGTGGTTTGACCACCAAGGAATAGTTCTTTATAAACTTTCTATAAAAATTGGCAAACCCCAGGAAGCGTTGCAATGCCTTCAGGTTCTCAGGCAGATCCCAGTCCATAATTGCCCGGACTTTCTCTGGATCCATGCGGAAACCTGAATCTGACAACACATACCCCAGAAATGGCAGTTCTTTTACGGCGAACACACATTTCTCTAATTTGGCAAACAATTTGTTGGCCCTTAATATCTGCAGCACTTGTCTCACATGGATCTTATGTGTATCCAGATCCGGAGAATAGACCAGGATGTCATCAAGATATATCACAACAAATCTCCCGATAAGGTGACTAAAAATATCGTTGACAAAATGTTGGAACACCGCAGGCGCATTAGTAAGACCAAATGGCATGACCAGATTTTCATAATGCCCTTCCGGAGTATTAAAGCCGTCTTCCACTCATCCCCCTCTTTGATGCGAACCAGGTTATAGGCTCCTCTGAGATCCATTTTGGAGAACCATTTAGCACCAGCAACCTGATTAAAGAGGTCGGGAATGAGAGGAAGAGGATAGGGGTCTCGGATAGTTATCCGGTTTAATTCCCGAAATCCAGGCAAGGACGCAGGCCCCCATCTTTCTTTTTAACGAAAAAGAACCCTGCAGCCACGGGTGAAGAAGAGGGTCTGATGTGTCCCTTAGCCAAACTCTCCGAAATATAATCTTTCATAGCCTTCCTCTCCGGGCCGGAAAGATTGTATAACCGGGTTTTAGGTAGTTTTGCCCCAGGTAACAGATTAATTGGGCAATCATATGGACGATGAGGTGGTAACCCCTGACAACCCTTCTCAGAGAACACATCCATAAAATCTGACAGAAAGGAAGGTAGAGATGTTACAGAGAGTGTTGAGCACCTACTACTCAAGCAGTTGTCCTTACAATGTTCACTCCACTCCACAATCTCCCCGGCCTGCCAATCCACCACTGGATTGTGAGTCACCAGCCAGGGAAGCCCCAATACCATAGGAGCCGGAAGACCGTCCAGGACATAACAAGAGATATGCTCTTTATGGAGGTCCCCTACCTGCAGATGGATATTATGGATGACCTGAGTTAACTCTCTCTGAGTAAGAGGGGAGGAGTCGATGGCAAAAACAGGAATAGTTCTGCGTACCGGTCCTGGAGTAAAATCCAGAGCCTGAGCAAACCGTGAATCCACCAATGTGACCCCCGCCCCACTGTCCAAAAAGACGGAACAGATCTCAGTCTTATTGCCCGCCACAACGGAGCACTAGTCACCATCACTCATGTCTAGGAGAACAACAGGGGAAGACAGGGGAAGACAGCAACAAACAAACAATCTCCAGCAGAGATAGACTTATCCAGTCACGAGCAGAGAAGATGATCCCAATAACGACAGTCCACGCCAGACAAGAGCTCCACAGCAATACCGTCAAACGATCTCCTTCAAAGGTCAGAATAGCACTGGAAGTAAGGACTATATCTGGCAATGACTGCAAGTGAAACTGAAACTAATATAGTAGCTGGGAGTGGCAGACAGCACTCACCTGAGAAGAATGCCTACAAACTCCCAGTCAGGACAAAAAGGTTCACAAGGCAAAACCCGGATGACATACCCTGAACCACGGAGCAAACTCACAAGCTATCGCGAGTAGCAAGTCGCTGCGACCTTCTCTTCCCAGACCTATCTGGATCAGTCACAGTCGTGACAGCCCTGACGTCACTCTAGAGCACCCCGGGAGCCGCACGGACTGTAAGTATACCGCTCCACCGCTCCCCTCTACACTTTACCATGGCAGCCGGGACTTTAGCGTCCTGGCTGCCATGGTGACCATTGAGAAAAAGCTAAACGTCGGATCCGGCGATGCGCCGAAATGACGTTTAGCTTAAGGCCGGATCCGGATTAATGCCTTTCAATGGGCATTAATTCCGGATCCGGCCTTGTGGCAAGTGTTCAGGATTTTTGGCCGGAGCAAAAAGCGCAACAAAAAATGTTCCCATACAGAACTGAAGACATCCCGATGCATCCTGAACGGATTTCTCTCCATTCAGAATGCATTGGGATAATCCTGATCAGGATTTTTCCGGCATAGAGACCCGACGACGGATCCCTATGCCGGAATACAAAAACGCTAGCGTGAAAGAGCCCTAAAGGACAACTTTTTCAATTTTTTTATGCAAAGTTGTCAGTTTACAAAGATATTTCTCTCACCCAGCATGGGTATATGTAAAAATACACCCCAAAACACATTGCCCTACTTCTCCTGAGTACGGCGATACCACATGTGTTACAGTTTTTTGCAGCCAAGATGCGCAAAGGGGCCCTAATTCCAATGGGTACCTTTTAGGAGGGCATTTTTACGCATTTTTCTTCTCACGCTTTAGGGCCCCTAAAATGCCAGGGCAGTATAAATACCCCACATGTGACCCCATTTTATAAAGAAGACATCCCAAGGTATTCCGTGAGGGGCATGGCGAGTTCATAGAAGATTTCTTTTTTGGCACAAGTTAGCGGAAATTTATTTTTTTTGTTTTTTCTCACAAAGTCTCCCTGTCCGCTAACTTGTGACAAAAATGTCAATCTTTCATAGACTCAATATGCCACTCAGCGAATACCTTGAGGTGTCTTCTTTCCAAAATGGGGTCACATGTGAGGTTTTTGTACTGCTCTGGCATTTGAGGGTCTCCGCAATCATTACATGTATGGCCAGCATTAGGAGTTTCTGCTATTCTCCTTATATGGAGCATACGGGTAATGAGATTTTTTCTTCCGTTCAGCCTCTGGGCTGAAAGAAAAAATTAACGGCACAGATTTTTTCATTCGCATCGATTGATGTGGATGAAAAAATCTCTGCCAAAAGATATGCAAAAAAAAAAAGAGGGGTCTGGCGATTGCCAGGACATAGGGGCTCCGCCCAAACATCCATATCCACTTCAGCTCCTATGTCCTGGCAAATGTGATTTCTCCATTCACATCGATCAATCGATCGTTTTGGAGGAAGACATCTTTGCCAGATTTTTGATACAAAGTGTTTGCCAAAGCATATGAACTCCAACACCTCTCCTCAGCTCATATGCCTGGGCAAACGTACCTGTACTGCGGAGAAGAAATCTCGTGCTGCAGCGCCGCATACACCGACTTCACGTGTCTTCTGACAGCAGCGCAATGCTTCTCTCAGAGTGCACATCAGTGCTGCAGCGTTTTCGTCGGTTGGTCCAGCTGGAAAATAAAGGGTGGTTAGTAAAAAAAAAAAAAAAAAAAAGAAGAAAAAACAAGCAGCAGGCTCATAAATTTGAACGTTACGAACTTTATAAACCTGAACATCATAAAACTTTTAAACCTAAACTAACTCAAGATTTCTTTTTCTTGCTACCTGTTAATTTTTTCTTTTTTTTTCTTTTCACTCTTTATTTTCCTTGCAGAAACCTCTCCTCTCCCATGGGACAATCTGTAAAGTGTAAATTGCACAGAGATGGTGCGAAGTACATTATGCACTTTTTCCCAAGTGAAAGGAGACGTTTCTACAGTTTCACATAGCTGTAGTAGCACACTAGCACCCCTGTGTGTTAGGGTCTCTCAAAACCTAGTATCCTGAGAGACCCTAGATCCTGAGTGTAAAAACTACCTGTGTCCTGCGGTCCCTACATCCCTAAGTGTACCTGAGTGTGGTACTTTCGGAAACACTCCCCTAGGCATAGGGCAGGGTGGTCAGGGCAGTCAGGACAGAAATAGCAGGTGTCACGCCTTATTCCACTCCTGCTACAGACACGACATCTTTTTTGGGGTGGCGGTTGGTTTGAGGTACCAGCAATGACATTGGGGAAATGTCGCTCGTGTAGACGGCTCACTACACTGGTGGTTGGGGCCACGGAAACCTCCTGGATACAGGAGGTTCTTGATGATCTCTTCCTGAAATTTGAGGAAGGATCCTGTTCTCCCAGCCTTACTGTAGAGATAAAACTATTATATATAGCCAATTGAATTAGATATACAGACACCTTCTTATACCAGTGTCTGGTCTTTCGGGAAAGCAAATATGGGGCCAACATCTGGTCATTGAAGTCCACCCCTTCCATGAGCAAATTATAGTCGTGGACCGAGAGGGGCTTTTCAATGACACTGGTTGCCCGTTCAATTTGGATCGTCGTGTCTGCGTGAATGGAGGAGAGCATGTAACGTCACGCTTGTCTCTCCATTTCACCGCGAGCAGTTCTTCGTTACACAAGGCAGCCCTCTCCCCCCTTGTAAGATGGGTGTTAACGAGCCGTTGGGGGAAGCCCCAGCTACTAGGTCGCGCGGCGCCACAGCAGCCAATCTGTTCAAGGAACAAATGCCTGAAGAGGGGCACACTTGTGTAGAAATTGTCCACATAAAGATGGTACCCCTTGCCGAATAAGGGTGACACCAAGTCCCAGACTGTCTTCCCACTGCTCCCCAGGTAGTCAGGGCAGCCGACCGGCTCCAGGTTCTGATCTTTACCCTCATAGACACGAAATTTGTGGGTATAGCCTGTGGCCCTTTCACAGAGCTTATACAATTCAACCCCATACCGGGCGCGCTTGCTTGGGATGTATTGTTTGAACCCAAGGCGCCCGGTAAAATGTATCAGGGACTCGTCTACGCCGATGTTTTGTGCAGGGGTATACAAATCTGCAAATTTTTTGTTGAAGTGGTCTATGAGGGGCCGAATTTTGTGGAGACGGTCAAAAGCTGGGTGGCCTTCGGGGACGAGAGGTGGTGTTGTCACTAAAGTGCAGGAAACGCAGGATGGTCTCAAATCATGTCCTGGACATGGCAGCAGAGAACATGGGCATGTGATGAATTGGGTTCGTGGACCAATATGACCGCAATTCATGCTATTTTGTTAGGCCCATGTTGAGGAGAAGGCCCAGAAAAGTTTTAAATTCGGAAACTTCGACTGGTTTTCAACGGAAATACTGGGCATAAGAGCTTCCCGGGTTGGCGTTTATAAATTGAGTGGCATACCGATTTGTTTCTGCCACGACTAGGTCAAAGAGCTCCGCAGTGAAGAACAGCTCAAAAAACCCCAGTGCCGATCCGATCCGAGCTGTCTCCACCCGAACTCCTGACTGGGCGGTGAAAGGGGGAACTAATGGTGCTGCTGAAGTTGGGGGCTGCCAATCAGGGTTTGCCAGCACCTCAGGGATTCTAGGGGCTCTACGGGCCTGTCTGTGTGGTGGCTGCGACGGGGGAACTATTGCACGTGCCACCGTACCAGCTTCAACTGCCCTTCTGGTGCTCGCCGCTTCACCATGTTCTACGGCAGTGCTGGTACTAGGTCCAGGAAGGGCTGTGCTGCTGGTGTATGCCTCACCGCGTAATCCGACAGCACCAGCCCCACTCTGTTGCCCTTGAAGCGGATCCTGCGCAACCTGTGGTCTAGCGACACGGGGCCGGGTACGCCTGGTGGTATCAGGGACCTCAACCTCCTCGTCCAAACTTTGGGTCAGACTGCCACTGCTTTCTACAGGTTCATATTCTGACCCGCTAGATTCATCAGATGAGGGTTCCCATTCCTCATCTGACTGGGTCAGAATCCTGTAGGCCTCTTCAGACGAATACCCCTTATTTGACATTTGGACAACTAAATTTAGGGGGTATTCCCTGAGACTACCCAAGAAAAAGAGCAAGCCTGTCTTACAAATGGGAGGCTAGCGAAGTACAGGAAGCCGCTGCGATTGATAAAAAAGATCAAAACTGATTTTTTTTATCGCCGCAGCGCTTGTGAAGTGATTGTGCAGTGATTAAAAAAATAAAAAATGTTGTTACTGTGGCGGGGTGGGCGTGGGTGAACGCACGTGTGGGCGACCGATCAGGCCTGATCGGGCAAACACTGCGTTTTGGGTGGGGGGCGAACTAAAGTGACACTAATACTATTATAGATCTGACTGTGATCAGTTCTGATCACTTACAGATACTATAAAAGTACAAGTGCTGATTAGCGCTAAGCTAATCAGCGAATCGGTGACTGCAGTGCGTCATTGTTTTTAAAAGTCATCAGCCTGCCAGCGCTGATCATTGGCTGGCAGGCTGATGACCAACTCCTTCTTGAACTTTTTACCGCCGCGCAGTGCGCTTGCCCGGCGGCATCAGCGCGTAATCTCGCGTCACGCGAGATGACGCGCCGATGCGTCCAGCCAGAGAAAGAAGACCGCCTGCCTAAGCTGCAAAAAACAGTGTCAGGCAGCTGCCGCCAAGGCCAATGAGATAATGGGTTGTATCAAAGGGGGCATAGACGCCCGTGATGAGAACATAGTCCTACCACTTTACAAATCGCTAGTCAGACCACACATGGAGTACTGTGTACAGTTCTGGGCTCCTGTGAACAAGGCAGACATAGCAGAGCTGGAGAGGGTTCAGAGGAGGGCAACAAAAGTAATAACTGGAATGGGGCAACTACAGTACCCTGAAAGGTTATCAAAATTAGCGTTATTCACTTTAGAAAAAAGACGACTGAATGGAGATCTAATTACTATGTACAAATATATCAGGGGTCAGTTCAGAGTTCTCTCCCATCATCTATTTATCCCCAGGACTATGACTGTGACAAGGGGACATCCTCTGCGTCTGGAGGAAAGAAGGCTTGCACACAAACATAGAAGAGGATTCTTTACAGTAACAGCAGTGAGGCTATGGAACTCTCTGCCTAAGGAGGTGGTGATGGTGAGTACAATAAAGGAATTCAAGAGGAGCCTGGATGTATTTCTGGAGTATAATAATATTATAGGTTATAGCTACTAGGGATGGGTCGTTGATCCAGGGAGTTATTCTGATTGCCTGATTGGAGTCGGGAAGGAATTTTTTTATTCCCCTTAAGTGGGGAATTTTGGCTTCTACCTCACAGGTTTTTTTTTGCCTTCCTCTGGATCAACTAGCAGGATGACAGGCCGAACTGGATGGACAGATGTCTTTTTTCAGCCTTATGTACTATGTTACTATGTTTTGTTGAAGTCTGTAAGTTGTTTGGTATTCTGTTGGCGGAAGAAAAGACGGTTTTCCCTTGTCGTGTAATTGAATTCTTAGGGATATCCATTGATACTATATCAATGGAATTTCGGCTTCCAGTGGAAAAGGTTCAGAAGATTTTAGAGCTTATTAGAAAAATGTTGTCAGCCAAGAAAACAATGTTGAGGCAACTTCAGAGTTTATTAGGTTTGTTTGTTTTTGCTTCTAAAGTAATCCCCATTCTTAGAGTGTTCTCTAGAAGATTGTATATGGCAACCAGAGGAGTTAAATCCCCCGTTTCGCATATCAGGTTAGTTAAATCATTAAAGGACGATTTAAGGGTTTAGGAGGAATTTCTGATTCATTTTAATGGAGCTAGTATCTTGCAACAAGAGTTTGTTGATTCTGAGGCATTGGGTCTTGTGACTGATGCTTCGGGTTCATGGGAATATGGTGTGTTCTTTCAAGGCCAGTGGTCTGCCGAACCGTGGCATGAATCTTGGAGGTAAGTAGGAGTTACAAAAAATTTAGACAGGTCCACCTTCCCTGTGGAGTCTAATTTGGCACTAATGTGTAAACAGATCCAGAACACTTTGGCACCTAATACTTGGAATGGGTATGATCTTGCTTGGAATAAATGGTCTTTATTTTGCATTGATAATAATGCTAATGTTTTTTATTATAATTTGGGTTTGATTATTGATTTCATTGGTAGCTTAGTAAGAGCGGGTTTAGGGTGTGCTGCAGTTCAAAAAACATTAGCAGGGGTATCTTTCTTTTTCAAGTGAGCTGGCCTTCCTCCTGTTAATAATTCATTTGTCGTTAAAAACATTTTTTAAGGATTTAGGAGGGCTCGTTCCTGATGTTTGTAGTCCTATTACGGTAGAATTATTACCTAAGTTAATATGTGCTTTGCACCATTGTTCTTCTTCATTTTATGAGTTTAATTTGTTTAGGTCTGCGTTTGTTGTTGCATTTTTTGGGGCATTAAGGGAGAGTGAGCTTGTTGCTCCTAGTGTTTGTTCATGTTCATCGTTGTTGTTGTCGGATATTCAGTTATTGTCATCTTGTGTTTTAGTTTCAATCAGAAAGTCTAAGACAGATCAGTTAAGGAAGGGTTTAGTTATTACATTGTCTCAGCTTAGGGGTTCAGATATTGCCCAGTTTTTGCAGTCAAAGAGTTGTTGGAAGTAAGGCTGCCAGTATCTGGTTCTTTTTTAATTCATGCAGATGACTCTTCGTTGTCCAAATTTCAGTTCAATGTCGTTTTAAAAAAATGTTTAACCTTTTTGGGCCTGGAGGATGAGCCTTATTCTTCTCATTCCTTTCGTATTGGCGCTGCTACTGAAGCGTATAGGATTGGATTGGATAATGCTTTAATCAAGAGAATTGGCAGGTGGGACTCTGATAGATACAAGTTGTATATTAGACCTAATTCAGTGTTACTGTAATTTAAACCTCTTACAGGTTCTGGGCAGATCAATGTTTGGATTTTCGGTCATAAATGTGATATGTGCTTTGCACCATTGTTCGTCTTCATTTTATGAGTTTAATTTGTTTAGGTCTGAGTCTGTTGTTATATCTTTTGGGGCATTAAGGATGAGTGAGCTTGTTGCTCCTAATGTTCGTTCATGTTCCATCGTTGTTGTCGGATATTCAGTTATTGTCATCTTGTGTTTTAGTTTCAATCAGAAAGTCTAAGACAGATTAGTTAAGGAAGGGTTCAGTTATTACATTGTCTCAGCTTAGGGGTTAAGATATTTGCCCAGTTTTGGCAGTCAAAGAGTTGTTGGAAGTCGCCAATATCTTGTTCTTTTTTTATTCATGCCGATAGCTTTTTTTTGTCCAAATTTCAGTACTGTTCAGTTCAGTTCATGAAAGGGGAATTGCAGTCTCATATGCCTCCCCAGGTCATTATCTTTCATGTGGGGGGTAATGATCTGGGGAAGGTAAATACCTTGGATCTATTAGGCCCCTTTCACACGGGCGTTGTGGATTGGGGCTGGATAGGATGCGGGTGTGTGGCGGGGAAATTGTGTGAGTGCATACGCAATTTCAGTCAGTTTTGACTGTGATTGCGTTGCGTGGTTCAGTTTTTTCCACGCGAGTACAATGCGTTTTGCGCGCGAGTGAGAAAAAACTGAATGTGGTGCCCAGACCCGAACTTCTTCAATGAAGTTCGTGTTTGGGTTAGTTGTAGTGTAGATTGTATTATTTTTACCATGTTATAAGGGAAAACAATAGCATTCTTTAATACAGAATGCTTAGTGATGGACCATGTGATTGGACCATGTGATGTGACATTACCACAGGTCCTTTAGTCGGCAGCTCATGATTAAAGAAGAAACAAGAGATCAGCAACTACGCAATCAAGTGGATAAGGTGAGTTAATTTTTTTATTTTTAACCCCTCAACCCACATTTTACTAAGCATTCTGTATTGAGAATGCTATTATTTTCCCTTATAACCATGTTATAAGGGAAAATAATAAAGATCGGGTCCCCATCCCGATCGTCTCCTAGCAACCATGCGTGAAAATCGCAGCATGCTCTATATTCTGCGTTTTTCACGCAACCCAGGCCCCATAGAAATGAATGGGGCTGCGTGAAAATCACAAGTATCCGCAAGCATTCATTTCTATGGGGCCTGTGTTGCGTGAAAAATGCAGAATATAGAGTATGCTGCGATTTTCACACAACGCAAAAGTGATGCGGGAAAATCACCACTCATCTGCACAGCCCTATTGAAATGAATGGGTCTGGATTCAGCGCGGTTGCAATGCGTCAACATCACGCATTGCACCCGTGCAGAATACTCGCCCGTGTGAAAGAGGCCTTAGCGGATATGAAGAATGATCTGGCATACATTAGTAAATTGTTGCCAGGAGTTATTTTGGTCTTTTCAGAAATTATTCCTCGTTTTGTTTGGAATAGCCCACGTTTGAGGTTTCTAGACAGAATTTGGAAATGGATTAATAGGTGTTTAGAATTTTTTTTGCCATCATTGAATGGATGGTCTTTTAGACATTTGGAGCTGGATGGTTCGGTTTTGGGCCTTTATCAGGATGATTTTAGTACATTTATCTGAAAATGGGCTAGATATTTTTAACCTTGGTTTGCACTCTGTTATTGAAAGGGAAGCGGTTTTGTTGGGGGGTTCCAAGTGTGGTTAATGCCACGTTTGGCTGGTGGTATTAGTCTCCCAGGAAGGGGGTGAAGGACGTTCAGTGACGTCACTGGGTCACATGGTCCAATCACCTGCTTCCATCATGGAAGCAGGTGATTGGACCATGTGACCCAGTGATGTCACTGAAGGTCCTTCACCCCCCGCCCAGCTGAACACAGAACAGGAGACCGGTAACCGGCAGCTACGCGATCAAATGGAGGGGGTGAGTTATTTTTTTTTATTTTTTTTAACCCTCTCTTGCCCTTTTTACTTTGCATTCTCTATTGAAAATGCTATTATTTTCTTTTATAACTATGTTATAAGGGAAAATAATAAAATATACAGAATACTCAACCCGAAACCGGACATGCGGATTTTTCACACGCGCATGCAAAACGCATTACAAAAGTTTGCACATGCGCGGAAAAATCGCGCATTTTCCCGCAACGCTCCCGCCTCTTATCCGGGCGTCAAACGTGACGCCTGTGTGAAAGAGGCCTTAGAGATTCAAAATTGGTGTCTTGTAATATCTTCGTATTCAATATCTTACCTGTGTCCATGCTGTTAGCCATGCTCTAAAGTAATGTTGCAAAGCAATTTTTGCTATACAGTGGTCCCTCAGGTTGCAATATTAATTAGTTCCAGGATGACAATTGTATGTTGAAACCATTGTAACTTGAGTAATTGGTTCCAGAGCGCCAAAATGTCATCCAAGATAAGAGGAAATGAGGATTTAAGAAAAATAAGCAGATAACTAAGACTGACAAAACAAGTTCTTATGTATAATAGTCAGGAATAGCTGTAAACCAGCAACTAATACAGCTATTATACCAGAGAAGTGGTCTTGATTGGTTGAATCTGAGTCTGAGACATTGCATGTTGAGTCTGGTTTAACTTATGATGGGTCAAAAAAGACCATTGTATCCTGAGGCCATTGTATCTTGAGGAGCCATTGTAATTGATTTTGTCTGATTTTATTGTCTTATGAAAGATAACATTTAGTAAGCATATGATTTAAAAAACAGGTATCACGACAAATATATACTGATAGGAGACATCTGGGAATATATCTGTGAACCATGTGGGTAGCGCAATCCCTTAGGATGTAGTCAACACTACAGATTTGAACTCGCTGCTTCCAAAAGTTTTGAAAACATTAAAAAATAGCAGCAGCAGACTGGCAGTAATAATGTACACAATGTACTGAAACGGATGGTTCATGGGCACATTTCATTTCGGCAGCCACAATAATAACTGCTCTAGCAAGATAGAATAATAAACAGATAATAAATTCATGCCCTGAAGATCAACAATATTCAGTGTAAACTATCATACGGGAGAAACAGATGGAGTATTTCCGTAAGCCAGTATCTCCACCACTTCGAGCTCGCTCTTCTATAACCTTGCCATCAGCTTTTACAGTGCAGTTTTGCATACCAGATATATAGCAGTATAACTTATTTAGCTCTTATAATGGCAGTTTTGCACTTTCTTTATCCTGATCAACATTAGGATGCTTGAACAGACTGACGTTCAATCAGAATTCCTTCATTCCGCTGCAAGATTTTATCCTATTTAGCAAAAACTATAGTGTTCCCCTTAATAATACATCAAAAACTGTATTTGTAACTTCCCATAGCCCCTTCAGAGCCCTCTTAAAATTAGTTTATGGAAAGTCCATTATATTGTTTACTATTCTGAGTTTTTTGTATTTTTTTTTAATATTCTGCAGCACCTTGTTTCAGGGAACAGATGCATAGGAAGCCCTCTGCTCAATTATGCAAATCAAAAGTCTGGTTTATATGCAAAATACTGACATTGCCTTCAATACATTCCAGTTTTGCCTCCAAGACGACGACATTATTTCTTAAAATATTTTTTTTGTCATACGATTTTGGCATTTCAATTGGCAAGGATTGAATCCTAAAGGCTACAACTTTGAATCCCTCTACTGCTTCTACCTATGGGATTTCAAGTTTGAAATCTAAATGCTGAATCCTAGCATCTGCAGTGTAACATCATGGTGTCATACAAAGCAATGGAGTGGCAGAGCTGAATTGAATTATGGACATAAAAAAACATTGCAAGTGTTTGTGTGCATGTTCAGTACTGAAAATTCCAATCAGATTTACAAGTGATTTGTTCGGGATAATTCCCATGTCACTGAATATTGAATACAGAACAGAACACTGTGACATGTTGTTTTACTGCGCAAGCGATAATGTTGTTAACAATAGACAATAATCAGCATGCTACAAAATGGGAATATATATACACGAGTTGGTAAATTGCTTGAGATCACAAGTCCATTTTTCAGCACATGACAGAGGCCCGGTTAGCAGTAATATGATGGCTTTAAACTTGCATTTGTTTTTTACAAATAACTGGAACGGATAGCAAAGAAGAATGAGGGATAAAGCTTCCAAAACTAGGAAATAATGTGGGAATTATCCTAATATGAAGGCTTAAAGGGGTATTCAGGTTCTGAATATGTATCCTCTATCATTAGAATAGGGGATAACTATTAGATTGGTGGGGGTTCTACCACTGGAGGACCCCATAGTCCTCGGGGTGGCCTGAAATAAACAGAGCGGCATGTCTACCACTCCATTCATCTCTATGGAAGTTTGGGAGAAGTTTGAATATTACCAGAACTCTCATAGAGATGAATAAAGTGATACTGCGCATGCCCCACCTCCACTCAATTGTTTCTGTGGGGCACAAGGAGCACATGGTGTCCATTCTTGAGTTCAGTGGGAGTTCCAGCGGTAGAACCCCCACCAATCTCATAGTTATTCCCTATCCTGTGAATAAGGGATAGTTTGTCACAACAGCAATATCCCTTTAATTTATCTGCTTGTTAGAATTTAAAGGCTTATTCCAGCCCGATAAAAATAACATCTCATGCCCTGAAAATGGATATAAATAAAATAGCTTATACTCAGCTCCTGACACTGCCATTCCAATGGTGCCCAAGTCCCTGCTGTACTCCACTTCCTGCAGACGTCCCAACACAACAGGAAATGGCTGGGAATGCAGTGCAGCCAATCACAGAATAAGGCAGTGATTGGACAAGCAGCCAACATGAGAAAGCTACTTAACATTTTTTAACCATTTGCAGGCCATTGGGCCATCTTTTTATTGAGCTGGAATACCTCTTTAAAATGTAATTGTCTTCGTAAAATACAAGCCCAGGTGCAGACTGGCATGTTGTGAATGCTGTCCTGCTGATTTTCCCATTCCTGGCTATAAAGACAGTGCTAATTTAGCTTAGACTGGAACATCTGAGCCAGACTGGTTTCTATGTATACACTGCTTGGCAATCAAAGTATAGATTGGAGCAGCAAAGTCAGACTGGTTGCCATGGATATACTGCTGTGGATACACCAAATAGGTTCTACACCAAATGAACACTGGGCCCTGTGTTCGTTTGCTAGAGAACCTATTTGGTGTGGTTGCAGCACCTTACCCTGTTTTTTTTTTTTTTGCTTCACTTATTGCACTTTGTAGTTTTTCTATCTGGTGTTATAAATCAAGATAAGGGGTATGTTTTAAAGGGCATCTGTCAGCAGATTTGCACCTATGACACTGGCTGACCTGTTACATGTGCACTTGGCAGCTGAAGGCATCTGTGTTGGTCCCATGTTCATATGTGCCTGCATTGCTGAGAAAAATTATGTTTTAATATATGCAAATGAGCCTCTAGAAGCAACGGGGGCATTGCCGCTACACCTAGAATCTCTGCTCTCTCTACTGCTGCCGCTCCCACTGCACCATGATTGACAGGGCCAGGCTGTGAAAACCTCATCATGCCTGGTCCTGTCATTTAAAGAGCAGAGGGAGCAGCAGTTGCAGAGAGAGCTGAGCCTCTAGGTGTAACGGCTACGCCCCCGTTGCTCCTAGAGGCTCATTTGCATATATTAAAACATAATATTTCTCTCACATATGAACATGGGACCAACACATATTCCTTCAGCTGCCAAGTGCACATGTAACAGGTCAGCCAGTTTCATACAGTAGGTACAAATCTGCTGACAGATACACTTTAAACCCTTAGTGACCACCGATACGTGTTTTTATGGCGGTCATTAAAGGGCCATAGGCTGGGTCGCCGCTTTTTTATGGCAGCCCAGTCTAAGCGTGGGGAGTGGGGACCCGGCTCTCACATGAGGCTCTAACAGCCGGGTGCCGATGTGTTTGAAGGCATCCCGGCCCAGAAGCAGCTGCTTCCCCTGTAGTTACGACACTAAGTTCTGACACATGTAGTGTGGACTATATGACACTACAGATTCCAGCGTGGTATGGACAATGGTAGAGTACAGTATATTGGGAGTTGTAATTTTACAAACCAAACCAGCGAGTGAGTGTGGGTGTTGGAGGACCGTCTAGGTTCCCAAGTAGGGGGTGGTGAAGGCCCCATAATACTGCCTGCTTGTCATTGTAAAGCGCTGTGTTAAAGTTCTTCCTAGTTTGACATAATGTTAAAGGAACAAGTCCTCTCAGTCCTATTACCCTCAGTGTGATATACGTGTTTTTGATGTGTGATCTGTTCTAGGACAGACGTGTTGAATACATATAGCGATCACTGAATTGACATTTATGCTGTAAGTATAAATACCACATAGTCAGTAACAAAACTAATTACACCAGATACACAGCTTCATTTTTCTCCAGTTGAGCTGACTTTAAAAGTTAATCTACATTTTATTCTTTCCAAGTTTGGTTCCACATCTGAGGAAACAGTTTACATGGGGCACCATCCTAATTCAGTTAGATATGGTGTTTAGCTTCTATCCGTCTATAGAAGGTAGATTCATATTAGTTCTACAGATCAGATTTTGCTGCCACTCACCACTTAAGAACTGAAATGTTTCGAGTAGATTGGGTATCTTAAGGAGACATCCACACGATTATACTGTCATCAGAAAATGCCTCCTTTAACCGAGATTGATCCACATGGCAGCCGTTTATCACAGCAAAGTCATATTTACAACGTTATTCTTTCTCTTCCTACATTTCATAAATCCTTAACTGGGTTCATGCAGCTTGATTCACGCAAAATATTGGCAACATGTTGTCTCTAATGAAGAAAGGGAATAACATCAAGCATAAACCTGATTTGATTTACTCATGTCAACTAAATGTGTTGTCAAAATTCCCAAGCCACTGAGCCCGTCAACCCAAACAGCTGTGCCACCTACATATAACAGTTGTAGATTTAGCACAAAGCACAGGTGGGAGGAGCTGAACACGGAATGTCTACAGAGTATAACATACTTAGCAATTAAATACTGTGTTCCGGGGAATATGACATTCCCTATGGGATAAGTGAATGTCAGGCTTTATGAATATTTACATTTACATTTATTTTCTGTAAATGAAAAATTGTTACATCCAAAACAGAGAAAAAGAGGACAATACATAGACCTTTACGTTAAAAGTGGACATTCAGAAAATGTTTCCAGACCTTACTTGGGCAGAAACATAGCTAGTAGTGTTGATCGAGCACCAAAGTGCTAAGGTGCTTGGGCCGAACACATCGGGATGCTCGGGTGTTCTACAGAGCACCTGAGTCTAATGGAATTTAATGGAAGAACCTGTGCATTAAATGATCACCCCCTGCTCTGAAGAGGGGAGGGTGCCTGGTTCAAAGGAAAAGGTCAGAAATTGATGGAAACACCAACGAAATGGTTCGGGAACAGCATGGGGAGGATGTCTGGATGCATCTTGGACTCACAGGTTGCTGCTGGGAACAATGTTTTCCGAGTAGTACGCCACTTTTACAGACTGACAATAATATGCACAAAACCAAAGATAAAATCTATTTTAGAGGAAAAATTGTTAGGAAACAGTCTTTCCTGTATATTTACAGTTTGGGAATCAGGGCACAAGATCTGTCCCTCTTCAAGCGGGCTTGGCGAGAGGGCCAAATCAAGAAATGGCGCTGAAAAGAGGTCCTCAGAATATCTGAGTGTGGGATCACTTGTTTGCCCAGACTCTCCATGGTGGGAGGAAGGAGGATCAGGGTGAGAATTGTGTTGACCAGACTCTTGGCTACTGAGACTGGACTTGGTTGAAAACAGGGTGGTGCTTAACCGACTGGAAGCATTACCTGCTGCAATCAAACCGACCACCTGGTCGCACTGGTCTGACTTCAAGAGTGGTGTCCTGATGCCCTGCAAACTGGGACATGAAGCTAGGTATCGTAGATGATTGTTTTTCTTGTTCTCTGGCAGCAGGCACAGTTTCAATGCGCCCAGGGCCACGGCCTCTGTGTGCACCATCAGCATCACGGCCACTTCCCCGTCCCTTACTGCTCCCCTTCTTCATATTAAATGTTATATATTCTTGAAAGTATGTCACTTGTACAGAAGCGTAGGATTTGGAAGTGTATACGCAAAAAAATGTAAAAAGGTATTTGGGATGTGGAAACATCACATAGGAGATATCCCGCAGATAATGTCACCAGCGGCTAATAAAAAATTACAGGGAATATCACAGGTTTTTGGGATGAGGAAACGTTATACAGGAGAGGAATCACCGGTAATGTCACTGTCGGCAGCGTCTACAGAGAAAGTACCCTGTATGTCACAGATAAAAAATTTATGCGCAGACGTTACACTGGAGGTGTGGCACTGGTAATGTCACTGTCAGAAGCAGATACCGTCTACGGAAGAAGTACACTGGATGTCACAGATATTTTTTGGATGCGCACAGTTTACATAGGAGATGTGGCGCAGCTAAATTCACTGTCCGCAGCAGGCACCGTCTACGGAAAAAGTACACTGGCTGTCACAGATATTTTTTGGATGCGCACACTTTACACTGGAGATGTGGCACTCGTAATGTCACTGTCAGAAGCAGACACCGTCTATTGAAAAAGTACACTGTATGCCACAGATAAAAGTTTTCAGCGCACACGTTACACTGCAGATGTTGCGCTGGTAATTTTACTGTCCGCAGCAGACACCGTAAACGTAAAAAGTACACTAGATGTCACAGATATTTTTTGGATGCGCACACTTTACACTGGAGATGTGGCACACCTAAGGTCGCTGTCTGCAGCGGCCTAACTATTGCACGCTATTTAGCGCAGGATGCTCTAAAAGTAGATATTGCTGCTGCCACACACAAAAGTCCTTAAAAGGACTTTTGGGTCTCTGAAAAGTGTGCGTCCCCAAGAGGAAGCAAGGCGAAACGCATGTCAGGGTGGTTTCTCCCTCCAGGTCCTGGTCAGTATTTGATTGCCTTCTACATTCATTGAGATTTATGTATTGCCTTTGTATGTTTGGGGCTAACCATGTATATTCACCTTACAGGATGTTTGGGGCAAACTTGGACATCCTGTAAGGTGAATATACTATGTAGAATTATACTGTGGATTTTCTATTATTGCCAAGTTTAGCTTGTGTAATTCACATATTGTTTGTATAATTACATCCACAGTCGAGTTATGATATCTGGCCAGTCTACCTGTATGGGAGTTTTCTCCTGTCATGGTACTTTATGTATTTTCTGCTATATTTTAATATGATGTTCAATTTGTGTTGTACGTATTTCTACCAATAAAATTTTATTATATCATATGTGTGTTTTTGCTTTGTTGGCGATTTCTTGTAGGGTATCACACATATTTAATAATTTACAATTTGTCAGTATCGGATGTTCTAATTTTTCCTTTACCTGAGCCAAAGATTAAATTTGATTCCCTTGCGCTGTATCTGAAATACTTGGTCAATGCATTGGCTTTTTGGTACCCCTCTAAGGATATATTCATATCTCGTTTTAGGAAAATATGGTAGTCTGTTCTGCCAGAGAAGCAGACTCTAACTACCATATTTTCCCTAGTCAGATACTTCCGGGCACAACGGAATCCCCATTCACTATAATGAAATCTGGTGGGGATCCATCCGGCTGGTGGTATACTGTAAATGCTGGCTTTCTGCTGAAATCCAGCATTTATGTTGGAATCCCGCTGGATCCCATTATAGTGAAATAGGGTTTCGGTGGTGCCCAGCAGTGTCCGGCTATGCTGAATCAAGGTTGCCAATCAAAATTTTACTTTCCTCTGGACAAGTTTATAGCTCAATATACTGATTAGACCAGCGTTTACTGTGATCTGTAAAATGATCATAATTATTACCAAAATAATCTACTCAAGAACCACCAGCCTAAAAAAAAAAATCACATCTATTTTTTTTTTCAAGGACACAGAAAAAAGTCACGTTTTGCGGATCGCTGATTGCCCTGACTCCAGACTTCCTGACCACATACTTCCCCTCGCTCCTTGCACAGATATCTCTGACCCCCTGGTCAGCTGCCACTGACTCGGGGACTGCTCTGGAGTGGCTCCTGGCAATTACCCTAAAGGCTCAAGCCTATTGTCACCATCAGAGGCTCTAGTGAAGACCAGGTAGTTGCTTAGTCACTCCCCTCCAGAGTATAGCCAGTCAGTGGCGGAGTGGGTCCACACCCTCTTGCATAACATTGGGGTATGTCTCTACCAGCTTTGCACATCTAGAGGCTGACATTTTTAACCATTTTTGTTTGCAAAATAGCTCAAGCTCAGTCAGATTGGATGGGGAGCGTCTGTGAACAGCAATTTTCATGTCTTGCCACAGATTCTCAATGGGATTTAGATCTGGACTTTGACTGGACCATTCTAACAGATGAATATACTTTGATCTAAACCATTTCATTGTAGCTCTGGCTGTATGTTTAGGGCCTTTGTCCTGTTAAAAGATAAACCACTGCCCCTGTCTCAAGTCTTTTGCAGCCTTTACCAGGCTGTACTCCCTGTATTTAGCTCCATCCATCTTCCCATCAACTCTGACCAGCTTTCCTGTCCCTCCTCAAGAAAAGCATCTTAACAGCATAATGCTGCCACTGCCATGTTTCACGTTGGGGATGGTGTGTTTTTTAGGCCAACACGTTCAAGTTTGGTCTCATCTGACCAGAGCAGAAATGTTCCTTGTGCCTTTTTGTAAACTATATAAGAATTAAAAGTAGTAAACTGCATCAGATATATTGCCACCTTCTTGTACCAGGCTCTGGTTTTCCTTTTTTATTAAATAAGGTTGGAGAGCCTGATCAGAGAGGTCAACTACCCCATGAACCTGTTGTACTCTGTGATACAGAGTGGCTTCTATCTGTTGGCAGTAGCGCCTCTAACAGTGGCCATGGTGTTAGAGTGTATAGTGCTTAGTTTGAACACCTCTTTGTAGTCATTGCGCTTAAGTGTAAGGATTTAATCACTTGCTAAAGAAAGTTATTTCCCCTTTTCTTGACGCATTGAGAGGAGCTGTGGTGGCAGTCCTTTTCATTTTCTGTGGACAGTCCGTCATGCCCCTGTTTTAGCAGCATAAAGGCTTTAGACCAGTGGCACACTGAAGTAAAAGTTATCTGTGTATAGTCTTTACATAAACGAATGCATTAGGTCCTCGACAATTTTTCTTCCTAGAAAAGATTTATATACCGTATTTTTCGGACTACAAGATGCACTTTTTTTCCTCATAATGCTAGTCTGAATGCTAATGACTGCTTCAATTCATGAAAGCAGTCATCAGCATGTGGGAGGTTCGGGAAGCGTTGAGGGAAGTGCTGCACTGGCTCTACTCACCCTCCCTGGTCTTCTTCCAGGCCCCACTCTGCAGGGTGCCCTGACATCAAACAGCATTAGGACGTAGTGATGTCTACCAGAGAGACTAATGTATATATTATAACTATATATATATATATATATATATATATATATATAATTTTATTTAATCTGTGCTTGTAGTTGCTATGTCTCTACTGGTGCTAGACATGTGGTTTGGTGGTTCTGCCACTCTTTGCTAATAGACCAGTGTGTACACTACTATCAGGGCTCTCTGTGCTCACTGTATCTTATGGGACCAATAGTACTCATAAGTACCGGAGGACTGAGAAGTGGTGAACGCAGCGCTCCCCGGGCTCTGTACTCACCGCTTCCTGATCCTCTGAAGTCGGTGCGGCAGAAAGAAGAGAGAGAGATAGATCCTGGGAGCCCACGGCATTCGGAGCAGGAGAGGTAAGTTGATTTTTTTTATTTTATTTGCTCTGAGGCATGGGAGCTGAGCTTAGGCATAGGGTTTGATCTGAAGCATGGGGTCTGATCTGAGGCATGGGTGTCTGATCTGAAGCATAGGGGTCTCATCTGAGGTATGGGGGTCTCATCTGAGGTCTGAATGGGGGGGTCTTATTTACAATATATTGGGGCTCTTATCTGATTGGTTTGGTCTGATTTCGGGTCATTCACATTGGGGTCTGAGCTGAGGTATGATTGTGGGTCTGATCTGAGTTCTTATTGGGATCTTAATAACATTGGGGGTCTGATCTGAGGTCTGATTGAAGGTCTTATTAACATTGGAGGTCTGATTGGGGTTGTGAGCTAAAATTTCATTAACATTGGGGGTCTGATTGCTGGTCTGATCTGAGGTCTAATGAAAAATATGTTTTTCTTAATGTCCTCCTCTAAAACCTAGATGCGTCTTATGGGTAAGTACATCTTATAGGGCCAAAAATACGGTGCTTTTTTATACTTAGCGTTACCAGAACAAAATCAAAATTAACACACTTAGATCTACGGCAATACAATTAGTTGTAATAAAATTTTTAACAAATAAAAATCCGAAAAGTGTGGCATGCATTTGTATTTAGCCCCCTGTACTCTGATACCCCTAAATAAAAAACAGTGTGACCAAATGCCTTAAGAAGTCACCTACTTAGTAAATAGAGTCCACCTGTGTTTAATTTATTTTCTGTAAAACTTGAGGACCTGTGGTGACGTCACAGGGTCACATGGTCCAATCATAGAAGCATTTGAGTGGACCATGTGACCCATGTGATCCTGTGACATCACGGCAGGTCCTTCATCCAACAGATGTTGGATGAAGAACCTGCCGTGATGTCACAGGATCACATGGGTCACATGGTCCACTCAAATGCTTCTATGATTGGACCATGTGACCCTGTGACGTCACCACAGGTCCTCAAGCATCCAAACTATCAAGAGAGAAGACGTTCTGGGGCTCTGCGCGTACAATGGGAGAAGGTAAGTTAACTCTTTATTATTTTTAACCCTTTAAAGCCCGGGAACATTGCATTCTGTAATTAGAATGCGATTATTTTCCTTTATAACTATGTTATAAAGGAAAATAATAACGATCGGGTCCCCATCCCGATCGTATCCTAGCAACCATGCGGGAAAATCGCAACGCATCCGCACATGATTGCGGATGCTTGCGATTTTCCCGCATCCCCATTCACTTCTATGGGGCCTGCGTTGCGTGAAAATCGCAGCATATAGAACATGCTGCGATTTTCACGCAACGCAAAAGTGATGCGTGAAAATCACCGCTCATGTGCACAGCCCCATAGAACTGAATGGGTCAGGATTCAGTGCGGGTGCAATGCGTCCTCCTCACGCATTGCACCCGCGCGGAAAACTCGCCCGTGTGAAAGGGGCCTTAAACTGACAGCCCAATCAAGAGAAGCACTATTTAGAGAAGCAGCCAAGAGGCCCATGGTCACACTGGAGGACCTGCACAGCTCAGGTGGGAGAATCTGTCCACAGAACAACTATTAGTCATGTACTCCACATATCTAACCTTTATGGAAGAGTGGGAAGAAGAAAGCCATTTTTGAAAGCAAGCCATAAGAAGTCCAAATTGCAGTTTGCCACAAGCCATGTAGGGGAGACAGCAAATATGGAAGAAAGTGCTCTGGTCAGATGAGACTAAAGTTCAACTTTTCAGCCTAACTGAAAAACGCTATATGTTTTGAATAGCTAACACTACAAATCACCCTCAATACAACATTCCCACCATGAAACATGGTGGTGGCAGCATCATGTTGTGGGACGATCCTAAACATACAGCCAGAGCTACAATGGAATCGTTTAGATCAAAGCATATTCATGTGTTAGAATGGCCCAGCCAAAGTCCAGACCTATTATCACCCATTGAGAATCTGTGGCAGAAAACTGACATATGCTCTCCATCCAATCTTACTGAGATTGAGCTATTTTGCAAAGAAGAATGGGGAAAAATGTTAGCCTCTAGATGTGCAAAGAAGGTAGAGACATACCCAAAAGACTTGCAGCTGTAATTGCAGGGAAAGGTGGTCCTACAAAATATTGACTCAGGGATTTAAATTCAAATGCACACCAGGCTTTCCAGATTTTTATTTATTAAACATTTTGAAAACCATGTATCATTTTTCTATGGTCTATCGCATAAAATCCCAATAAAATACATTTACGTTTGTAGGTGTAAAGAGAAAAAATTTGAAAAAGTTCAAGGGATATGAATACAGATAGATAAATACTGTAGATAGATAGATGTAACTTTTCACTAACACTAACATATATATATTATGTAACTTTTTTTCACCACCTGCCTAACCTAGTTTCAAATCGGTGTAAAGGGGGATATAATGGATATTACATATATCTATATATAATGTATATAGAAACATATATGTTTATATCAGTGTCTTGTAACAGTATTTTTTTAAGGGCTTCAATCTCCTTCAGTCTCTTCAGATTGATCACTCTGGAGGGGGAGTAAAGAAGACTGAAGTTTTCAGCTTCTGGGAAAAGTCTGTTTGCAAACAAATTTTGCTGTGACCACCACAGCGATGCATTCAAAGCACAATTCAGTACTTAGTGTAGGAAAACTTCTCAACAAATCTCTATTTCCTCGTGCTTCATAACAAATCAGTTTATCTTAAAATGGCAGCTGCATGTAACATAGTAGTAACATAGTAACATAGTAACATAGTATATAAGACCGAAAAAAGACATTTGTCCATCCAGTTCGGCCTGTTTCCTACAAGTTGATCCAGAGGAAGGCAAAAAACCCCTGTGAGGCAGAAGCCAATTTTCCTCACTTAAGGGGAAAAAAAATTCCTTCCCGACTCCAATCAGGCAATCAGAATAACTCATGTGTTGCAAAGTCAAAGTAAGAAGCCCAGGAATTTGAGATCACCCATAACGTTGTGCAGCCAATCCACAGATAGCCAACCTCTGTGAAGCCCTATAAAACCCTCATCCTGTGTGGTCTCTGCCATTGTCCTGTAAGCTGAGCATAGTGACAGATGTGGCAAGCGCTCATGCGTTGTTGACAGTGTTGCTGAAATCAATTAATAGAAGAATATTGGAGAGGGAGAGTGCAGGGAGACATTCTGCATCATTTTTATTTATTCCTACATTTACGTATTCCTACATCAGCCATAAACTAAGATATGTAATTCAATAAGATGGAAGCCTTTATTATTCCGCTGCCAGCGTGCCAACCAATACAATCCAGTCGGCACCCCTTAGTGGTGCCAGGTCTTAATGATAACCATCCTCATCTTTTGCTGGCTTTACTTCTTCCAAATCATCCAATTCTCCATGTCTTAGAAAAGTCAGCAAGATGCAGAGAGGAGAAACTGGATGTTTCTGATGACATATTCTCATCTATATTAGATGATGTGGAAAAGGAGTAAAAGCAGATGGCAGAAAAAGGGCTCCCACCCGTAGGGTAGGAGAGCACTGGGGTTGGAGAAGTGGGTATTCCAGAACTGAGTAATATTCTGTGTTTACTGTCATATAACCTGCATGAAATTGCAGGCCAGAACAACAATAATATGCATATTGTCCCCCCACCTAACCAGCCCAACCCCATACCAGCAACAGCCCCTGTTTAAAGGTGCCGCACAGCCATTAACATTGAAGAAGGACTATACAGTACGGTCTTTATTATTAAATGAAATGCAGCTGTGGGCTAATTGACCGAGTTGCTCTTCACTGCAGCCCCACTGCTCCATGTGGCCGAACCCTAAGGCAGAGTGACTGGGGTATACCTGATTTATATATTTATTTAAATTTATTTTGTTGTTTATATAATTTATAACAAATCAAATTTT
Source organism: Bufotes viridis (assembly GCA_033119425.1). Classification (NCBI taxonomy): domain Eukaryota; kingdom Metazoa; phylum Chordata; class Amphibia; order Anura; family Bufonidae; genus Bufotes; species Bufotes viridis. Next base: position 291,448,165 of record CM065593.1, on the reverse strand, counting down.
GGGGCTAACTTCGGCGAAGTTGCCCATATTGAATTTCTCTATTCATCAGCTGTTAATCTGCCCAGACACCAAACCTGTTGGCTCGATTATCTCTGGGCAGAAGCAGGAAGCTGGGGACATTAGCAGGGCAGAGCTGGAAAGAGCAGAGATATACATACAGTTGAAACCAGAAGTTTACATATCCTAAATAAAAAGACACATAGGCATGTTTTTTCTCAATATCTGACATGAAATCAGAATAAACCTTTCCTGTTTTGGTCAATTATTATTACCATAATCTAATATATAAAGCTAAGTGTATGTGTGTATGTATGTGTTTATGTCTGCTAAAGGAATCACGAAATTTTGCACACAGGTACATCAGTTGTCCGGGAAGGTTTAAGACCAGGTCTCCGCTCTCTGGGATGTACCGTTCCTGAGATATTCCTTTAAAAAATGCATTAGCCAATAGAAGCCTGGTCACATGACCCTTATCAGCCAATAGAAGCTCGCTGGCAGTTCGTCTCCACAAACACAGTTTTACTCCAGGTAACCATAACAACCCAGCCATGTTTCTTCACTGCTCTAGATGAGCTTTAAAGGAAATCTGTCACCAGAATAATCGCTATTGAATTAAACTCATGGCCTAATAGCACTCAGTACTTTATTTCCTGAGGTTTCCATAACAATTCTGAGGATGACACAGTTAAGGGAGCAGAGTGCTGTTGAGGTCACAGTTCAGGGGGCAGGTAGGGTGGCCATTCAAGTCACCCTTAAAACTCCGCCCCCAAGTCCCACTAAACCATGCCCCCGATCTGGATAGACCACGCCCCCTCCTACTCCTCAGGCAACAGGGATTAAAAAAAATAAGTTTAAAATCAACTTCTGTCAGCTGCAGAGGTGGGAGGGACGGTGACTTTATCCCTGAAGCTCACATTCAGACAGCACAGTACTGTTGTCTTAGAGTGAGCTGTTCAAAAGGGCATGCCCCCGATCTGAATAGGTCACGCCCCCTCTCACTCAGCCAACAGGGATTGAAAAAATTAAGTTAAAAATCAACTTCTAGGTCCCACTAAGCCACACCCTGATCTGGTTAGGCCCAGCCCCTCCCATTCCTCAGCCGACAGGGATTTAAAAAATAAAGTTAAAAATCTATTTCTAGGTCCCACTTAGCCACACCCCTGACCCAGTTAGGCCACACCCCTCTTAGCCAACGGGGATTGCCAAAATGAAGTTAAAAATCAACTTCTGTCAGCTGCAGAGGTGGGAGGGATGGTGACTTTCTCCCTGCAGCTCACACTCAGACAGAACAGTGCTGATGTCTTAGGGTGAGTTGTTAAAAAAAAAGACACCCCTGATCCAGTTAGGCCATGCCCCCTCCCACTCCCCAGCCAACAGGGATTGAAAAAATGAAGTTAAAAATCAATTTCTAGGTCCCACTAAGCCACACCCCTGACCCAGTTAGGCCACACACCCTCTTAGCCAACGGGGATTGCCAAAATTAAGTTAAAAATCAACTTCTGTCAGCTGCAGAGGTGGGAGGGATGGTGACTTTCTCTCTGCAGCTCACTCTCAGACAGGACAATGCTGCTGTCATAGGGTGAGCTGTTAATAAGGACACTCCCCCTATCCGATTAGGCCATGCCAACTCCCACTCTTTAGCTGACAGGGATTGAAAAAATGAAGTTAAAATCAACTTCTAGGTCCCGCTAAGCGACACCCCTGACCCGATTAGGCCACGCACCCTCCCCCTCCTCAAGCCGACGGAAGTTAAAAATCAACTTCTGTCAGCTGCAGGGGTGGGAGTAAGGGTGACTTTCTCCTTGCAGCTCACGCTCAGAAAGCACAGTGTTGCTGTCTGATAGTGAGCTATTCAAAAGTACATCCCTGTGTCTGTCCAGGCCCTGCGTGAGACGGAGGACATAGAAACATAGAAACATAGAATGTGTCGGCAGATAAGAACCATTTGGCCCATCTAGTCTGCCCAATATACTGAATACTATGAATAGCCCCCGGCCCTATCTTATATGAAGGATGGCCTTATGCCTATCCCATGCATGCTTAAACTCCTTCACTGTATTTGCAGCTACCACTTCTGCAGGAAGGCTATTCCAATACTCTCTCAGTAAAGTAATACTTCCTGATATTACTTTTAAACCTTTGCCCCTCTAATTTAAAACTATGTCCTCTTGTAGCAGTTTTTCTTCTTTTAAATATTCTCTCCTCTTTTACCGTGATGATTCCCTTTATGTATTTAAAAGTTTCTATCATATCCCCTCTGTCTCTTCTTACTTCCAAGCTATACATGTTAAGGTCCTTTAACCTTTCCTTGTAAGTTTTGTCCTGCAATCCATGTACTAGTTTAGTAGCTCTTCTCTGAACCCTCTCCAAAGTTTCAATATCCTTCTGCAGATATGGTCTCCAGTACTGCACACAATACTCTAAATGAGGTCTCCCTAGTGCTCTGTAGAGCGGCACGAGCACCTCCCTATTTCTACTGTTAATGCCTCTCCCTATACACCCAAGCATTCTGCTGGCATTACCTGCTGCTCTATGACATTGTCTGCCCACCTTTAGGTCGTCTGATATAATGACCCCTAAATCCCTTTCCTCAGATACTGAGGTTAGTACTGTATCACTGATTTTATATTCTGCTCTTGGGTTTTTACGCCCCAGGTGCATTATTTTGCACTTATCGACATTAAATTTTAGTTGCCAGATTTTTGACCATTCCTCTAGTTTTCCTAAATCCTTTTCCATTTGGTGTATCCCTCCAGGAACATCAACCTTGTTACAAATCTTTGTGTCATCAGCAAAAAGACACACCTTCCCATTGAGGCCTTCTGCAATTTCGCTGATAAAGATATTAAACAATATGGGTCCCAGAACAGATCCCTGAGGTACCCCACTGGTAGCAATACCATGGTCTGAATATACTCCATTGACTACAACCCTCTGTTTTCTGTCCTTTAGCCATTGCCTAATCCATTCAACAATATGTGAGCCCAAGCTCAAAGACTGCAGTTTATTGATAAGCCTTCTATGTGGGACAGTATCAAAAGCCTTACTAAAGTCCAGATAAGCAATGTCTACTGCACCTCCGCCATCTATTATTTTAGTCACCCAATCAAAAAAGTCAATAAGATTAGTTTGACATGATCTCCCTGAAGTAAACCCATGCTGTTTTTTATCAATCAACCCATGGGTTTTTAGATGTTCCATAATCCTCTCCTTGAGTATGGTTTCCATTAATTTCCCCACTATTGATGTCAGGCTTACTGGCCTATAGTTGCCCGATTCCTCTCTACTACCTTTCTTGTGAATTGGCACAACGTTTGCTGATTTCCAATCTTCTGGGACGACACCTGTTACCAGTGATTGGTTAAATAAATCTGTTAATGGTTTTGCTAGTACACCTCTAAGCTCTTTTAATAGCTTTGGGTGTATCCCATCAGGCCCCTGTGATTTATTTGTATTCATTTTGGACAGCTGACTTAGAACCTCTTCCTCTGTAAAGACACATGCATCAAAGGATTCATTAGTCTTCCTCTCTAACTGAGGTCCTTCTCCTTCATTTTCCTTTGTAAAAACTGAACAGAAGTATTCATTGAGGCAGTCAGCTAGTTCTTTATCCTCTTCCATATACCTTCCTTCTTTTGTTTTTAATTTGGTAATTCCTTGTTTTAATTTCCTTTTTTCATTTATGTATCTGAAGAATGTCTTATCACCTTTTTTCACTGACTATGCTAATTTCTCTTCTGCCTGAGCTTTAGAAGCTCTTATAACTTGCTTGGCCTCTCTCTGCCTCATCTTATAGATTTCCCTGTCATCCTCGTTTTGGGTGTTTTTTACTTACTAAATGCCATCTTTTTGTTTTTAATGATTTTGGCCACTTCTGCTGATTACCACAGTGGTCTCTTCCCTTTTTTGCTTTTACTGACAAGCCTAATGCACTTTTCTGTTGCCTTCAATAGTGGCAATTTTTAGTAGTCCCATTTCTCTTGGACTCCATTGAAATTGTTCCGGTCTGATAGGGACTTGTATACCACTGATCTCATTTTAGAAAAGTCTGTTTTCCGAAAATCTAAAACTTTTGTTTTTGTGTGGAGTGACTCAGTCACTGTACTTATTGTAGCTTGCCTCATTCTCAAAGTGCAGCATTTCTAAGTGCACTAGAGATATTCAGGAGACTAACCTAGAACTTCCCACTGTAGCAGAACTTCAGCTGTGTTTTGGTGTGCTTCAGAACAGAACTTCAGCTGAACTTTCCACTGTAGCAGAACTTCAGCTGTGTTTTGGTGTGCTTCAGAACAGGTAAGGAATTTGTTAGACTGGTGTTGCTATTGTCTGATTGCTAATGAGCATAGGGCCATTAAGGTGTTAAATTTGTTGTTGTGGGAGGGGCTGTTATAGGAATGTGTGTATATATAGCAACATAGTATTAGCTTGCCTAATTGTAGCTTGTATCATTCTCAAAGTGCAGCATTTCTAAGTGCACTAGAGATATTCAGGAGACTAACCTAGAACTTTCCACTGTAGCAGAACTTCAGCTGAACTTTCCACTGTAGCAGAACTTCAGCTGTGTTTTGGTGTGCTTCAGCACAGGTAAGAAATTGAGCCCCGTCATCGGGGCTCAATACCGGGAAAAAACGCTTCAGTTTTATCCTAATGCATTCTGAATGGGGAGAAATCTATTCAGGATGCATCAGGATATGTTCAGTTCAGTAACTGCATGCTGCGGTTTTATCTCCGTCCAAAATGCCTGAACACTTGCCGTAATGCCGGATTCGGCATTGTTTTCCGTAGGAATGTATTAGTGCCGGCACAAAACATGCGCAGACCATTAAAAATGTGAAAAAAAATACATAACCGGATCCGTCTACAAATGCTGTCCGTTTCAATACAAATTGCCGGCGACGGGACTGCTTGCCGGATTCCTCTGCCCCAAGTGTGAAAGTACTCTAACACTCACCTACCTGTGCCATATGGACAATACCAGGGGCCAGTGGGTGTAATACAGGAGAGTAAAGGCCGACTCACAGCATACTCACCAGTCACCTCCAGCATGTAGCCATGCTTGCAATAAAAGGAGGGAGGAGGAGGCTGTGAGCCCCACCCAAGACTGATATGGCCCAGGCCTCACAGGTGCACCTAAATGTAGTCTGTGGATAAAAATGAGGCACATTTACATAGTAGTTTATACACCTCCAAGCATCTGTATATACAAAACAACAAAAAAAATGGTGTGGTGTTAAACAGGCAGGAAGTGCTTAAACCCAAATGCAGTTGTCCATCTATATACAAGGGAGTAAATCCTGCACTTGTAGCCCATTGCTCATGGCCATCCCCAGCAAAAATGCATACAGCGGAGGATGCCCGCAGAGCGGACCACAAGTACCACAATAAACATCCTACACAAGATGGCAATTGTGTGGATGTGATAAACAATATAACTATAACAATTGAAAAGACAGGTGCACTCTGCGATCTTACTAAACCCTCATACTGATGTTAAAATTGAGAGATTAGCCAACATATCCTGCTGTGGAGGACATGTCTGAAGCCAAGCACCACGCCAAGGTTTTTCATGTCCTGTGGTCTGAAGAAACAAAAAATTTATTTTTGGCCATAATGACCACCATTACGTTTGGACGAAAAAGGGAGAAGCTTGGAAGCCTAAGAACACCATCCTAACTGTGAAACACAGGGATGGCAGCATCATGTTGTTGGGATGTTTTGCTGTAGGTGCACCTCACAAAATAGATGGCATCACGGGGAAAGAAGATTATGTGGAAATACTGAAGCAACATCTCAATCAGCCAGAAAGTTAAAGCTTGGGAGGAAATGAGTCTTCCAAATGGACAATGACTAGAAGCATACTGCCAAACTGGTTACAAAGTGGCTTAAGGATAACAAAGTCAATGTTTTGGAGTGGCCATCACAAAGCCCTGATCTCAATCCTATTGAAAATGTATGGGCAAAGTTGAAAATGCATGTGCGAGCTAGGCGACCAAAAGCCATGGCTCAGTTACACCAGTTTTGTCAGGAGGAATGGGCCCAAATACTAACCAACTATTGTGAGAAGCTTGTGGAAGGATATCCAAAAGGTTTGACCCAAGTCATACAGTTTAAGGGCGATGGCACCAAATATTAATGAAATGTATATAAACTTGACTTTGCAGAAAGTAATAAAAATGCCTTAAAACATTCTCTCTCTCTCTCTCTCTCTCTCTCATTATTCTAGCATTTGGCAAATAATAATTATTAGGGTAGTCCTAATTGACCAAAAACAGGAAAGGTTTATTCTGATTTCATGTCAGATATTGAGAAAAACATGCATATGTGTCTTTTTATATAGTGTATGCAAACTTCTGGTTTTAACTGTACATGATAACTGCACAGGGCATTTGCAGATAGCGCACATATATTGTAGTCGTATAGCAGTCATCATAGATCCGTTAAAGGATACCGGGCAGGACAAAGTAGTGACAGGAGAAGAATATCAATCATCAGAAGGTGGACAGGGAGAGTAAGAGCTCATGAATAACCATGACTCATCGTAGATAGCCCGTGACCCTTTTCCGTGCAGGCTGTGATTATATAGCAAGCTCTCAGTAACCACCTACCGTAGCTTATGAGTGACAGACCATTGGAATCAGCAGACTGTTAAACACTAGAGTTAGAAGTTCGGGTTCACCAGGTTTGGCCGAACTTCGCCGCAAAGTTCGAGTTCGGGACCAAACTTGACCCCGAACCCGAACCCCATCGATGTCAATGGGGACCCGAACTTTGAGGCACTAAAAAGTCCTGGAAAGGGCTAGAGGGCTGGAAATTTAAGCAAAATGGGGGTAAGAGTAGGACAAGTGCCCTGCAAACAAATGTAGATAGGGAAATAACTTAAAATAACATAAAATACATAAAAATTAAAAATAAACGTTCTAAATCTGAGCACAAGTGAGTGACAGTGGCACCTGCTATCCCGCAAACAGAGGATGTGGCAGCAACGCCACCACATCTGTCCCTAAGCATCTCCACACTATACCAGGGAAGCGTTCAGCTGTCCATCTCCCAAACACTGGAGAGAAAGAGAAATAGAAAGAGGAAGTAACCCCCTACCCACCCGCTATCCCTGGCCCTGAATGCCAGGATTTCAAAATTAATGTTCCTTTGAAATGCTGTCATTCTCTCTAGTGGAGATGGATGGAGACTTTTAAAAAAAGTTATGGCGGTGGCTGTCCCACAGTACATGGTTCCCAGCCACCACATCTTTTCCAGATGAGCCATCCCTTCCCTGCACAACCAAGTGGAGGACAAAATCAGGTGTACACTGCGCAACGCCATGTGTGGTAAGGTCCACATAACCACCAATACATGAACCGGTAAGCACGGGCAGGGACGTTATATCTCCCTAACAGCACACTGGGTAAATGTAGTGGCGGCTGGGCCAAAGGCGGATAGCAGTTTGGTGCATGTCCTTCCGCCCCCCGAGGATTGCAGGGCATTTCTATTTGCCTCCGATTGCCTCCTCCTCCTACTCCGCTTCCTCCTCCTCTACCATCTCCTCATCCTTTCAGCGTAACACCTTCACCACCAACATCAGCACAGCCAGGGGGAAACGACAGCAGACTGTTCTGAAACTCATCTGTTTGACCCCACACCGCGCAGAAGCTGTGGACGGGCATGGAACAACATACCGATGAGTGGTTGGTGTCACTGAGCCTCAAGCCCAGCCTGGTGGTGTGCGATAATGGGCGGAATCTCGTAGCAGCTCTGGGCCTAGCTGGTTTGACACACATCCCTTGCCTGGTGCATGTGCTAAATTTGGTGGTGCAGAAATTCCTGAACACCTGACTTCAGTTAATCCAGCTCTTAGATTCTGGTGGGACAAATTCACTTTTATTGGTGCTCAAGGACCCCTGCGGCCTGAGCTGCAGATGTGACAGGCAAATTAGTCTATTAAATTTGTCGGTTAGATTGTTGGGTAACATTTCCACGGTTATCAGGACTTTTTATTATAAATGGTAACACAAACTATACAGGGAACATTTCAAAAAGAGAAAATTAACCCGACCAGACTCCCACTCTACAACAACCGAGCCCCCCCCCCCCCTTCACTCAAACCACTCATTAACGCCCATTTACAAACTATTTGCAAATTTACTTATAAACATATTTAAATAACTATAAGCCAGATAAACGAAATAAACAAACAAAACTATATACATGCCTTACCCTTAACTTATAAGGCCAGTCATATACAAGTGGCTCGGAGGGTGGGTTCCTGCACCAACATAGGCTAGGTTCGCAATTGTCCAGCCAGGGCACAGTTCTGAAGGAGGAGGAGGAGAAGAAACCGTGTTCATAGCAGGGTGGCACCCAAAGCATCTCATGGCCATCACTTGAGTGTGGCTGGAGGGATACGGAGGACACAGATACTACACCTCCCACAGAGGACAGCTTGTCGTTGCCTCTGGGCAGCCTGGCAAACATGAGCGACTACATGCTGCAGTGCCTGTACAACGACTGCCGAGTTGCCCACATTTTAACTTGTGCAGATTACTGGGTGTCCAACCTGCTGGATCCCTATTACAAGGAGAACATGCCGTCCTTAATTTCGTCACTGAAGCGTGAACCGAAGAAGCCAACGCTGGTAGACGCGCTGCTGATGGCATTCACACCTGACACTGGGGGCTCAGTGGAAGCACAAGGCTAAAGCAGAGGAGGAGGAGGAAGAAGTCATCAAAGCAGCTGTGTCACCGCCCGCACCTCAGAAGGCAGGGTTAGCATTGCTGAAATGTGGAAAAGCTTTGTCGCCAAGCCACAACAACCTGAACCACCAGCAGATATGGAACGTCTTAGCAAGAGGCAGCATTTCAGCAAAATATATCTGTGCACACACCTACACGTACTGACTGATGGGTCTGCCCAGGGTCATAGCTACAGGGGAAGCAGGGAAAGTGGCTGCTTTGGGGCCCTGACCTAGAAGGGGCCCATCCAGGAGGAGGAGTACTAAAAGACTTTGTCAGGGCCCCCTCAAAAGTATTATACAATGAAAGTAGAGACAGTGTTGAAAATGGATAGAACAGCTGCCGGGCCTGGTCTGAGAGAGAGATCTTTAGTAGTCACAGGAATGGGGTTGGGGTTGAAAGAGAGGGGTTGCGAAAAAATTACTGGGGGAGGGGGACCCCATTCAAAAATTTGCTGTTGGGCCCAGTCATTTCTAGCTACGCCACTGGGGGGTCTGCCAAATTCAACTTCTGGGTCTCCAAATTGGGGACATGGATACCGGCCTCACCCAACCATTGTTATACTACAGCGCACTTATTCTTTGTTTTCTTTTTTATATTTCCCAATGTTTTCTTTTTTATATTTCCCAATGTTTTAGGGTCTACCTCAATTTATTTTAAAAAAAGAAAACAAAAGAAAGCAAAACACATTGTTGTTGGCGACTACCTTTGGCTTAACAGCCAAAAAAGGCTTTATGTCAGGCAACAATGTAACCGCCAAATGGAATGAATTAAGTTCCCTGTCTGTTATGCAGTGCATGGGTACTTAGAAAGAAAGAAGGGGTACAGATCAGCCAACAATCTGAATGCCACCTAATTTACAGAATATATTTCCCAGTTAGGTATGCAGTGCAGGGGTACTTTGAAAGAAAGAAGGGATACAGATCACCCAACAATCTAAAGGACACTTAATTTACTGAATATATTTCACAGTCAGGTATGCAGTGCAGGGGTACTTTGAAAGAAGGAAGGGGTACAGATCACCCAACAATCTGAAGGCCACCTAATTTACTCAATATATTTTCCTGTCACCTATGCAAAGCAGGGGTTTGTATACGGCAAAACTGTTAAAATCTCACCCACCAATGTAACAGATGTTTTTTTTAAATTTACCTCCCTGTCACCTATGCAGAGCAGGGGTTTGTATACGGCAAAACTCGCAAAATGTCACCCACCAATGTAACAGATGATTTTTAGAAATTTACCTCCCTGTCACCTATGCAGAGCAGGGGTTTGTATACGGCAAAAATGGTAAAATGTCACCCACCAATGTAACAGATGATTTTTAGAAATTTACCTCCCTGTCACCTATGCAGAGCATGGGTTTGTATACGGCAAAACTGGCAAAATGTCACCCACCAATGTAACAGATGATTATTAGAAATTTACCTCCCTGTCACCTATGCAGAGCAAGGGTTTATATACGGCAAAATGCCACCCACTAATGTAACAGATGATTTTTAGAAATTTACCATCCTGTCACCTATACTGAGCAGGGGTTTGTATACGACAAAACTGGCAAAATGTCACCCACCAACGTAATAGATGATTTTTTTGAAATTTACCTTCCTGTCACCTATGCAGAGCAGGGGTTTGTATACGGCAAAAATTGTAAAATGTCACCCACCAATGTAACAGATGATTTTTTAAAATTTACCTAGATAGTAATACCTATATAGAGGTTCGGTCACATGCTGCTCTTGGCCAATCACAGCCCTCCCATTAGTAGGCATGGCTGTGATGGATTCTAAGGGCAGACTAGTGAAAAGCTTGTTGATTGGCTGCCCTGCAGCCTTTCAAAAAGCACCAAGAAATCGATGAACACCGAACTCGAACCCAAACTTTTGCGAAAATGTCTGGGTTTGGGTCCAGGTACCAAAAATCCTAAAGTTCGGTACGAACCTGAACTTTACAGTTCGGGTTCGCTCAACCCTATTAAACACTTGTACAATACACTAATATGATTTTGACCTTATACAAGGATTAATTTTGTATTGCAATACTATTCTAATCAGATACATGGAGAGATTAAAAGAGTGGAAAACAAAATGTCCCAGTCAGACAATTGCTGCAGGGGATAACATAATATACTCTAAGGGAATATGTAAACGCCGCTGTACAAAAAAAAAAAAGTACTCATCCCTTGGCAGACATGATGCATTTCAACCATGTATATGGAAACATGAAAGAAATTTGACTTTGGTATCTCCATATGTAGAGATAAATGCAGACAGTGGTTATTTAGGTACAAATGTCTGACTATATAGACAGTGTAATTACACAAATAATGGAGGTTACACCATTTCAAGGTCAAATAAACAATGAATGTATCTATATTCATAGAAGCCAAGATATGCTGTAAATCCATTAGCAATTATCATTATACATGAGCAGTGCAAGACTAATGAGAGCACTGTATATTGTAAATGATACCTGGCCAAAATGAGATGGCACTCAGGAGAACCACATACCCAGAAAGTACTGGGTTATATTTGGAAATCAGAAAAACAATGTGCTTGATATCGTCATAGCCCCGGCAGTTATTAATACAATATTTTAAACTGCAAACACAGAAGCTGTAAAGGAAATTATTGCCTTTTCGTCAAATGTACAAGGAATAGTGCCCAGGTAGTTAATGTCTAGATCTGGGCTAAATTAATGGCTGAAACAATTTAAGCAAATTACTGTAGAAGCCGTGGAACAAACAGGATCAACTGTCCACATAATAATTACATTAAATGTAATCTGGAATGCTGAGGCTTTGCTATAAACATAATAGGCTCTTTTTCAATTGAACAGGCGGCTAGTAAAACGGTTAAGGAAAATAATGTATCAATATGGCCAAAATATTAAATTTTAACATATTTACTGTCTTAAGCAATTTACTATGCATTACTTTTTTAAATTAGGTAAGGATGAAAAGGAAGGACACTTTAACAAAAAAACAACCTCTTGTTGCTTTAAGGGAGTCTGTCAGCAGTTTTGACTACACAGTGGTACATAGGTTTGGGGTCTGTCAGCGGTTTTGACTACACAGAGGTAGATAGGTTTGGGTAAGGCTGTTTCAATATACTTTGGTGAGTGTCCATGGACCATGCTTATTGCATGACCAAGGAAGAGATATTTTAATCGGGTCAGAGCCCTGATCACGAGTGCCATAGGGGCGGTCAATCACAGTGCTTGGCTCTCTGCACTGAAGGCTTCCCAATCCTTCCCCTCTACTCCTAGTAATGGCTATACCATCCAACCCAGAGACTGCAAGAGCTGTTACTCAGAGATGTTGGGAAACCTTCTGTGAAGAGTGCCTGGAACTCTGCAAATGAGATCATCCCCATGGCTCTTGCGATCATGGTTCTTTCTCCTAGATTGTGGAAGAAGAATGAACAACCATTGAGATATGTTTAAACAGCTTCATCCTTCACCTATCTACCTCTATCAACAGTTTTAAGGGGTCAAAACTGCTGAAAGGCCTATTTTAAACATTAATCATAAAGGATGAAGCAATAATAGTCCCACAAGGCTACAGGAAATTTTAAAGTACCCAAGGCTGTCTGTAGGCACTGGCATTTTCAGCAGATTTTACTGATTATAGCTATAAGGAGACTTTTTGTAGGACAACAGTACAACTGTTTAAAAACCACTGTAGTCCAGGGGAATGCATTGGAAAATTATATCTAGGATCTTATTCTATGGCAAAGATTCAGTGTGCCAGTATCTAAGCACAGTGGTAAATGCAGAGTGGCTTGTTGGTGCCCCATCCCATTGGCATCTAGCACCATGGGAAAGCAAAATGAAAGTAAAAATGTATTCCTTCTTTAAAACATTGTTAGCTATATCAGGCCATACACACATGGCTTTGTAAGTACTTTGGAGGTCCCAGAAAAAAAGTCAAGATAAATAATTGACACCCCACGGTAAAACTATTTTTGCAACGGTGACAACTTTGGTCCACATTTCAACTAGGAGATGCCACTTTTGGATGAATTGCCTCCATGAGAGCTGTCTATATCTCTCACATCTCCCACACTGATCAGTAGATCCCTAACAGCCTTGTTACCTTAGTACAATAATATAAAGGGCTCATGCAGATGGCCATAATGCAGCATCATATCAGCTTCTGGTCCAACCACAGGTCAATAAGGACCTGAACTAATGGTGTCCATTAGTGTTGAGTGAACCCGAACTGTAAAGTGTTCGGGCATTTAATTGTCACGGGTAATGGGGAGGGGAAAACACCAAATGCACACAACAACGTAAGGACAACAATCTAGGCCTCTTAAACTGAGGAAGAGGGATGGTGACCTCCTAGCAATCCCTAGACCTCTCCCTAATTCCTGCCAGTATGAGGAGATCCTGAAGGTGGAAATACACATACGCCGGATACCTAAAGCCCTGCTGAAATTGACGAGCCCTAGAATAGGGAGCAGGAGATGAGACTGCTGGTTTCTCCCCAGATGAAAGAACCCGCGTCTCCCTGAGGCCTAGAAATAACACACACCAGAGAATAGCAGTGAAGGCAACACGTACTTAGCTTAGAGAATTATGGAGAAGCAGGAGATCCAATACAACCAAGCTCTAGCAACTCCAAGCAGAAAGTATCAACCGAATGGTTAGCAGTGTGAGGCAGACCTAAATAGAGCCTCATCACTGATAACGAGCGGCACCTGAGGAGAGGTGACATCTTGCCAAACAACAACATACATAGAGGAAAACAGAGAGACCTGTCAAATAGCCTCACGTGCAGCAAGTCCTTCCGATCTTCTCACGTCTCTCACAGGAGGGAATGTGACAGTACCCCCCTCTTCTACGGGTGGCCTCCAGACACCCAGGACCAACTTTATCAGAACACTCCCTGTGAAAGGACCTCACAAGGCGACTGGCATTCACGTCAGTCGCAGGAACCCACATTCTTTCCTCTGGACTGTAACCCCTCCAGTGCACGAGGTACTGAAGAGATCCACGAAGAATATGTGAGTTCACTATCCTGGCAATCTGAAACTCATGATTACCATCAACCATGACAGGAGGTGGTGGCATGGAGGAGGGTTCAGCAGGTTCAACATATCTTTTCAACAATGACTTGTGAAACACGTTAGGAATCTTCAGAGCCTGCGGAAGCTCAAGAAGAAAAGCAACCGTATTAATAATGGCAGATAACTTGTATGGCCCAATACACCTTGGCCACAACTTCCAAGAGGGTACCTTCAACTTAATCTTTCTTGTGGACAGCCACACAGAATCACCCACTAAGGTCTGGACCACTCACATGTCTCTTGTCAGCCACACGTTTATACTTTTTGCCCATCTTATTTAAATTGTTTTGAATCTTCCGCCAAAAAGATGACAACAAAGAGGAGAATCTTTCCTCTTCAGGTATACCAGATGTCTCAGTACCAGAAAATGTGCCAAACTGCGGATGGAAGCCATATGCACCAAAAAACGGTGACTTATCAGTGGACTCCTGTCTACGGTTATTTATGGCAAACTCGGCCAATGACTAAAATGAAGACCACTCTTCTTGATTCTCAGAGACAAAACATCTAAAATAAGTCTCCAGATTCTGATTAGTGCGCTTAGTCTGCCGGTTCGACTGAGGATGAAAAGCCGAAGTAAAGGACAATTGGAACCCAGACTAGTACAGAACGCCCTCCAGAATCTGTAAACAAATTCAGACACCACATCAGAGGGAATGCCGTGTAGTTTCACGATGTTAACGACAAACACTTGAGTGAGAGTTTTGGCATCAGGTAAACCTGATAATGGTATAAAGTGCACTATATTGCTGAAGCGGTCAACAACCACCAGGATCACAGTTTTCCCAGAAGAATTAGGTAAATCTGTGATAAAGTCCATTGACAAATGAGTCCAGGGTCGGGATGGGATAGACAAGGGAAGTAGAGATCCTGAAGGCCGAGTATGTGCCACCTTGGCACGCGCACAAGTCTCACAAGCTGCCACATAGCCCTCAACATATTTACGTAATGTGGCCACCAGAATCTTTGAGAAATGAGATTCACAGTGGAGCTGCTCCCAGGCTGTCCCGTAAGAAAAGTATCGTGATGTTCCTTAACCATCTCCCGTCACGCTAACGCCGAAAGGCGTGCGGGAGGTGGTTCTCTCAGGTCTCGATCATGCCTATCGGCGTCATCCCGCGAGAACGCACGCACGTTCACTGCAGCCTGACAGGTTAGAACTTAGTCTACAGCCTGCCAGCGCTGATCATGCGCTGGCAGGATGTAGATGTCAGTAAATCGCATCCAAATCGCATATCAGACACTGTTTTGTAAACAGCGTCTGATATGCCTGCTGCCCGCTCCTCTGGTGGTCCCTTTTGCTTGGGACCACCAGAGGACACGGGCAGCTATGTAAGTGCACAAATTACCACACACCAACCCCCCCCCCGGTCACTTATTAACCCCTTATTAACCCCTGATCACCCCATATTAACTCCCTGATCACCCCCTGTCACCCCCATGTCATTGATCACCCCCCTGTAAGGCTCCATTCAGACGTCCGTATGTGTTTTGCGGATCCACGGATCCGCAAAACACGGACACCGGCAATGAGCTTTCCGCATTTTGCGGATCCGCACATTGCCAGAACTATATAGAAAATGTCTTTTCTTGTCTGCAATTGCGGACAAGAATAGGACATGTTCTATATTTTTGCAGACCTGGAAGTGCGCCCGATCAGGCCTGATCTTGTACGCACACTTGCGTTCAGTCCGCCCCACCTCAGTGACAGAAATTTTTTTCTCTGATCACTACAAAAACACCGTAAAATCGCTGCAGCGCTATAAAGATCAGTTTTGAGCTTTTTGGATCTTTATTAGCTTTAGGGTCCATTCACACTTCCGCACACCATGCCGGCACTCTTCATAGAGATTCCTATTCTTGTCCACAGGCTGCATTCCTGATTAAATTATTATGAATTTGAGGTGACATAGCTTATATGCATTTGGTATTTTACACATTCATTTGAAAGATATTTAATGATTGTATTTTAATAATATTTGTGTTTTAACTGAATAAAATTTAGTATAACCACCACCTCTGCGATACCCTAATGTTAGAGTGTCCTACCTACTACATTTTTTTCATACAAATGGAAAAAGTTGTAATTTACAGAGATATTTCTCTCACCCAGCATGGGTATATGTAAAAATACACCCCGAAACACATTGCCCTACTTCTCCTGAGTACGGCGATACCACATGTGTGACACTTTTTTGCAGCCAAGATGCGCAAAGGGGCCCAAATTCCAATGAGTACCTTCAGGATTTCACGGGGCATTTTTACGCATTTGGATTCCAGACTTCTTCTCACGCTTTAGAGACCCCTAAAATTCCAGGGCAGTATAAATACCCCACAAGTCACCCCATTTTAGAAAGAAGACACCCCAAGGTGTTCCGTAAGGGGTATGGTGAGTTCATGTAAATTTATTTTTTTTGTCAGAAGTTAGTGGAATATGAGACTTTGTAAGAAAAAAAAAAAAGAAAATAAAAACAATTTCCGCTAACTTGTGCCAAAAAAAAAATCTTTTATGAACTCGCCATGCCCCTCACGGAATACCTTGGGGTGTATTCTTTCTAAAATGGGGTCACTTGTGGGGTGTTTATACTGCTTTGGCATTTTAGGGGCACCTAAAGCGTGAGAAGTCGTTTGGAATCCAAATGAGTAAAAATGCCCTGTGAAATCCTAAAGGTACTCATTGGAATTCGGGCCCATTTGCGCATCTTGGCTGCAAAAAAGTGTCACACATGTGGTATCGTCCATGTTGGGTGAGAGAAATATCTCTGTAAATGACAACTTTTTCAATTTTTTTATAAAAAGTTGTCAATTTACAGAGATATTTCTCTAACCCAGGATGGGTATATGTAAAAATACACCCCAAAACACATTGCCCTACATCTCCTGAGTACGGCGATACCACAGTGCCACTTTTTTGCAGCCTAGGTGCGTTAAGGGGCGGAAAGTCCAACGAGTACCTTTAGGCTTTACAGGGTTGCTCACAATTTAGCCCCACCCAAAATACCATAACAGTAAACACACCCCACAAATGACCCCATTTCGGAAAGTAGACACCCCAAGGTATTCACTGAGGGGCATAGTGAGTCTGTGGGAGATTTTTTTTTTTTTTGCCAGAAGTTAGCAGAAATGGAAACTTTATTATTTTTTTTTTCCTCAGAAAGTGTCATTTTCTGCTAACTTGTGAAAAAAAATGAAATGATACATGAACTCACCATGCCCCTCCGCGAATACTTTGGGGTGTCTTCTTTCTAAAATGGTGTCATTTGGGGGGTATTTATACTATCCTGGCATTCTAGCACCTGAAGAAACATGACAGGTGCTCAGAAAGTCAGAGCTGCTTCAAAATGCAGAAATTCACTTTTTTGTACCATAGTTTGTAAATGCTATAACTTTTGTGCAAACCAATAAATGTACACTTATTGGATTTTTTTTAATCAAAGACATGTAGCACAGTAAATTCTGATACAAACTTGTATAGAAATGTAATTATATTTGAACAATTTTACCAGAAAAAGTTAAAAATACACTTTTTTTGAGAAAATTGCGGTCTTTTTTGATTAATATCAGAAAAAAGAAAAATGTCAGCAGCAATCAAATACCACCAAAAGAAAGCTGTATTTGTGAAAAGAAAAGGAGGTAAAATTCATTTGGGTGCCAAGTTGCATGACCAAGCAATAAACCGTTAAAGTTGTGAAGTGCCGATTTGTAAAAAAGGGCCTGGTCACTAGGGGGGTATAAACCTGTGGTCCTTAAGTGGTTAAACACCTTGTGTCATAGTTCAGAAGGGACAAACAACTTCCCTGGAGGACAGGAATCAGGTATCTCTCCCTGGGCCTCCAACACCTCTGCCTCAAGTTCAGGATAAAGGGTGGATACAACCACCCCATCAGCCAATATCGGAGCAGGATCCTCCGAATCAACCCCCCCAGGAAGGCTACGCGACAAGGTATCCACCTTGAAGTTTTAATCCCAGGACGATAAGTGACAATAAAATGAAATCTAGTAAAAAACAACAACTATCTGGCCTGTCTTGGGTTCAGACGTTTAGCCGACTGTAGGCAGGCCAGTGAACCAATGAAGCCACTCTTCAAAAGCCAATTTAATGGCCAACAACTCTCTATTACCTACATCATAATTTCTTTTGCCAGAAGAGAGGTTTTTTTAGAGACAAAAGCACAAGGGCGCCATTTGCTAGGTGAAGAACCCTGCGACAAGACTGCTCCAACCTCTGATGCATCAACTTCCACAATAAATGGTTGTGACACATCTGGTTGCACCAGAATTGGAGCAAAAGCAAAACATTCATTTATAGTTGAAAAAGCATGCAATGCTTCTTAAGATCTGTCACGAGGGTGTCAGGAGCCACATCTGACTCCATTATACCCAAGGTCAGGAAGTCGCAGCGGGTGGCTGCGCGCTCTATGTCTAAAGATCATGCTGTTGCTTAATGGTAGCTTTCTGTGTTTGCCTTGCAGTCCTTTTTGTTTCACTCAGGAATCCGTAGCTTCTTCTCCTCCGCTGTTTCTTGTCCGTCACTCCCAACCTCCTTATATTCCCCCTTCCCACTTCTCTGGTTGCTAGATATAGAGCTTCCTGCCTGGACTTCTATACTGACCCACTGGAGCTGTGTAGTTCCTGGTTGTCGTACCAGAGCGTTACCCTCCGGATCCCTGTTGGGCTTTTGTTGTCTGCTGTTGTCGTCCACCTGGGCTTATATGTTTTGTCTGTATTGTCTGTCCTCTCCCTGGTGTTTTCCTTTAGTGTTAGTGGTGAGGACTAGTGCTCCCACCGCCCTATTTACTACTTAGGGCTCAGCTTAAGGAAAGCCAGGGTTTAGGCACTTGATCGGCGTACGGGTGAAGAACCTGTCTAGGGAAGTCAGGGCAGTCAGGTGCCAGCTTCTAGGTGAGTTAGGGGTCACCACCTTTCCCTCTCCCTTGGACAGGGCTTTCCCTTTTCCCTCCCTTTGCGGCACACGTCTGTGATCGGTACGCCGGTCGTGATAAGACCAGACTGAGAAATCCGCGCCTTTATTAGTAATATCAGTTAATGGTTTAACAACAGTTGAGTAATTCAAGATAAACTTATGGTAGTAGTTGGTGAACACCAAAAATCGCACAAGTGCCTTCAGATCTTCGGGGTCAACCACAGTCCAACAAAGCACGGAATTTTTCCGGATCCATACGAAAACCTGAAGATGAGAGTAGGTACCCCAGGAATTGCACTTCTGGGACTGCAAATACACACTTCTCCATTTTGGCATACAATTTATTCTCTCTTAGGATCTGTAAGACCTGTCTCACGTGATCCTTATGTGTCTCAATATCAGGAGAATAAATTAAAATATCATCCAGATAAATCACCACAAACCTGCCCACCAGATTAAAGATGTCATTGAAGTGTTGAAAAACCGCAGGAGCAATGGACAAACCAAAAGGCATGACCAGATTCTCAAAATGACCCTCAGGAGTATTAAAGCCGTTTTCCATTCGTCCCCTTCCTTGACTCTTATCAAATTAAATGCCCCCCTCAAATCCAACACCTTTTTTTAAACAAAGAAGAACCTCGCCACCATTGGTGATTTGGATGTCTAATATGACCTTTAGCCAAACTCTCGGTGACATACTCTCGCATAGCTACTCTTTCGGGTTCAGAAAGATTATACGACCGAGACTTTGGCAATCTAGCTCCAGGAATAAGATTGACAGGGCAATCATACTCCCAATGAGGAGGCAACTCCTGGTCTCCACCTTTAGAGAATACAATAGAAAAATCTGAAACAAAAGAGGGTAACATTTTAGTAGTTACTACAGAAAGTGATGTGCTAAGACAGTTGTCAAGGCAGAAATCACTCCAATCGAGAATCTGTCTCACTTGCCAATCGATAGTAGGGTCATGTTTGGTTAACCATGTTAACCCTAACACCAGAGGAGCAGGCAAACCCTCCTTAACAAAACATGAAATGGATTCAGTATGAGAATCTCCCACCTTTAGGAGAATGTCCTGTACCATTTGAGATAGACACGTTTGAGAGAGAGGGGCGGAATCAATCGCAAACACAGAAATATTTTTGTCTAAAGTGCTTGTTGTCAAACCATGCATACAGAAAAATTGGCCATCCACTAGGTTAACCCCTGCCCCACTGTCAAGAAATACTTCCATTTCAACAGTTTTGGAATCTAGCCCCACCTTGGCAGGAGAAATTGGGTACTACCAGTAAAAGACAAGTACATTCTCAACTTCCCCTTCCACACTACCAAGAGTGAGAAGAGGACTGGACACATTAGGATTTTTTTTCCTTTTCACCTTGATATTTAACATAAGGACATACGTTAACAAAATGTTCTCCTTTACCACAGAAAAAGCAAAGACTTTTCTTAAGCCTAAAGTTTTTATCACCTGGTCCAAGTGTGACCTGACCCCATTGCATTGGCTCATTACCAGACACAGGCTCGAGTGTCTCTTTACCCAGAGTGTCAGAAGAGATCGCTTCCCCGGATGATAATACGTCCCGGGCGAGAGGAACTTTAGATCTCTCCCTCAGGTGTCTCAATACGCACAGCCAGAGATATGGCCATTGGCCGCCTCCAATGAATCTGGATTTGTGTGAAATGCCAAGGCGTCCTTCAGGTTTTCAGACAGTTCTTGACAAAATTGACTATGGAGAGCTGGGTCATTCCACTCCTTATCAGTTGCCCACCTCCTAAATTCAGAGAAATAGGACTCAGCAGAACGCTCTCCGTGCTGCAAGCCACGCAACTTAGATTCGGCCCTGGAAATGATTTTTTGTGGGTGCAATGCACCATTTTTGTACCCTGACACAGAAATATAATAGTTAATCCATCTGTTAGTTCGATGGGTCACATATACCCATTTTTGTAAGATACAGGAACAAATATAAGTGTCTCAACCAATTTGGGAAACAATGGTACGGTGCTCACCGCACGACACCCCCAATGTCAGTATAGAATAATAAGAACTGTTTCAGTTCAGCAATATTCTTGGGATTTCTGGTGTGAATCACTTTCTTGAGGTCATGCCACAGCATCTCAATCGGGTTGAGGTCAAGACTCTGACTGGGCCACTGTTCTTTTGCAGGTGAAGGATAGATATGATGTGACGTGATGGTGAAGGGATGGGGGCCTGCCCAGGAGGGGAGATCCAGGTGCTGGTAGTTGATCAACTTTTATATTTGTAGTATATATTTGTGGTATACAATTATTATACAATGTGTATCATGATTCAATACTAAGTGATTGTGGGAAATATAGGGTGGGTGCCTGACTAAGTTCGTCCGACCTCTGGAGCTGGACTGGACATTCACACACATTATATCTCCACATATTACTGTACACTATTTAAATTTTACTAATATATTTTTGTTACTCTTTGGTTTGCTCTTGAATAAATACATGTTCTGTACACAAGTGGACTATATAATTCCATACAGTGCCAGATAGCTGAGTGCCCCCCAATTCCTGTTTTCTATATACCCATTTTTGGTGTGAGATACACGTGCACTTTATACGTGACAGGGAAATTAATATAGTTAATGTGACTATTAGTTCGACCGGTGACATATCCCCAATTTTGGTGTGAGATACACGTGCACTGCATATGTGACAGGGAAATTAATATAGTTAATCTGTCTGTTAGTTCAGTGGGAGACATATACTCATTTTTGGTGTGAGGTGCACCTGCACTGCATACGTGACTGGGAAATTAATATAGTTAATATGACTGTTAGTTTGGTGGGTGACATATTCCCATTTTTGGTGTGAGATAAACATGCACTTTATACGTGACAGAGAAATTAATATTGTTAATCTGACTGTTAGTTCGGCTGGTGACATATACCCATTTTTGGTGTGAGATACACATGCACTTTATACGTGACAGGGAAAGTAATATTGTTTATCTGACTTTTAGTTCAGCTGGTGACATATACCCATTTTTGGTGTGAGATACACGTGCACTGCATATTTGACAGGGAAATTAATATGTTTAATCCATCTGTTAGTTCAATGGGTGACATATTCCCATTTTTGGTGTGAGATACACGTGTACTGTATACATGACAGGGAAATTAATATAGTTAATCTGACTGTTAGTTCGGCCTTTAACATATACCCATTTTTGGTGTCAGATACACGTGTACATTATATGTGACAGGGAAATAAATATAGTTAATCCATCTGTTAGTTCGGTGGGTGACATATTGCCATTTTTGGTGTGAGGTACACCTGCACTGCATACGTGACAGGGAAATTGATATAGTTAATCCGTCTGTTAGCTCGGTGGGTGACATATACCCATTTTTGGTGTGAGATACGCATACACTTTATACGTGACAGAGAAATTAATATTGTTAATCTGACTGTTAGTTTGGCTGGTGACATATACCCATTTTTGGTGTGAGATACACATGCACTTTATACGTGACAGGGAAATTAGTAACATAGTAACATAGTATATAAGACCGAAAAAAGACATTTTTTCCATCCAGTTTGGCCTGTTTCCTACAAGTTGATCCAGAGGAAGGCAAAAAACCCCTGTGAGGCAGAAGCCAATTTTCCCGACTCCAATCAGGCAATCAGAATAACTCCCTGGATCAACGACCTCTCTCTAGTAGCTATAGCCTGTAATATTATTACACTCCAGAAATACATCCAGGCTAGAGATGAGCGAACTTCTATTTTTAGTTTGGCGTCCAAATTTCGGGTTCGAGTTATCGTAGCATCCCGTTATGGATTCCGCTACTGCGAACCATAACGGCATTGGAATCCATAAGGGGATGCTTCATTGAACCCGAACCGTGGACAACCCTAAGGACCTGGGTAGAGATGGCCCGAACTATCCGCCGGCGAACAGTTACCGGCGAACATAGCTTGTTCGCGTTCGTCGCAGCGGGCGAACACATGCGATGTTCGGTCCGCCCCCTATACATCATCATTGAGCAAACTTTGACCTGTGTACCTCACAGTCAGCAGACACATTCCAGCTAATCAGCAGCATACCCTCCCTCCCAGACCCTCCCATCTCCTGAACAGCATCCATTTTAGATTCATTTGGAATTTGCAGTCTTAGTGAGAGGAGGGAGAGTGTAGTTGCTGCTGATAATAGGGAAAACGTTAGCTAAGCTAGTGAATTCAGTGTCCACTCCAGTCCTGAAAGACTCATCTGATCTCTGCTGTAAGGACAGCGTCCTGACAGCACCCCAAAAAGCCCTTTTTAGGGCTGCAACATTAGTCTGCTTTTTTTTTTCTCCATATACATATTGCAGTTGCCTGGCCTGCCTGTGTGTGAGGAGCTGCAGGCCCACAGACTGTAGTGTGCCCACTGCCAGTGCCCACCCCTGTCATCCCATGTGGCACAGGACTTTGCATCAAAAAAATAATTTCATTTTTACACTTTAATCTAAGGTTAGTTGCCTGCCAGTGTGTGTCAGGCTGACTTCCACTGACTGTAGTGTGCCCACTGCCAGTGCCCACCACTCATACCGGCTGGCACAGGACTTTGCATAAAAAAGGCATTTAATTTTTACACTTTAGTGTAATTTCAGCTGCTTGCCTGCTGCTAGTGTGTGTCAGGCCGACTTCCACTGACTGTAGTGTGCCCACTGCCAGTGCCCACCCCTGTCATCCCGTGTGGCACAGGACTTTGCATCAAAAAAAGGCATTTAATTTTTACACTTTAATCTAAGGTTAGTTGCCTGCCAGTGTGTGTCAGGCTGACTTCCACTGACTGTAGTGTGCCCACTGCCAGTGCCCACCACTCATACCGGCTGGCACAGGACTTTGCATAAAAAAGCCATTTAATTTTTACACTTTAGTGTAATTTCAGTTGCTTGCCTGCTGCTAGTGTGTGTCAGGCCGACTTCCACTGACTGTAGTGTGCCCACTGCCAGTGCCCACCCCTGTCATCCCGTGTGGCACAGGACTTTGCATCAAAAAAAGGCATTTAATTTTTACAATTTAATCTAAGGTTAGTTGCCTGCCAGTGTGTGTCAGGCTGACTTCCACTGACTGTAGTGTGCCCACTGCCAATGCCCACCACTCATACCGGCTGGCACAGGACTTTGCATTAAAAAAGCCATTTAATTTTTACACTTTAGTGTAATTTCAGTTGCTTGCCTGCTGCTAGTGTGTGTCAGGCCGACTTCCACTGACTGTAGTGTGCCCACTGCCAGTGCCCACCCCTGTCATCCCGTGTGGCACAGGACTTTGCATCAAAAAAAGGCATTTAATTTTTACACTTTAGTGTAATTTCAGTTGCTTGCCTGCTGCCAGTGTGTGTCAGGCCCACTTCCACTGACTGTAGTGTGCCCACTGCCAGTGCCCACCACTGATACCGGGTGGCACAGTAGCTTGCCGATAAATAAGGCATTTAATTTTTAGACAGTAGTCTAAATTCAGTTGTTTGCCTGCTGCCAGTGTGTGTCAGGCCCACTTCCACAGACTGTAGTGTGCCCACTGCCAGTGCCCTCCACTGATACCGGGTGGCACAGTACCTAGCACGCGTAGTACCACTTATCTAAAAAAAAATGACAGGCAGAGGCAGGCCACCCCGCAGGGGCCGTCGTGGTCATGGTGCTGTGATTTCCACTGTCCCTGGAATAATGCCTAGTGTTCAGAGGCCACGTACCCTGAACCCGAAAAATTCTGAGGACATAGTTGACTGGCTTAGACAGGACACCCAATCTTCAACAGCTTCCGCTAAGAACCTTGACGCACCATCCTCCTCCAGCTCAGCTTCGGTCACCTGCTCTCAAGTTACCACGCACCCGCCCGCCGCCACCACCACCACTACCACCACAGCTGCTTCACTTGATCTGTCAGAGGAGTTATTTACACATCAGTTGGATGCAATTAGTGATGCGCAACCATTATTGCCAGATGATGTAGATTACGGGGATATGTCTCAGTCAGGCAGGATTACACACATGGACGTACAGTGTGATGATGATGATGATGTTGTACCCGCTGCTGCTTCCTTTGCTGAGGTGTCAGATACAAGTGAAGCGGTTGATGATGACGATGTGTCCACGGATGCCACGTGGGTGCCTGCTCGAAGAGAAGAAGAGGGGGAAAGTTCAGAAGGGGAGACAGAGAGAATGAGGAGACGAGTTGGAAGCAGTGGGAGGTCGTCGCAAGTTACCACGCACCCGCCCGTCGCCACCACCACCACTACCACCACAGCCACCACAGCCGCTTCACTTGATCCGTCAGAGGAGTTATTTACACATCAGTTGGATGCAATTAGTGATGCGCAACCATTATTGCCAGATGATGTAGATTACGGGGATATGTCTCAGTCAGGCAGGATTACACACATGGACGTACAGTGTGATGATGATGATGATGATGTTGTACCCGCTGCTGCTTCCTTTGCTGAGGTGTCAGATACAAGTGAAGCGGTTGATGATGACGATGTGTCCACGGATGCCACGTGGGTGCCTGCTCGAAGAGAAGAAGAGGGGGAAAGTTCAGAAGGGGAGACAGAGAGAATGAGGAGACGAGTTGGAAGCAGTGGGAGGTCGTCGCAAGGAGTTAGTGGCACAGTCAGACAGCATGTATCGGCACCTGGGGTCAGCCAGACAGCACGCCAGTCAACGCATGCTGTTGCCATCACCAGAATGCCGTCATTGCAAAGCTCAGCAGTGTGGCATTTTTTTTGTGTGTCTGCCTCTGATAACAGCAATGCCATTTGCAACCTCTGCCAAAAGAAACTGAGTCGTGAGAAGTCCAACACCCACCTTGGTACAACTGCTTTGTGAAGGCACATGATCTCACATCACAAACACCTATGGGATCAACACATGAGTACAAGCAGCGCACAAACTCAAAGCCACCATGCTCCTCCTGGTCCAGCATCTTCAGCCATGTCAACCACTGCTGTCCTCCCTGCCCCCTCTCAACCAACCGCCACTCCTCCTCTCACCTTCAGCAGTTCCTGCTCATCTGCCCACAGTCAGGTGTCTGTCAAGGACATGTTTGAGCGTAAAAAGCCAATGTCACAGAATCACCCCCTTGCCTGGCGACTGACAGCTGGCTTGACGGAACTCTTAGCCCGCCAGCTTTTACCATACCAGCTGGTGGAGTCTGAGGCCTTCAAAAAATTTGTCGCTATTGGGACACCACAGTGGAAAGTACACGGAAGAAATTTTTTTTCACAAAAGGCAATCCCTGATATGGGATGTAACAGGGATTAAACTGATGAGAATAGTACTACAGAAAATACCACTCATATCGGGTGTGACAGTAAATTGCATGGCGCAGACGCAGTGACCGTGGATTAAAACAGAGTGGAGGGAGCCAGCGTTTTTTTAACCATCTCCCCGTTCGAAAGATCAATTCAATAAATGGCCCCCAGATTGGGGACGTTAGAGGGATTAAACTGATGAGAATAGTACTACAGAAAATACCACTCATATCGGGTGTGACAGTAAATTGCACGGCGCAGACGCAGTCACCGTGGATTAAAACAGAGTGGAGGGAGCCAGCTTTTTTTAACCATCTCCCCGTTCGAAAAATCAATTCAATAAATGGCCCCCAGATTGGGGACGTTAGAGGGATTAAACTGATGAGAATAGTACTACAGAAAATACCACTCATATCGGGTGTGACAGTAAATTGCACGGAGCAGACGCAGTGACCGTGGATTAAAACAGAGTGGAGGGAGCCAGCTTTTTTTAACCATCTCCACGTTCGAAAAATCTATTCAATAAATGGCCCCCAGATTGGGGACGTTAGAGGGATTAAAATGATGAGAATAGTACTACAGAAAATACCACTCATATCAGGTGTGACAGTAAATTGCACGGCGCAGACGCAGTCACCGTGGATAAAAACCTTTCGGAGACCCTTGGTGTTGTACATGGCTGGGTGGAGGAAGAAACCTTCGATGACATCACCGGGACGTGGCTAGCTTGGTATCCAACCTTGTGCAAAAGGGGAGTTTGCGGTTGTGCAAATTAACTGTTTGCGGTTGTTTGCGGTGCATTAAAAGGGGAGTTTGGTCTGTCAATGTCTGTAAAGTGGGCGTAACCCTTACACTACCTGATCGATACAACATCATACCTGATCGTATACACACACTGGATGTTTTAAAGCATGTTATTCCAAACAATTTAGGAATGTTAGTTGATTTATGCCCTTTATGGATTAAAACCCGACTCTGCGTCCACTACGTAATTTTCCATGGGAGTTTTGACATAGATCCCCCTCCGGCATGCCACAGTCCAGGTGTTAGACCCCTTGAAACAACTTTCCCATCACTATTGTGGCCAGAAAGAGTCCCTGTGGGTTTTAAAATTCGCCTGCCAATTGAAGTCTATGGCGGTTCGCCCGGTTCGCCCGTTCGCGAACATTTGCGGAAGTTCGCGTTCGCTGTTCGCGAACAGAAAATTTTATGTTCGCGACATCACTAGTCCTGGGGTGACGTCACCGTCATGTGATCAGTGCAGGGGGCATGGCTCAGCACTGGATTGGATAAGAGGATTGCAGCAGTGCCGTCCCTGAACTGTCATAACCCTCATTTGCCAACCGTGCAAACTTGTTGTGTGTCAGATCAGGGCTAGCCTCCCAGGCACTCTTCCCTCTACCCCACTTTCTTACTGTTACCCAGCTAACTACCTCACTCTCCTCAGCCTCCTCGCTACAACCCTCCCCCACATCTACCCCATAGAGTGCTTGCTCAGTGAGCAGCAAACTCTTTTCCAAATTGTCAGTGGCTTTCAGTGTTGCAACTCGCCTGTTTAGAGACTCGATGTGCGATTCCAAACGTGTAATTTGCTCACATTTTGAACAAACATATACACCCTCGAACGGCTGTTCCAGGACTGCATACATCAGACAAGATGTGTACTGGACGGCGCTGTCAATAATGGAAGTCATACTAAACGGGGATTACGCAGGAAAAGAGAGGGGAAAAAAATACAATATAGAGCAGTGATAACAAGATTCTTACTTACTGTGGTCCCCTTACAGCAGTAGGAAGACTAGCTAGAATCAAACCAACTGTATAAAAGGATGATCTAATGAATCTTTGTTTCTTGCTCCTTTTCTTGAACTCCGGTTTCTTTAACTCCACTTATGAAAGCAGCCACTTAGTAATGCAAGCCTCAGGTAGAGCAGGCTCTGGAAGAGTTGAGTGGTCTAATTTATAGCACCTGGTAGGCCAAGCCACTCCCCTGCACAGCAAATTAATATTGTTTTTCTGACTGTTAGTTCAGCTGGTGACATATACTCATTTTTGGTGTGAGATACACATGCACTGTATATGTGACAGGGAAATGAATATAGTTAATCCATCTGTTAGTTCGGTTGGTGAGATATACCCATTTTTGGTGTTAGATACACGTGAACTTTATACGTGACAGGGAAATTAATATAGTTAATCTGACTGTTAGTTTGGCCGGTGACATATACCCATTTTTGCTGCATATGTGACATGTGACAGGGAAATTAATATAGTTAATCTGTCTGTTAGTTCGGTGGGTGACCTCAAAGAACGAGAAGAGCATCAAATAAGGGAGTGGCCCTGGTCGAGGTGCTGCTGGTGTTGGTGGAGCTCCTGTTGCAGGGAGAGGATGTGGTCGATCTGTGCCAGCTACACATCCAAATGAAACACCTTCCTCAGCTGCACGTAGGCGACAGGACATTCAGCGTCATTTTGTAGGCCCGAATACCGGTGTACGAATGGTCAGGCCTGAACAAGTGGATGCGGTAGTAGATTGGATGGCTGACAGTGCCTCCAGTTCCTTCACATTGTCCCCCACCCCGTCCCCTGCTGAAAACACAGATTTGGCACCTGCAGCCCATAGGCATCTGTCTTACACCTCACCCCCTTGCAAATCAGCCAATCAGTCTGAGCCCCAAGTCATACAGCAGTCTCTTTTGTTTTTTGATGACTCTGCCGGTGGGGTTTCCGTGGGCCATCCACCTAGCCCTGCCCCAGAAGTGGAAGAGATTTAGTGCACCTCTACCCCCCAGCATGTCCACACTGTCCCGTGGAAGCGTTCAGCTGTCCATCCCCCAAACACTGGAGAGAAAGAGGAAGTACCCCCCTACCCACCCGCGATCCCTGGCCTTGAATGCCCGCATTTCATAATTACAGGCCTTTGAAATGCTGTAATTCTGTCTGGTGGAGACAGAGACTTTTAAAAACCTTATGGCGGTGGCTGTCCCACAGTACGAGGTTCCCAGCCACCACTACTTTTTCAGGCGAGCCATCCCTGCCCTGCACAACCAAGTGGCAGACAAAATCAGGTGTACATTGCGCAACGCCATCTGTGGCAAGGTCCACATAACTACCAATGCGTGGACCAGTAAGCATGGGAAGAGACGTTATATCTCCCTAACTGCACACTGGGTAAATGTAGTGGCGGCTGGGGCTGAGGTGAATAGCAGTTTGGCGCATGTCCTACCGCCACCGAGGATTGCAGGACATTTATCATTGCCTCCTGTTGCCTCCTCCTCCACTTCCTCATCCGGTCAGCGTAACACCTTCACCACCAACTTCAGCACAGCCAGGGGGAAACGACAGCAGGCTGTTTTGAAACTCATCTGTTTGGGAGAAAAACCCTACACTGCGCAGGAGCTGTGGACGGGCATGGAACAACAGACCGATGAGTGGTTGGTGCCACTGATCCTCAAGTCTGGCCTGGTGGTGTGCTATAATGGGCGAAATCTCGTAGCAGCTTTGGGGCTAGCCGGTTTAAAGCACATCCCATGCCTAGCGCATGTGCTGAATTTAGTGGTGCAGAGGTTCCTAAAAAATTACCCCGATATGTCAGAGCTGGTGCAGAAAGTGCAGGCCGTCTGTGCACACTTTTGGCGTTCTTACCCTGCTGCTCGCCTGTAGTGATGAGCAGCATAGGCAATATTCGAATTCGCGATATTTCGTGAATTTTTTCCAAATATTTACCATAAATTCACAAATTCAAGAATTTGTGATTGCAAAAATCGGTAATGTAATATGCGCATATTGAATGCACAATTTCATTACCTATAACATATAATAAACAATCACACAAAGGCTGTATGCCAAAAGCTGGGTATTGTGGGGAGTCGCTCTGGTAGACAGCGGTGCGGGTGCAGTTTAGAGGCAAAACAAGGAGTCCAGATGGTCCTCAAACAGTGTTTTATTCACACTTGCACGCCATAAAATGAAAAGCAGTCTCTTGGTGACAGTTCACACACAACGGAAATACTGTGGCAAAACAAAAACAGGCCAACACAGGGTCCAGTCACCTTGGGTGGTTTAGGTGCGGGTTCACACCTAGCAGTCGGCTCAGCCGCAGGCGATTCCACCTTCAGGTCGCAGGGAAACACCACCTTGCTGAGCTCCTTCCTCCAGGACAGAGAATTCCTCAGCCCTGTTTGCAGGCTCCAGGATAATCACACCCTCAGACACAGCTGCTGGCTGCGTTTTATACCCAGCCCAAAACATGGACTGGACCGTGGGGAGCAGCCACCCACCCTACTCTTTAGCTGCTCCCAGTAAGAGCCGGCCCGGATCGGCTTTGCAGCCATGCTATTTAACAGAGCAGCACTAGCTGCTGCAGACAAAAACCCGGCTCTCACCTCACCGAGGCCAGCAACCTCGGTGACACGTACCTGCTATCAAATACAACACCTTGCACCCTCTACACACTCCCCTTGTTCAACCCTGAGGGGGTGAACACACGTGAGGCAGTGGACGCGGACAGGGCATCTGCGTTGCCCTGCAAGCGGCCTGCCCTGTGTTCCACGGAGAATTTGAAATTCTGAAGAGATAGGAACCACCTGGTGACCCGAGCATTCCTCTCCTTGGCCTGACTCATCCATTTGAGGGGGAATGGTCGGTCACCAGACGGAACCTCCTCCCTAACAAGTAGTAGCGGAGAGATTCGAGTGCCCACTTGATAGCCAGGCACTCCCTCTCCACTATACTATATCTGGACTCGGCAGGATTGAGCTTACGGCTCAGGAAGACAACGGGATGTTCTTCCCCGTTGACCTCCTGAGACAGTACCGCACCGAGGCCTACCTCCGAGGCGCCGGTCTGTACGACAAACTCCTTGTTGAAGTCGGGTGTCACCAAAACCGGGGACCCACACAGGGCCGACTTCAACGCGGCGAAAGCCTCCTCCGCCTTCTCACTCCAGCTAACCCTCCCAGACTTTCGCCCTTCAACAGGTCTGTCAACGGCGCTGCTATTGTGGCAAAGTGGGGCACAAACCTCATGTAGTAACCTACAATCCCCAGGAACGACTTTACCTGCCTGGTGGTGACCGGTCGGGGCCAGTTACGAATGGCCTCTACCTTGGTTACCTGAGGTTTGATGACTCCTCGCCCAATTACATATCCCAGATATTTTGTCTCCTCTAACCCTATGGAGCACTTCTTTGGGTTAGCGGTCAGTCCGGCTTTCCTCAGGGCATCCACTACCGCCTGCACCTTGGGTAAATGGCTTTCCCAGTCGGTGCTGTGGATGACTACATCATCTAAGTAGGCCGAGGCGCACCGACGATGTGGTCGCAGCACTATGTCCATTAACCTTTGAAAGTGGCGGGGCGCCATGCAGGCCAAAGGGTAACACCTTGTAGTGATACAGGCCCTGCGGGTAACAAATGCGGTTTTTTCCTTAGCCGACTCCGCTAAGGGTACCTGCCAGTACCCTTTGGTGAGGTCTAGCACAGAAAATAACGGGCTTGCCCTAAACTCTCAACAAGCTCGTCTACCCGGGCATGGGATACGCATCAAACTTGGACACTTCATTTAACTTATGAAAATCGTTGCAGAACCGCAACGTCCCATCCGGCTTGGGTATTAGGGACTATGGGACTGGCCCACTCACTCTTCGACTCCTCAATGACATCGAGCTTCAACATTAACTGTACCTCCTCCGCGATGGCCCGTCGCCGAGCCTCGGGTACCCGGTATGGTTTTAACCGGATCTTGGCCTGAGGCTCAGTGACGATGTCATGTTGGATGAGAGACGTGCGGCCAGGGAGGTCCGAGAACACATCCGTGTTCCGACTGATGAACTCCCTGACTTCCTGAACTTGTTTGGAAGACAGGCTGTCTGCAATTTTTACCGTGGTTACTGCTTCACAGGCCTCGAACTGTGGGGCTGGACCCTTTCACCTAGTAGCCCTGGCCGGGGCTGTGGTCGTCGGCCGTGTCCCTATCTTTCCAAGGCTTAAGTAAATTCACGTGGTACACCTGCTCGGCTTGCGCCGCCCCTGGCTGGTGTACTTTGTAATTTACTTCCCTACCTTCTCGATCACCTCATAGGGGCCCTGCCACCTAGCTAGGAATTTGCTGTCAAGGGTGGGTACCAGAACCAACACTCGATCTCCCGGATTGAAGCCCCGCACCCGAGCCTGACGATTATACACCCTACTCTGGGCTTGTTGTGCTGCCTCCATATGCTCCCGGACCAGCGGCAACACCCTTTCTATCCGTTCCTGCATCTGGGTGACATACTCAATGACACTTTTGTGGGGGACAGGCTGTTGTTCCCATGCTTCCTTGGCGATATCCAACAGGCCCCGAGGGTGTCTGCTATAAAGCAGTTCGAAGGGCGAGAACCCAGTAGAGGCCTGGGGTACCTCTCGCACTGCGAACATGAGATAGGGCAGAAGCAGGTCCCAGTCCTTCCCATCTCTAGACACCACCCTCTTTAACATATTTTTTAGAGTTTGGTTAAACCTCTCAACAAGACCGTCTGTTTGCGGATGGTAAACGGACGTCCGTAGCTGCTTTATACGCAACAATTTACACAGTTCCCTCATTACTTTGGACATAAAAGGGGTCCCTTGGTCTGTCAGAACCTCTTTTGGCAGGCCCACACGGGAAAACATCTCCATTAACTCTTTGGCAATGAGCTTAGCTGAGGTATGTCGCAGAGGCACCGCCTCCGGATACCGAGTGGCATAGTCGAGAACTACCAGAATGTGTTGGTGGCCCCTGGCAGACTTTGGTACAGGCCCAATTAAATCCATAGCGATTCGCTCGAACGGTACTTCAATAATTGGCAGAGGTACCAGAGGACTACGGAAATGTGGCTGGGGGCTAGTTATCTGACAGGTCGGACAGGACTTACAATAATTCTCTACGCTCCTTGAACACACTGGGCCAATAAAACCGCTGCAGTATGCGGTCCTGGGTTTTCTGCCACCCCAGGTGTCCCCAAGAACATGTTGGTGGGCAAGCTCCATGACAAGCTTGCGATACGCTGTGGGCACCACCAACTGTTCAACAGGTTCACCTCGGATTTGGTTCACCCGATACAACATATCCTGCAGAACAATAAATCGTGGGAACATTAATTCAGCCCCTGGTTTCTGGGGTTTACCATCAATTTCCAGCACATTCTCCCAGGCCCTGGTTAGGGTTTGGTCCCGGTGTTGTGCGGTCCCAAAATTTTCCCCGGAGACATTGAGGTCTGCCAACTCAGGCCCCGGTGGCAAGTCCTCCGTGTCTCCCACCATTACACTCAGTGGGGTTGTCTCCCCACTACCGCTGCAGCAGTGGTCACTCCTACCGCTGGCCCTTCAGACTCGGGCTCCCAGGGTTCTGGCCTTCCAGGGGTATCAGGCCACTCTGCTAGGGTTACCCCTGTCTCAGGGCTATTAGTCACTTTCATCTCAGGCCACAGTGACGGAAAACCAGGGAAGTCTCTCCCAATTATTAGTTCATAGGGCAGCTTTGTGGAGATCGCCACTTCACAAGTCCAGGTGCCGGCCGCCGTGGACAGAGACATTACAGCCGTGGGATAGTCCTTTAAGTCTCCGTGTATACACACCACACCAACTTTCCGGCCCGTATACTGGGTGGGCTGTACCAGGGCAGCACTTACCAGGGTTACCAGGCTCCCTGAGTCCAACAGCGCCACTGCCAGGTTATCCCCGATTTGCACCTGGCACAGATGTCGATTGTCTATTGTCTCGGGGTGCCGGTCGCACACAGTCTCCGGGCATACAGGGAAGCCCGGTACCCATAATTAGTCTCCATGGGTTCCCCCACTGTGGACAGTCGGCCCTTACGTGGCCAGGCTCGTGACACCGCCAGCAGACTACTGGGGAGGGATCTGCAGGGGTACATCCCGGGCGGGTTTGGCCGGCCGCCGGGACTGGGGTGGAGGTTTCCGGGTTTGACTGGCCTCCTCCCAAAAGAACCCCTGCAGGTTTCTGGTGGCCTCATATCGCTCCACCAGGTCGACTCATCTCAAGGGCATTGGTGGGGGATACCTGGCCGATCCAGTGCTGGAGAGGGTATGGCAAAGACCTCCAGAATACATCTGCTAACAGACGGTCGAGCATAGCAGTGGGAGTCAGTATGTCTGGCTGCAGCCATTTTTGCAACCGATGTAGCAGGTCATAGTATTGTGGTCTGGCGGGTTCAGCCGGGTTAAATTCCCACTGATGCACCCGCTGGGCCCGACCAAAACATTCACCCCAGTCTTGCTAGAATCTCACCTTTCACGGTCGGGTAGTCAGCTGCCTGGACATCTGCCAAATCGAAAAACTTGCTGGGGTCCGGCTGCCAGGAACGGAGCAACCACCTCGGCCCACTGGTCACGGGGTAACTTTTTCCTCACGGCGACCTTCTCAAAGACGGCTAGGTATGTCTCCACGCTGCCTGCGGGGGTCATCTTTGGGATCGCCGCACGGACCGCTTCCGGGCATCATGGACGTGGTGGGACGCTCCTGCCGCCTGTAATGCCATCACATGTTGCAGCAATAACTGGTTGGTCTCCCGCTGCTGCACGTTAGCCTCTATGAGGGCTTTCACAGCAGCCTCCATGTTGCCAGAAATCACAGGCTGCAACTTTGCCGGCCTAATATAGGACATACACTTTTGCTCAGCAAACAAAGTTCGGCGCTCACGCCAGCCTCACTGCGCATGCCCGCATCCGACACCAAATGTGGGGAGTCGCTCTGGTAGACAGCGGTGCGGGTGCAGTTTAGAGGCAAAACAAGGAGTCCAGATGGTGCATCAAACAGTGTTTTATTCACACTTGCACGCCATAAAATGAAAAGCAGTCTCTTGGTGACAGTTCACACACAACGGAAATACTGTGGCAAAACAAAAACAGGCCAACACAGGGTCCAGTCACCTTGGGTGGTTTAGGTGCGGGTTCACACCTAGCAGTCGGCTCAGCCGCAGGCGATTCCACCTTCAGGTCGCAGGGAAACACCACCTTGCTGAGCTCCTTCCTCCAGGACAGAGAATTCCTCAGCCCTGTTTGCAGGCTCCAGGATAATCACACCCTCAGACACAGCTGCTGGCTGCGTTTTATACCCAGCCCAAAACATGGACTGGACCGTGGGGAGCAGCCACCCACCCTACTCTTTAGCTGCTCCCAGTAAGAGCCGGCCCGGATCGGCTTTGCAGCCATGCTATTTAACAGAGCAGCACTAGCTGCTGCAGACAAAAACCCGGCTCTCACCTCACCGAGGCCAGCAACCTCGGTGACACGTACCTGCTATCAAATACAACACCTTGCACCCTCTTACAGTATGTACAAGCCAACAACCTACCCATGAGACAGATACAGTCAGGATACCTTACAATGGCAGCCTTGTGCACTATGAGATATTCAAAACCAGCTTTTTCCATCCCCCCTCAGATGGGGATACTATACGATCATTAAACTACCAATCATCCTTCTCCCACTCATCATCATCTGGGAACAATTTATTTTCCTTTTTTTCCAACATACGAAAAAATACAAGAAATACAAATCAGGAGTAACAATCTACTACATTAATCCACTTCATCACTTTCCATATCCCTTCTACATCAACCTCCCCTTTCCTTTTTTTATCCCACAGATAACACACATATAACTTCCCTAATACCATTCGTACACTATCTCGAACTGTTAATTCTTTAATTTTAAACACATATACATTTCTTACATCCTACAATGCTTCTTTTATACAAGCCAACAACAACCACAACACTCTCTCCTTCACCCCATCACTCATACCTAAACCAAACATAAATAATTCAAAGGACAACAAACTGATCCCAGTTATTTCTTTACATAATGGTCCAATTCCTCAAATCAACTCCCTCGCAAACTTACAATTCCAGATTAGATGTACAATACGCTCACTTCCACCACAACCCTCCCTAGGACATACATCACTTATTACTAGAGTTGAGCGAACACCTGGAAGTTTGGGTTCGACAGGTTCGGCCGAACTTCACAAAAGTCAATGGGGACCCGAACTTTTGGGCACTAAAATGGCCCTGAAAATGTAATGGAAAGGGCTAGAGGGCTGCAAAAGGCAGCAAAATGTGCTTAAGAGCATGGCAAGTGCTATGAAAACAAATATGGATAGGGAAATAACTTCAAATAAAATAAATGAAAATTAAAAATGATTAACCTGCAACTCGGAGGAGGAGGTGGATGTGGTGTTGTAGGTGGAAGTGGCGATGGAGTAGGAGCTAGCCAGCTAATAATGTTTTTTGTTATAAATTGGGGTAGCCCCCAAAATAATGGGACAAATAAAAAAATCAAAATCAAAGAATAAGTGAACTTGAGTACAAGAATGTATGGTTGAGGTGGGTATAAATGTCTATTCTGCACAAGGTACAGACAAGTCTTGTGGGATCCAAGCCTGGTTCATTTTATTGAACGTGAGCTTGTCCACGTTGGCTGTGGACAGGCGGCTGCGTTTTTCTGTAATGACGCTCCCTGCTGTGCTAAATACACGTACAGACAATACACTGGCTGCAGGGCAGGCCAGCACCTCCAAGGCATAAAGGGTAAGCTCAGGCCATGTGGACAAATCAGAGACCAATAAGTTGAATGGGGCCATCAGTCAGAACCATCAGTCAGTACGTGTAGGAGTGTGCACATGTACTGTTCCACCATGTTGTTCAAATGCTGCCTCCTGCTAAAACGTTCCATATCAGCTGGTGGTGCCAGATCCTGTGGCGTGGCGACAAAGCTTTTCCACATGTTGGCCATGCTAACACTGCCTTGTGTGGTGATAGCCGTGACCCAGCTGCTTTGGCGACCTCTTTGTCCTCCACCTCTGCCTTCGCCTTGTGCTTCCACTTGTCCCCCGGTGTCAGTTGAGAATGCCCTCAGGAGCGCGTCTACCAGCGTACGCTTGTAGTCACACATCTTCCTATCATGCTTCAGTGAGGGAATTAAGGATAGCACGTTGTCTTTGTAATCGGGATCCAGCAGGGTGGCAACCCAGTAGTGAGCACAAGTTAAAATGTGGGCAACTCTGCAGTCGTTGTGCAGGCACTGCAGCATGTTGTCGCTCATGTGCGCCAGGCTGCCCAGAGGTAAGGATAAGCTGTCCTCTGTAGGTGGTGTATCGTCTGTGTCCTCCGTATACCCCCAGCCACGCTCCAGTAATGGCCATGAGCTGCGTTGGGTGCCACCCTGCTGTAAACTTGGTTTCTCCTCCTCTACCTCATCCTCCTCAACCTACAGAACTGTGCCCTGGTTGGCCACATGTGTACCTGGTCCTCATCCTGCAACATAAGTGGTTGGGCATCAGTGCATTCAAAATCTTCCACTTCTGGGGCAGGGCTATGTGGATGACCTGGGGAAACCCTGCCAGCAGAGTCATCAAAAAGCATAAGAGTCTACTGCATGACTTGGAGCTCAGGCTGCTTGGCTGCTTTGTAAAGGGGTGAGGTGAAAGACTGATGGGCATGGGCTGCAGGTGCCAACTCTAAGCTTTTTGCAGAGGACTGGGTGGGAGACACTGTGAAGGAACTGGCGCCATTGTCAGCCACCCTCTCTACTATCGCCTGTACTTGTTCTGGCCTCACCATCCATAGAGTGGCATTCGGGCCTACCAAATAACGCTTCAGGTTCTGTCTCCTACTCGCACCTGAGGAAGGTGTTTCACTTGGACCTGTGGCAGAATGGCCACGTCCTCTCCCAGCAACAGGAGCTCCACCAATACCACCACTACTATGTCCGTGTCCCTTATTCGACGTTCTCCTCATTATTTGCGTTCACGCACCAAACTAACAGAGGGTTTATCTCAGGTGTCAATTTAACTGCCAAAAATCAACAATTAAGTTCGGTAACAGTAAGGCAGTGCCCATGTCATAAACAGAATAAATTTCTTTAGGTCACACAACAGTGTACTGGAGCAATTCAATACAATTACTTTACTATCAACAAAAATTAGGTTTTTCAAACCAACAATGTAACAGCAGAGGTTAACAGTTTAATTTGACTGTCAGAAATGCAGCGTATACAGCAAATGTGCTATCTACCACAAAACAGGTGTTTTTGCAAACCAACTATGTAAACGCAGAGTTTCACAGGTTACTTAAAATGACTGAAATACAGGGTAGGCCTTATATCTGCTATGTTGCACAAAACCAGTGTTTATTGCAACAAACTACAGAAATGCAGTATGTCACCCCAAAAATTATAAAACAGTTTTTTTAGCGTTGTATGCAAACGTGCTCTGTGGCACAACAGTACGGGTTTATTAACCCAACTACAGAAATGCAGTATGTCACCCCAAAAATTATAAAACAGTTTTTTCAGCGTTGTATGCAAACGTGTTCTGTGGCACAACAGTACGGGTTTATTAACCCAACTACAGGAATGCATTTTTTCACTGCAAAATTTTAAAACAGTTTTTCAGTGTTGTATGCAAATGTGCTCTGTGGCACAATAATAGTGGTTTATTAACCCAACTACAGAAATGCAGTATGTCATCCCAAAAATTATGAAACAGGTTTTTGAGCGTTGCATGCAAACATGCTCTGTAGTACGAGAGTACGGGTTTATTCCACCAACTACAGAAATACACTATGTCACCGCAAAATTTTAAAATAGGTTTTTCAGCAGTGTATGTAAACGTGATCTGTGGTACGACAGTACGGGCTTATTCCACCAATTACAGAAATGCCCTATGTCACTCCAAAACTATAAAAGATACCAATAAATAATTAGACTGATGTCCCTGGCAGGCAGGCACACATGCAGGTCACATGCAGTTTCAAGGACACTGCAGTTGCTAAAATGGCCACCGACCCCCACCTCAGTAACAGATGGATTAAAAATTATTTAGCAGTATCACTGGGCTCAGGGCTGGGTACAAATATGTAGCATAGCACCCTCAATTATTGCTGTACTTTGAAGGGTTACCACCACCAAGTTCAACAGATTTCTTCCCTAATCTCTCCCTGAGAGCACCAGCAGCAGTCTGTCCCTACACTAAGAGCAGCAGAGTGACTTACAGCGCTACGTGACTCCAGCTTAAATAGAGGCTGGGTCACATGCTGCACTTAGCCAATCACAGCCATGCCACTAGTAGGCATGGCTTTGATGGCTTCTTAAGGCAAAGTAGTGAAATGCTTGTTG
This sequence comes from Bufotes viridis, assembly GCA_033119425.1. Classification (NCBI taxonomy): domain Eukaryota; kingdom Metazoa; phylum Chordata; class Amphibia; order Anura; family Bufonidae; genus Bufotes; species Bufotes viridis. Next base: position 291,409,014 of record CM065593.1, on the reverse strand, counting down.
ATTGGTTGCACTGCAGCCTTCCAAAAAACGGGAAGAAATCGCCGAACAACGAACGGGAACTTTTACGGAAATGTTCGGATTCGGGTCCGGGTGCGAAAAACCGTAATGTTTGGTTCGAACCAGAACTTTACAGTTCAGGTTAACTCAACCCTACTTATTACTAATCCACGATTTCTCTGAAACTCTTTTACTGGTAACACCCAATGTAAACTCTGCCAAATCACTTCACTCTGTCTGTTCGTTAACCCATCCATCCTAACTTTCTTCCATACCTTCTCTAAATCAGCAACCCTTACCATATTTATTCCACACTCCATCTTTCTACATTCTATCATCCTGTATAACAAACTCTTATTACGCAACATTCTCACATCTACTCCACATAATTCATACATGACCAAAAACCCACATATACCATATTGGCACCCCGAACGAAATTGGACATCTCAAGTAGGTTCCAAATAAATATTTATACATAAATGAGTATTTTGTCTCGATCTTAACTATCTTTAGTAAAAACTAAATATTAACTCCAAAATATACCTCCAAATTTGGAAAATTCAAACCTCCTTTAATAATCCTTTTAACTGATACTTCCCTCTTGGCTCTCTCCATCTTCGATCCCCATAGGAAAACAAACAAAGTTCTATTCAGATTTCTCAACATCATATAACCTGGTGGAAAAATGATTGCAGTATACAAAAAAATAGGCAAGATAACACTTTTAATCACTATGTTTTCACATCTTCCCAACTATCCTTCCCTTCTAATTTCTCATCAAATTTCACACCTAAAACCTTAATCGGACCTTCCACCACACTAACTCCCACCTCCCTCCCAAGCACTCCTCCAAAAGCTTTACATTCACTCTTATTCCAATTCACACGAAAAGCAGACTCTCCACAAAATATTTCACCCGTCCTACTGAACACTCGGAATCACATAACACACACACACATCATCCATATAACCACTCACCTGTCATTCACTCCCACCACCTCCTGTTATTTGCACTCGACAAATCACCTTATCTTTCCTTAACAAACACAACAATTGTTCAATCGCACAAATGAACACAATAGGTGATAATAGGCACCCTTGCCTCACCCCTGAAAACACAGTTACTCTTTTACCTACACAACCATTCAACAACACTTGACTAAAAATTCCATCATACATACTCCTCACTTGTCATACAAACTCAGCTGGAAATCCCATTCTTAACAACACTCTATACACAAACTTATGAACCAACCTATCATATGCTCTTTCAAAATCCAAACTTAACAAAAACACCTTCTTCTTCCTCTCCATACAGTCCCACAAGCAATCTCTCAACATGCACATATTTTAGTGAATCCTCCTTCCTGGTATCGCACAATACTGTCCTTCCCCTATCACTATATTACTTTCATTCTGTTTGCAAACATCTTTGCGTAAATTTTATAGTCACAATTAAGTAATGTTATCGTTCGCCAATTCCTTAAATCCTTACAGTCACCTTTTTTCGGAATCAAGGTAATCACCCCTGACCGCATATTATCAGCCATTTTTCCATTCATCCACATAAACTTATACAATGCTACCATATCAGTTCCTACCACGTCCCACATCTTTCTATAGAATTCAACCAGAAGACCATCCACACCTGGCGTCTTATTTGCTGCCATACTACTAACCACCCTCCATATTTCATTATTTGTTATATCCTTCATAATCCCCACTCTTTCTTCTTCATTCAAGCTCTTATCTATCACACTTAACACATCCCCTTCCAACCTCCCATCCCTCCATATGCTCAGCATACAATTCTTCATAAAATTTTGCAACTTCTTCCTTCACTTCTTCTCCACTCACCTCATTACCACTCTGATTATAACATACATTTATGCACTGCCTCTTTCCAAACACCCTTTTAAAAAAAAAAATGTTCATTTTTCATTCTTCTCCAAATTTTCTAATTTTGCCCTATAAATTATACTTTTTCGTTCAAAAATTCTTTAATCTCATGTTTCACTCCCACAATATCTCTCACTTACATCCACACCCCCTCTCTTAATTTATACAAATACCTTAACCTAGTTTTCAATCTCACATACTGCTCTCTTTTTGCCATTGCTACTTTATAACCTAAATATTTTAAAAAAACTTTCCACACCAACTTTCATACAATCTTCTATATTCCATTTTAACATCCTCATTTTCCAACAAACTCACATTTAAGTTCCACAACCCACGTCCATACACTCCTCTTGATTCTAATATCCAACTCACATATCACACATTCATGATCCGAAATAACAACTTCTTTCTGTTTATAACTTAAAGGACACAAACTTTGTGATACCAGACAATAGTTTAACCTGCTATTAAATCTGCCACTATCCGCATGATAGGTCTTCAACTTAGGTTCTACTTTACATACATTTTGCATATCACTTAACTTAAAATCTGAAAGTAAGTCTATTAACCCTTTCCCAGACTCATCAATATGACTCTTATCTAAATCACAATTAAAATCTCCTGCAAGAATTACTGGCATTCTCCCAGGGATAAATAATCTCACCTTCTCAAACAAAAGTTTTTGTTCATTCTTATTTATAGGTGCGTAAATATTAATCACGCAAAATTTCACATTTTTATGTTCAAAATTTGCTAATATACACCTCCCTTCTTCTATTACCATATAACTTTCTAAATATACATCTCTCCCTTTAACCAAGAAACCAACACCATCATTTTTATTTAAAACACTCCCAGACCACATAGACTTTGCATACATCCACTCTTTTTCTCTGACTACTTCACACAGACCACATTCCTGCAAACAAAAAATTGCAGCATCTTCTTGCGCTAGAAATTCGAGAATCGCCACTCTTCTGATCTTACTTTTAAATTTTGAAACACATATTCTTTTTTTAACAGAAAAAAAAAAACATTTTAAATTCATCCATATTTTCCAGGTAACTTATGCTCAAAGTCATACAGTTTTGCCACCTCCACCAGAATCCATGCTCTTCTCTTGCTGGCTCTCATAGGGGTTGCTGGTTTCTGGTCCACTCGTATAATCCCTTCTCTTTTTGACACTCTTATTCTTCCATATGATTGCAGAGTTCTCTTCTTCTTCTTCTGTATCGGACTCCTTTCCAGACCACCCTCCTCCAGGCGCCTCTCCAGACATAATTTAAATATTTATTGAGTCAGACACACTTGGAAGATTATCTATAACTTCCTCTTACAGGAAGTGATTTAGGGAGAGTTGCGCAATCAAGTCTTGTAGCAGGGCTCAACACAATCCCTTCTCTTCTTTCCCTTCTCGCACCCTCACTTGCAACAGCTGCATAGGTTAGCCTTCTATGTTCCTGCTCCTCTTGAACTATCTGCTGCTGCCTCTTGTTGTCTCTTTGGGCTTCAGCACTTGGACAATTCCTATACATGTGGTCTGTTTTCCCACATATATCACATGCTTTAGGAGTTGGGCACTCCCCAGTGGTATGCTCCTTCTGCTTACAGTTCCTACAACACACATCTTTCTGACAACTCTCCTGAGTGTGTCCAAAAGAATAGCATTTTTTTGCAATATGACGGCTGCCCAGGGTACATCAGGTAACCTCTATTCCCCGCCACCGAAATTTGCCGGCGGGTGACTAAAACCTCCCACACGCTGTGGGTCCTCCTTAAACCTGGCTTTGAAATGGTATTTACAATTAAAGATACAAAGATGATTCTTCTGAGGCACAGTTTTCCCCACATATTCACAATATTTCTGCAAAAAGTCCATAATCAAATTAACTTCAGTAAAAGGATTATAAACATGTACTACAATTGTTATTTCATGAAGCCCAAACAACGAAGTTATCTTCACTCCCATTAACTCAGGATCGTGTGAATTGTTTCTGAACCATTCATATGCCTCCAAACAAAGGTTCTCATTAAGAAAAGTTACATCGTACACACCTGTTTTTGGGACGTTTTGGATGCTATAAATTAGATGTCTCCCAGTTCCAACCTTTTTTTTTCACGACCTTGATTACAATAAATTCCAAAGTATTCTTTCTTGTATCCTTCGGGTCGACTTCCAAACAAATGGTGTGAGGGATTCCAGCCATCTTTAGAAACTGTCAGCCAAAGCCACAGTTAAGTACTTAAGTACTTCCTTAAGGGTACTTTCACACTTGCGGCATGGCTATCCGGCAGGTGAACAGCCTGCCGGATCTGCCATGCCGCAAGTACCCATGTGCTGCAGCTCCGTCCCCATTGACTATAATGGGGCAGAGATCGCCGGACTAAAAAGTCAGACCTGCAGTACTTCTAGTCCGGCGATCTTCGGCCGTGCTCTGCCATAGCTCCACCCCCACCCCATTATAGTCAATGGGGACAGAGCGGCATCATACGGGTACTTGCAGCATTGCGGATTCGGCAGGCTGTTCACCCGCCAGAACAGCCTGCCAGATAGCAAGCCGGTAGTGTGAAAGTACCCTAAGAAAGGAAACCAAATCACCTCAAACCTCGCACCCTCCGACCATGTCCGGGCATGCGTTGATCATAATCAGAAGATCAAAATGAAGGAACCCAAGATTCATCTGACTGAGAGCCAGTAAGCTTCAAAGTTGCTTCATTTAAGTTGGATGGCTTGGGAGGACCTGCGTACCTAGATCATTATTATTAGGGTGACAAAAATTGGAAATTTTTTTGGGGGGATGCCAGCTAACTCTGCATAAAAACTTTCAGTTTTCCAATTGTTCTAATATTATATTTAATAACCTTTCTACACTGTTTTGTCATGTAAACTCATTTGCATGAACTTGAATATGAAAAAGACAATTTAAAAATAAAATATAGCATCTATAAAAAGAAATTAAAAATAATAGGTAAGAAAATACTTATAATAAAAGTGTGAATGATAGCATAATAAGGATAAAGAAAAGATTATAGGTTTATATAGTGATGAAAAAAATCTAGAATATTCATAATTACGAAGATATAGCACTATATTCTAGCTATTCGTGCTCAACACTACTCGCCTGTCTGCGCTGCAGTGTAACTTCGGCCTTCCCGCTCACCGCCTCATATGTAACATACCCATAAGGTGGAACATCACCTTGCAAATGCTGGAGAGACTTTGCGAGCAGCACGCACAGGTGAGTCGCTCTGCAGAACAGCACCACTTCACCACCAATGAGTGGGCCTCCATGCGCGTCATGTGTGCCGTGTTGCGCTGTTTCGAGTACTCCACCAAAATGGCCAGTGCCGATGACGCAGTCCTCAGCATTACTATCCCACTTCTATGTCTCCTTGAAAATACACTTTGGGCGATGATGGAAGAGGATGTGGCACAGGAGGAAGAGGAGGAGGAAGAGGGATTATTTCCACGGTTATCAGGTCAGTCATTCACAAGTGGATCCGAGGGTGGGTTCCTGCACCAACAGAGGCCAGGTATACAACTGTCAAACCAGGGCACAGTTCTGCAGGATGAAGAGAAAGATGAGGAGGAGGAGGAACCGTGTTCACAGCAGGATGGCACCCAAAGCAGCTTATGAAGTCAATAGTAGCCGGCACTCGATAGCGCACCCGCACGTGGATGAATAGATACTGGTATAAAGATAAAGGATCCCAGCGAGTGCTATTCAATTCTTCAGGCTTTATTGCATATCATAAATGGACGCGTTTCGGCCCGTCCAGCCTTCATCAGCATATCACATAAAGAAATCCACAAATTATTTATAGCACAAGGCAGTGACGTCACACACCCACATAGGGGCGGAGTTAGCTAAATGTCCATCTAAGTACATCACTTCCTTTAACAAAAAACAACACATATCAAATTGACCATAATATATAATATAATAACAAAAGCAAATACCATTGCTGAATCTATTGATGGGTCAGGCATTACTTAACAGTGGATGTCTGAAAAAAAGGAAAAAAGGTGGATATTACAAGAGTAACAAACTATACTATAAATGCACTACCTCATACTCTCTATTCAAACCTCTGGGGTGTAATGTGTCTAGAGTGTGTATCCAAAACGCCTCACGGCGTAACAAATGGGTCTTGATGTCACCTCCCCTTCTGGGGCGTCGAACTTGTTCCAAAACCTGGAATCTTAGTTGCGAGACAGAGTGTTTCATTTTGTGAAAATGTGAGGGTAGAGGTAGTAGTAGATTCCCTGTACGGATGTCGGATTTATGTTTGCTTATTCGGTCCTTTACTGATTGTATAGTCTCGCCAATATAAAGTAAGCCACAGGGACATTTAATGGAGTACACCACATTCGATGAGTCACACGTATAGAAACCTTTTACCCTGAATACCTTCCCTGAGTGGGGATGAGAAAATTGGTCGCCTTTGATTACATGCGAACATTGTATACAGTGCAGACATGGGTATGTGCCATTTCTACGAGTACTCAAAGTGGTCTGTCTCAAACTAGAACTTAAAGACCCAATGTCTGCATGTACCAATGCGTCACGATATGTAGAGCTGCGTTTATTGCATATCAATGGTGCATTCTGAAACTCAGGAACAGAAGGAAAAGCCTCTCTCAATAGAGGCCAGTGTTTTTGAATGATGGTATCAAATATCTTATTATGAGGGTGATATTTATGAATAAAAGCAATCCTGGTGCTACCACTATCTCTATTAGCTGTCTCAAAATTACGGGGGCTTATTGCTTCTTGTAACACCCTAGAGGAATAGCCTCTATTCTTGAACCTCTGCATCATCTCCTCCATTCTCACTTGACAAGTATCAGGGTCAGATACTATTCTAGCAACCCTCTGGAGCTGGGATTTAGGGATGGCCTTTTTTAAGGTTGGTGGATGGGAACTTGAGAAATGTAATATACTGTTCCTTTACACCTCCATCGACCACGGTGAAGGTATGGAGGCCACCACTGAGCTGCTGAGATCGAGTTCCTACACAGCGGAACAGAGGAAATTGTTAATTGATTTATTGCATTTGGTTTTGCACGAGAATTATTTTATGTTTGGTGATACTTACTATCTGCAGTGCCGCGGGACCGCGATGGGCTCGAATGTGGCCCCGCCCTATGCAAATGCGTTCATGGCGTCTTTTGAGAATCAATATGTATACACAAATGACAATTTTCAACATTACTCACTAATATGGAAACGTTTTATAGATGATGTGTTTACTATGTCTTATGACCAGAGTCAAATTAGCTTTCTGGATACGCTGGTGATTAAGGATGGTAATGGCAGTTTGCATACTGATCTGTACAGGAAAAGTACAGACAGGAACAGTATATTACATTTCTCAAGTTCCCATCCACCAACCTTAAAAAAGGCCATCCCTAAATCCCAGCTCCAGAGGGTTGCTAGAATAGTATCTGACCCTGAAACTTGTCATGTGAGAATGGAGGAGGTGATGCAGAGGTTCAATAATAGAGGCTATTCCTCTAGGGTGTTACAAGAAGCAATAAGCCCCCGTAATTTTGAGACAGCTAATAGAGATAGTGGTAGCACCAGGATTGCTTTTATTCATAAATATCACCCTCATAATAAGATATTTGATACCATCATTCAAAAACACTGGCCTCTATTGAGAGAGGCTTTTCCTTCTGTTCCTGAGTTTCAGAATGCACCATTGATATGCAATAAACGCAGCTCTACATATCGTGACGCATTGGTACATGCAGACATTGGGTCTTTAAGTTCTAGTTTGAGACAGACCACTTTGAGTACTCGTAGAAATGGCACATACCCATGTCTGCACTGTATACAATGTTCGCATGTAATCAAAGGCGACCAATTTTCTCATCCCCACTCAGGGAAGGTATTCAGGGTAAAAGGTTTCTATACGTGTGACTCATCGAATGTGGTGTACTCCATTAAATGTCCCTGTGGCTTACTTTATATTGGCGAGACTATACAATCAGTAAAGGACCGAATAAGCAAACACAAATCCGACATCCGTACAGGGAATCTACTACTACCTCTGCCCTCACATTTTCACAAAATGAAACACTCTGTCTCGCAACTAAGATTCCAGGTTTTGGAACAAGTTTGACGCCCCAGAAGGGGAGGTGACATCAAGACCCATTTGTTACGCCGTGAGGCGTTTTGGATACACACTCTAGACACATTACACCCCAGAGGTTTGAATAGAGAGTATGAGGTAGTGCATTTATAGTATAGTTTGTTACTCTTGTAATATCCACCTTTTTTCCTTTTTTTCAGACATCCACTGTTAAGTAATGCCTGACCCATCAATAGATTCAGCAATGGTATTTGCTTTTGTTATTATATTATATATTATGGTCAATTTGATATGTGTTGTTTTTTGTTAAAGGAAGTGATGTACTTAGATGGACATTTAGCTAACTCCGCCCCTATGTGGGTGTGTGACGTCACTGCCTTGTGCTATAAATAATTTGTGGATTTCTTTATGTGATATGCTGATGAAGGCTGGACGGGCCGAAACGCGTCCATTTATGATATGCAATAAAGCCTGAAGAATTGAATAGCACTCGCTGGGATCCTTTATCTTTATACCAAAGCAGCTTATGGGCATCAATGGAGCGTGATTCAAAAGTTATTGGACTATAGTATGCTGCCTGATCTTGCACTGCAGGTCCTGATGTGACGTGGGTAAATTAGTCAGAATATTTAATATGTAGGACCGCACTGCTATTTCAGGTAAATCTCATCTCACACATCCAACTTATTGTTCACTTCGGGCAAACAGGATAAAGACCAGTCTCCACATAAGCGTCTTTCATACGCAGGTGCCCCCTGTGTGATATAAAAACCACACCGATAGTCAAGCACCGCTGTGTCATCCAAAATTTCAAATAGATGTTGTACTCGCAAGGTAAAACCGTGTTCCAGGCATCTCACAATCTCTCCACTTTGAATACAACTCGACTACTGCTCCTCCCTTGGTGCCCAGAGATCGTGTTCCTGTATTATGTCGAAAAGTGCAATAATAGTGAAGTACTGCCTAAGGCCTCATGCACACGGCCGTGGGTGTTTTGCGGTCCGCAAACCGCGGATCCGCAAAACACGGAAGCTGCTCCGCGTTCCGTTCCGCAATTTGCGGAACGGAACGCGGCCCATTATAGAGATGCCTATTCTTGTCCGCATAACGGACAAGAATAGGACATGCTCTATTTTTTTTGCGGGGGCACGGAACGGAGCAACGGATGCGGACAGCACACGGAGTGCTGTCCGCATCTTTTGCGGCCCCATTGAAATGAATGGGTCCGCGGCCGAGCCGCGAAATATGCGGCTCGGACGCGGACCCAAACAACGGCCGTGTGCATGAGGCCTTATACTGTTAATTGGTGAAAGGTTTATTGTACTCACAATATTTTTATCTTGAAACAAAGCACATCAAAGTTTAAAAGCCACAAGCAAACCGTCCTCTCTCCTCCTGTCCGACCTGGGTTTCGTAATAGCGCTCCGTCATAATCTCTCCGTCATAATCTCTCCCTCTTAATTAAAAAGGTTATAAAATGGCATTACACAATAAAACTATAAATATAAAAACACCTATTGATAGGGCATCTCCAATAACACTATACTGAGACCCGATGTGTATTTCCATAATTCTCTCACCATATTGTAGAAATTCATTTCTAAATCCTCACTTCCTATTGAAACACGTTAATTAGCTGTGGTTGTAAACCCCTATACACCACTCGCCTACACAGCTCAAGTCTGTGCTGTTAAATGGATCGGACAGCTTAAAAAAAGCTCTGTGCAATCAGACACATCCACTTAATCATGTGAACTGTCAAGACTGTTGTGATCCAAGAGAATGGGTTGAACCCGTCAGGAGGACCTGCTCACATTCTATCCCATAACTGACCGTGGTTCAAGATCAAACTACCAGCACAGACCAAACCTAGCGGCATCTTAACAGGTGTCTAGAAAAGTATGCAACCATACAACAAATAGCCTCTCATAACAATCAAATAAGAGAGGGTTTAAGATCGCATTCAATGTTTAGTCCATGTGGCTGTACAGTAACCAGGCGAAACATCCACTCCACTTCTTTTCTATTAATCCGCGCAATTGGATCCCCACCACCCCATGGAGTATTTACTTGTTCCCCCAAATTTTCTCCCAGTTTCGCCAATTTTTTCATGGCCTTGTGGGAGAAACAAAAGATTGATCCCATTATGAATAAAAAAATTGTTGCAGAGGAGCTATTAATATGGCATCGCTATATCGATGACTGCCTGGTAGTCTGGAGAGGTGATAGATTAGGCAAAGAAGAATTTTTTTCCCAGTTGAATGTCAATGACTGGAATTTACACTTTACCAGCCATATTAGTGAAGAGACAGTTGATTTCCTGGATCTTACTATCTTTCTGGAGGATTATCCAAATAACTCAAGTGTAAACTAATCAAATGCTCCCCTAGGCCATGCAGTGATAGGAAGGGCACAACGTTCATCCTTTTGGGCATTTCCTGGTTTTGGGTTTCTCCAAAGCAGCCCAAGCCTGAAAAAGAGTCACGGCTGCCTGAGAAGAGTCATGGTTCTTCAGGAGCTCCTGTTCTCCCCACCTACTTACTGATGATCACCAGTTCACCTTTAGGGAAGAAACTAAGGAGAAAACTACCAAGCCTTATAATTTAATTTTCTTAAAGTCCTGCCCGCGTATTGAAGGTGACATATTGTATGTATAATATATTACTCCTGTATGTTCACATGTTATTTAAATTTTAAATACATTATAAATAAATAAAAAGATGAGTAGCATATCACACACTGAGAGTGAAAGGAGCAGGATTCCTCAGCAGTGCAGAGTATTTTAAGAGAGGAGTGTGCTGATCTTGTTAAAGATTGTGGACTAAGAGTTACAAGGTGGAAAGAGCAGGGTCCCCAGCAGCACAGAGTATTTCAGGAGTCGGTTGTGTTGGAAAGGACAGACAGGATTAATGGCTTTCAAAAAGCTTAGAATCAAGTCAGTATCGGCTGCTCATCGAGCCAGATATTTCTGCGGGAACCATTAACAGGCCTCTAGTAGCTACAGACAATGAGAAGACAAAGCTTCAAGATTGCTTGGCGCAATCTTGGAAGAGTCGCGAAGTTCATCAAGATTCAAACCTAACTACCACCCCCTGGTCTGTTTGTCAGGAAAAACATCACAAGTTCCCAGTCATCGTGGAAAAAGCTTAAAATCAGCGTTGAAAAATATATGGCATCAGAAGTGTGTGAGGACGCCATCACAATAGGACAGGTAAGCCATCCAGGGCAGATTGTATATGTCTGCGACATAGAGAATATAACCAGGAAACAGATAGAAGAATGGGGACAATTCGATCTGATAATTGGCGGCAGTCCTTGTAGTGACTTATCTGTGGTTAACCCGCACCAGAAAGGCAGTGGACAACTGTTTTTTGACTTTCCATGATTACTCAATAAAGTGTTGCCTAAAATAGGAGAGAATAGGCCAGTCTTCTGGTTATTCGAGAACGTGGTTGCGATGGAGAAAGCATTCCAAAAAACATTTTCTCTCCACCTGGAGACGAATCCTGTCAAGATTGATGCAAGTGTGGTATCGGCTGCTCATCAAGCCAGATACTTCTGGGGGAACCTGCCTGGCATGAACAGGACTCTAGTAGCTACAGACAATGAGAAGACAAATTCTAAATTGCTTGGAGCCCAGAGAGTCGCAAAGTTTATCAAGATTCAAACCCTAACTACCAGCCCCTGGTCTCTTCATCAGGGAAAACATCACGAGTTCCCAGTCATCATGGATGGGACGGAAGACATCCTGTAGTATACGGAGATGGAGAGGGTCTTTAGATTCCCCCCGCACTATACGGACGTTTCAGAAATAAACCGCTGCTCTCGACAGAAGCTCCTAGGAAGGTAAGGGAGCGTCCTGGTCATCTGGCATCTATTCGCCCCGCTGAAGGATTATTTTGAAAGTGTGTAGAAGCCACACGGGGCCCCGACACTGCAGATTTATCATGGAGACACCCGATTTTATAATATTAAATTATTATATGAAGGGGAAAAAAATGAAGCCCCTTCGTCACTGGGCTCCCACTAGCTCCCACCGTCTCTGGGTCAAGAGCCTGACCGCTCGCAACACCAGCTCCCACGCCACTCTTCTCATCACTACTTGCCCGCCTAGTGGAGGAAGCGGCGGATGTCTCCTCCACATCTTGGCTTGCCAGTAGCTAATGCTGACTATCTTCTAGTAGCTCGTCCTCACTGTATAGTGCAGCTGAGCCCACAGCATACAATACTTCTCTAGCTGAGGGAACAGAAAAGGACAGAGGCAGGTTGAGGACAGGTGAGGGCACAAGGCCTGCTTCTGGGCCATGGCAACTAAGGGTTGTGTCTGACGAACCCACTGACTCTTGGCTGGGGGTGTCTTATGTCACTTGCGATGAAGTCGAAAATTGAGTCAACTATTCAAGAACCGCTGGGTTGCTGATCAAGACACGACCGCTAGCTAACACTCTCGAAGCCTCGAGGCCTCTCGAAGTGACACTCTCGAGGCCTCTCGAAGTGACCCCTGCTGCCACAGCCCCTTACTCTGCTGCAACCTCTGCCTGCGCCAGAAACATTTAGACCTCTGCTACACCTTTGTGCAGGGACTGGCACTTCTCTGTCTGACATACTGTTAGATCAAATAATCAAATGTTGATCAAATATTTTTTGTTTTGCCACTAATACACGGCAAACAGGGCTTTAGAATATATCACTGCACCGCTGAACGACAATTAGGCCCTAATTTTTTTCTACTTTTAGACAACACAAAAGGCTTTTCAACAGAGTGCAACAAGTGCAACGCTGAACAGCAAATATATTTTTATTTTGCCACTAATACACGGCAAACAGGGCTTTAGAATATATCACTGCACCACACAAGGGCAAATAAGACGTACTGTAGAAATATTCCCTTGTAATAAACCTTGTTAATGGCTGTATCAAACAGCAGTTGCACCCAAATAACAAGAACAACAGCCATTTTAGGGAAAAATGCGATTAGTTTCGTGTGAGGAAGTTCGGCTTCAGTGCGAATTAAATAATTCCTGAAATTTGGATCAAATTCCACTTCGTCAGCTTCGATTTGCTCATCTATAAAAGTGACACATGTCAGATTTGCAAAAAATGGCCTGGGCAGGAGGGTGAAAACTGGCCTGGGGTAGAAGAAGTTAATAATAGACAAGTAGAATAAAGACATCAATACACATTTAATAGCTGTCAGACCAAACGATCGTTCCAGCAACAGCTATCTCTCCCGACTCCTTCATACACATACATGTTTAGCTCAGACTAACATATATATGTATACAATGGTGAAAGGGGAGAAAACCACTGCCAGACACCGTTCACTTTGCCTGATCCTTCTCTCCCTGGACATCATGTTTTGGAGGACAGTTGAGAGCTCCCCACACACATTAGACTGAATGTCAGCTGAACCATACATTATTGGTACCAATGAAAGGAAAATGTTTAGCAAAAAAAAAGCTCATCTGAACATAACCTTAAAAGTAACACCCTAGTTAATAAACAAGTAATTGTATTTTTAAGCTACTAGGGAACAGGTTATCATTTACCCACACAAATCCATAATATAACAAAGAGGAACGAATGATTTAGAATTTGTTTATACAGGTACAAATAATTCTTTTCAGCAGTCAAAGAAGTGGCAAGTCAATGTCAGTCAGCTGGAATTTTCCTCCAACCCACAAAATCGTAATTCACGTTGAGGAGGTGATGAATTTCAGAAGTAAGTTTGTATAGGAATGCTTTGTCTGGCTCCAGTTCAACACAACAAAAGAAGTCAAACGTTATATGCTATTTGCATCGCTTCACAGAAGTGTTTTGACATAAACTAAATAACAATTCCAGTTGAGAGGCGGCAGACAACTTGGAATGCACTGTCAGAACTACAGTTTCTTCTCTCAGAAAAGATTGTTTTGATTTTTGAGCACCATGCACAGACATTTATATTAACCTAATTTTTTTGTCTGTTTAACGTACTCTGACTTGAATAGCTATTATTATATTTTACAATAAGAATGTGCAATGAATGATTAGCCAGACAAAAAATTCCAGTAAAGTTGTCAAAACAAGAGTAGTAACAGGTTCTGCTCTCTGTTGTCCCTCCAGGCCTGCAATAAATCAATTTAATTTCTTGACTTTTGTCACATTTTTTATTTGCATTTGCAGTCAGTTATATTTGTGTGGCCCATGCCCTGTAATAAGTATTTGATGTAAGAAGCTGTTAAGAAGCTTGTATTTAGAATGTGGAAACAAGAATGTGAGGAGAACGTTGTAGAAACTTTAAAGGGGTCTTCTAGGGAGATTTTCTATTAAGAATACAAGTCAGAAGGTTTTAAAGTGGAGAGGAATCATTACCTTTACCAATCACCCTCTGCTGCTGTTCTGATGCTGCTCTAGTCCTCACTGCTTATAACTTCCTGGTATGAACTTGACACAGTGGGAATGGCCCACTAAATCTATCACAGGCTGAAGTGGGTCACCACTAGGGCCAGTGACTGGCTGAGCTCGCCTTTTTGGAATGCCAAGAAGGAAGCAGGAAGTGAAGAACAGTGAGGAACAGATCAGTGTCAGTGTAATTAAAATAAAGTTATCTGATCCATATTTGTAAAAGCAAAATCTCCCTAAAAGAAAAATCTCCCTAAAAAAAAACCTTTAACATTGCCTCTTTAGTGCAGCTGTGTGCCATACACAATTATTTCCCAATGACAAGACTCAAGACCAGAGAGGAAGGTGTAGTCAGGGAGTGAAGATACAGCAGCCACACCTGGTGCCAGAAGGCACTGAAAGGCACCTCTGCCACCTAAAAAGACGCCAGTATTTTGAACTGAAGAAAATCGGTTGAGGATCACGTTAATAGTTTGAGTCAGTTGACCACTCTGATGCAGGTCACGCCCATTTGGGAACAAGTTACTGATTGGATAGCTTTTCTTTAAATATGTCTGGTCTCTGCTGTGGATTTGCTGGTGGTAGCTTAAGTGCTTTGCGGTTGTATTCAGCAAATCCTTGTATATTGCAGCTAGTATGCAGTTAATTGTTTAGTTTTTCTTGTCTGTGTAGTTTGTTTCTTGTGATTATTTCTAGTCCAGTCCTTCTTTCTTAGTTATGTAGTTTGTGGTTATTTTTTTTTTTAGTTTGTATTTCTTTGCCTTACCTATTTCCTAGTTCAGCCCTGTACAGTCTCGGTATCTTGTTTCTATCCTACATTTGTGTCTTGTTAACTTAGTTCATGTAATTCTTCTAATCCTTAATAGTGTTGAGCGTGAATATTCAAATCGCAAATTTTAATTGCGAATATCGCCACTTCGAGAATTAGTGAGTATTTAAAATATAGTGCTTGGTATTCGTATTCGCAAATAGTGTTAATCGTGAATATTCTAATTGCGAATTTATCACAAATTTATTGTGAATTTATTTGCGAATGCCGGCACTTAGCATCATCCCAAGCAACCAATAGGAAAGTTGTTTACCCCTTAGTGTTTATCGCGAATATTCTATTTGCTAATTTCTATCACAAATATATTAGATTGCCATCTTCCGCAATCAAGTAAATAATGACTGGAGGACAAAAATTCTCAAATTTGCGAATTTTCTGGCGAATATTTAGCCAAAAATGTGCAAAATATCACGAATTCTAATATTGCCTCTGCCACTCATCACTAGTCCTTAACTTTTTTGAATGTTGTTACTATGGAATCTGTTAATTGTTTGCAGAGTTTAGTTTTAAAAATTTTTGTTTCTGGGTCCGAGTGCCTTATGGTTATTTTGCTAGCATCAGTGTTATAGATTAGGTCTTCGTTAGGGATAGCTTTTAGGGACAAGTTAGGTCAGTGGCTCTGGTGTTAGAGAAATATTAGAGATAGATATAAAGGTTTAGGGATAGTTAGATTAGGGTCAGTTTCTGTGAGTGTCATTTATTTTTGTTCACAATCATCTGCTTCCAGTCTGAATAACATCACCATTGTTGCCAGCTCCATTACCTGACTGGCATCTCCTTCATCGGTTTATCCATTTATCATCATTCAGTTCCTGTCATCTATTGATGAGTTTCTACTTCTGTATATTTGTTACCTGCCCATGGAAAAGGTGACTGCTATAGATGTCATCCAGTTCTGCAGTCTTGTGAACAACTGATGCCTTTACATTAAAGTATGCTTTTTTGCTTACCTCTTTACAGAATTCCTTAAAAGCTTTCAATGGGATTTTAGTGGGCAATGCCTTAAAAAAATAAAATATTTAAAAAAGCAAAAAGGTTTATTAATTATTGAAAAACTTTGCTGTATATGCTGCTTCCAAATGAGAACAATGCTTGACAGGGGTTTCTGTAAATTTGACATCTCTGGTGGCTGAGACATTTTACTGTTTTCTATAAAGGCCACTTAAAACAAGGATTCTACAATGAACAAATAATCATCCTCTTCTCTGCCCTTCCCTTTTTCCCAAGTTATATCATTGTAATGTAAGCCCTGGGTTTTGATGCTGCTTTATGCAGTCTATAAATGGTTCTAAGGACAGCTAAAACTATTTAATATATAAAGCTGAGTGTATGTGTGTTTGTGTGTATGTCCGCTAAAGAAATCTGCACCATTGCTTTTACAATCAAGAAATTTGGCACACAGGTACATCGGGTGTCCGGGAAGGTTTTAGACCAGGTCTCAGCTCTCTAGCATATACCGTTCCTGACATATTCTCAAAAAATGCATTAGCCAATAGAAGCCTGGTTACATGACCCTTATCAGCCAATAGAAGCTCTCAGGCCCTTAGTCTCCACATACACACAGTTTTACACCAGGTTTCCATAACAACCCAAACATTTTTCTTCAGCTTTAAAGGGGCAGGGCGCTGTTGATGATACTGTTAAGGGAATGGAGTGCTGTGGAGGTCAGAGTTCAGGGGCAGGTAGGGTGGCCATTCAGGCCACCCTCAAAAGACAGACTTAAAAACCACACCCCCAGGTCCCGCTAAGCCACGCTCCCACTCAGTTATTGAAAAAAAATTAAGGCAAAAAATCAACTTCTGTCAGCTGCAGGGGTGGGAGGGTGGGTGACTTTCTCACTGAAGCTCACGCTCAGACAGCACAGTGCTGCTACATGTGAAGGAAAAAACTGTCGGCACTCTGTTGTCAGCACACTGGGCGGTGCACGCATCAGGGTCGGCGTCCCACGTACGTTATTGCAGAGAAGACCGGCACCCACCGAAGTAGCAGAAGTTAAATCTGATTTAACTTCTGCTACTTCGGTGAGTGCTGGTCTTCTCTGCATTAAAGCACAGTGCTGCTGTCTGAGAGTGAGCTGTTCAAAAGGACATCCCTGTGTACCTCCAGGCCCTGCGCCAGACGGAGGACAGGGAATTCAAAAGCCGGACTGTCCAGCCTAAAACCGGACCTCTGAGCACCCTAGGGGCAGGCTGCTGTAGAGGCCACTGTTAAGGGGGCGGGGTGTTATGGAAATCACTGTTAAGCAGATGGGGTACTGTGAAGGTCACTATTAAAGAGGCGGCCACTGTGGAGGTCACTGTTAAGGGGGTGAGATGATGTGGAGGTCACTGTTAAAGTGGCGTGCACGGTGGAAGTCTCTGTTAAGGGGGCAGGGAACGACGGAGGTCACAGTTAAGGGGACGGTCCGCCATGGAGGTCAGTGTTAAGGGGTAGGGTGCTGTAGAGGTCACTGTTAAGGGGCGTGTTATTGTGGAAATCACTGTTGAGGAGACGGGGTACTGTGGAGGTCACTAATAAAGGAGCGACTGCTATGGAGGTCACTGTTAAAGGGGAGGGCCCTGTGGATGTTACTGTTAAGGGAGCAGGCCACTGTGGAGGTCACTGTTAAAAGGAGGAGGGGTACTGTGGAGGCCTCTAATTAAAGGGGCAGCGGGGTACTATGAGGTCACTGTTAAGGCAGCGGGGTACTGTGAGGTCACTGTTAAGGCAGCCGGGTACTGTGAGGTCATTGTTAAGGCAGCAGGGTACAGTGAGGTCACTATTTAGGGAGCGGGGTACTGTGGCAGTCACTGTTAAAGGGGCAGTCACTGTGGAGGTCCCTGTTAAGAGGGTGGGGTGCTGGGGAACTCACTCTTAAAGGGGCAGGCTGCTGTGAAGGTCGACGTAAAGGGGGTGGGCTGCTGTGGAGGGCCCATTTTAAGGAGATGGGGCATTGTGGGGGGGGGTCAGTGTTATGGAGTGGGGGGCTATGGAGGTCACTGTTAAGTGGGCAGGGTAATGTAGATGTCACTATTATAGTTGATACTGTCGATATCCTTTTAATGACACACACAAACATTAAATGAAATAGATGAAATATGCCCGTGCAAAGCCGGGTCCTTCAGCCAGTATATGCTTTCAGACAAATAAAGAGACTTTGTAAAATATATAAATAAAACAATTCGTTACAAACCCCCATTACTATATATTTTACAAAAACAGAGTCTTTAAATCACCTTGATACAAAATCTAGTTTTCAGCAACAAAAACTAAGTACGGTACAATATAAATCCTTTTAACATGCTATATATTCCACCAAAACATTATATTTTCTGACATCAGACATCCTGCAAATACCGAAAGTACCATTCACAACCGTTTTCATAAAACATTAGTTATTAGTGTTTTTTTGTGATTAAAGGTCGTCTTTCAAATGGGTTTTGTGTGTTAAAGTAAGCACAGCAGCACAGCATTTAAAACAGTACCTCTTCTTTGGAAATCCGTTGCATCAGTGTGGAGAAAACCATTTTGGCTCAAACATACAAATGAGCCGTTCAGTGCACTGCAGCACCAACGTGCTGTTCCCCTGCAAAGTAAGCCACTCCTTTCTCCTTGTCATCGACAGGGCCAGGCTTCTTAATGGAGCACAACACTTGTGCAAGATTATGGAGCCTAGCCCTGTTCATCACAATGTAATTGGAGTGGCTAACTTTGCAGAGGGACTTTAGTACTTCTTGTGGTGGTGGTGGCCCACCCTCAGTGCACCAAGCTGCTTATTTGCATATTTGAGCACAGCTGTTTTTCATCCATGATGCCGCAATGAATTGCTAAACAAGAGGTACTGTTTTAAATGGTTCTGAAAGCCCTTCTAGCTGCTGTACTTTGGTTTCTATGCAAAAAAAACACTAATATAACCCCTTTAAATTTAGCAGCTGTGCAAATGCGGACAGTCCCCCTTTAAATTTAGCAGCTGTGCAAAGGTTTTCTCATAAAACTGTCAAAAAATAAAAGCATAGGGTGCAGAGAGTCAATATGTGGGTGCTCTCTGTCTGAGCACTGTATACAGGGAGGAAGTACATATGATGCCCTCTAGGATGTGCTCTCTGTATAATGTACTGTATATTAAGGCACTCTCTGGCTATAGCAATGCATATATCGGGACACTCTTTGGCTAGGGCATATTATGTGTGGGCGCACCAGCAATTTCTGTTTATTGCCTGTTAGACATAGTACATACTATGGTAGGAACTGTGTATGGGGTTTTTAAAGAATAATAGTCTGTATAGGGGTGCTTTCAGGCTCACAATAAGGGGACATTTATCATAGATCAGTGTTTTACATCGGTCTATGATATCCCCTGAGCTGCCAGAAGATGCGCCTAATTTATGACAAAGGCACAGGCCTCCTCATATGTTAGGCACATCTTCCAGGAGTCCATGCACCTAAACAGTAATCCATAGCAGTTCTGAGCTAAAGTAGATTTGTTTCTTCATTTGTGCCAGAAAATTGGCATAAATTAAGGTAAATGTGCCAGGACCGATGGCCACGCCTCTTCCCAGCCTCACCACACCCCCTTTTCAGAAAATAACAAGGGAGGAGTAGAAACGCCACTTGTGACAAAGTTTTTTTGTGGTGCGGTTTAAAAAATGATATTGGTATATGATGTGTGTTTAAATGTATGGTATGTATTGCATGTGTGTAAATGTATGGTGTGTATGTACTGTGTGTTTGCCTCTTATGTGTTTGTTCATTTTGCAAAAGATTTACATTTTTTTTATTTTTCAGACTAGTGTCTCAGCTGAGGGAGGCTTGTAATTTTTTTCCAAGGTCCCATGATTACATGATTCTGCTCTGCGAAAAATCATATTAATGTTTTTATGTATTCCACTTTTATTATCAGCATTATTAATTGTTCTTCTAGGGGAAGGAATTGGCACAGTCTGAAGGCCACGTACATAGTCTACCCCTTTTAATTCTGAATGAACTTTACTAAAGAAAGACACTTCATTTAGTTCCATTGTGAAACTGATCATCTACAAAAAACGTTTTCTAAACCGACCGGCAATATATGTGGGTCTCCAGCATGTGGATCAGATGGGGCAGCAGGTTTGAGAAAATGGTCCTACTATGATTATGGTTATGTATAGCTTCAGTTCTATTCTTCTTGACCGCTGAACTGTGTAGAAAGAGGTCCTGTGATGTAATAACATCTCCACGATGCTAGGAAAAGGGCATCAGCAAATGGGAATTTTAGGTGCCTGGAATCCCACCAAACATGGCCCAGCAGAAAAGAAGTGCTGTTTTATGGATGGATATCCTCAGGAAAAGTCATCAATATCAAATTGGTGAGGCAATCAACTATTTCGGACAGCCACTGTTGCCTGAAACTAGACAGTGGATAGAAGGCTCCACTGTGTAGTTTCCAGTGCATACTGCAGCTCAACTCCCATTCACTTAAGTGTAAGCTGAGCTGCAGTACCCCAACATGGCCATTACATTCTGCATGGGCTCTTGTGCTTCTGTCCACTGTACAGTTTCCGGTGCATGTGGCTGCCCAAAACAGTTGATCAGCGGTGATGCCGGATGTCATACCCCCATCTGTCTGATATTGATGACCTATCCTGAGGATAGGCCATCAACATCTAAGTTCTAGAAAACCCCTGTAATTTACATTTTACCAATATCATCTGCTATAAATGTTCTATATATGTTTCACTACTTTACTCCTTCAGGGAGTGTAAATCATAACATTGTAGAAAACAGCTAGAACACTTCCCAACCAACCACTCCATTGCCTTAAAATAGGATCTCCAATAACTGACAACACAGACACAGTCATCTGCAGATTTTCTCCGTCCTAATATTACTTAATATTCCATTTTTGTTCTCCATCATAAAGAACATTTTCAGACCAATCAAACGTCTTTTATTTTTCCTCTGTAAATTCACTTGAAACTCTAAAAATGTCAACTGTTAAGCAAATATTTTGGGGGAATGCCTGGCTTTTACTTTTTCTGTATCACATCCATTTTTAGAGATGTGTTTCATTCCGTTGACACTCATTGAGGCAAAGAAAATTCATGTGTTTAAACTCGCTTTGAATGGTTTCTATGAAAACTCTCTGTTTTCTGTCTACACCCCATGGTTTAGTTCAATGAGTTTAATTATGAAAAAGAAATAATGTAGGGTATAATGTATATAAGTATGAATTGAAATGTGCTATTTTGGAAAGAAAAATATTGGCTTCTTTTAAAGCTGTTGGGCTTAGTGTGCATTTGCAGCCTTGAAAGAAAATCTATTCATATATTGGCTTGACTGTGCATGGATCGATTCCAATGGGAATGTAATGGGCTCAATGAAGCTGCATTGGATTCAAAGCATATTTATATGAGTTGTGAAAGCATACAAGTTAAGGAAATTAGTGGATTGAAGAAGGTGGCCTTGTGTTCTGATAAAGAAATATCAATTTCGCTGCACATTCATGGATAAATAACAAGTTTTTTTCTCAGACAAAACTATTTTGGTCTATAAATGTGGCTTTGTCTGATAAACATATTAACTAGACAGACTGAGGTTGTTGCTTAAAGGGTAGAATACTATAGAGCAGGAGGAGCAGATTTATATATACCATATTTTTCGCTTTATAAGACACAACTGATGATAAGACGCACCCCAGGTTTTAGAGGTGTGGAAAATAATTTTCACCAGACCTCAGATCAGATATTCAGATCAGACCCTCATATCAGATCTTCAGATGAGACCCCCTTATCAGATCCTCAGATCAGACCCCCATATCAGGACCTCACATCAGAACACCATAACAGTAACTCAGAACAGACCCCCATATCAGAACATCAGACCAGACCACCATATCAGGACCTTAAATCAGACCCCCATATAAGGACCTCACATCAGGCCCCCATATCAGGAACTTAGATCAGACACTCCCATCAGACTTCAATGTCAGACCCCATCAGACTTCCATGTCAGACCCCTGTCAGACCCCCATTTCAGACCCCCATCAGACCTCAGATCCGACCCCCACCAGACCTCCATGTCAGACCCCCACCAGAGCTACATGTCAGACCACCATCAGACCTCCATGTTTGACCCCATAAGACCTCAGATCAGACCTCCATGCCTGACCCCCATCAACCTCAGATCAGACCTTAAAATAAATAACTTCACTTACCTCTACTACTCCACTGCTCCACTTCAGGTCCAGAGGTCTCCCCTGCAGTCGTGCTCCCTTGTCTACTCTGGGGGTCAGAATATGTTTTTTTGTTTTTTTTTCTGTATTGAAAAACACAAGAAATACAATATAAATGTGGCATCATTGTGATTGTACTGACCCAGAGAATGAAGGGCTAAGGTCAGTGTTACCACATAGGACATGTCATAGAGACAAACCCTGTAAAACTGTTGCGGAATTTCATTATTTTTTTGGGTTCTACCCCATTTTTAATGTTTTTCCCACTTCCAACTACATTTCATGCAATATTAAATGGTGCCATAAGAAAGTACAACTTGTCCCACAAAAACAAGCCCTCATATGGCTATGTGAATGGACAAAAAAAATGTTATGGCTCTGGAAAGATAGGGAAGAAAAATGAAAGCACAAAAATGAAAAATCCTTTGGGACTTAAGGGGTTAACCCCTTAAGGACCCATGACGTATGGGTACGTCATGGGTCCGATCCCTAAGTATGGCGCCCGCTCCTGCCCTCTGTGGGCGCGATCGCTGCGGGGGTCCGGCTGTTTCCTGTATCTGACCCCCGCGGCTAATGATCGCGGCCGGCAGCGATGCCGATCGCAATCATTTAACCCCGCAGATGCCGTGGTCAATCCTGACCACGGCATCTGCGCGCGCTAAAACCGAAAGTAAAACTTTCGGCAGCTCTCCGGCTCCCCCTAGTGGTGATCGGGAGAATCGGAGCGCTGTAAGGGATAGCCTCAAGCCTTTCATTCAGCATGAGGCTATCACTTACTATTTCCTATGGAGCCCTTGTTAGCAATAGGGCTTCATAGGAAAGTAGTAAAATCTCATAAACTCCAATACAAGTGTATTGGAGTTTATGTTAGAAGCAATCAGATGACTGATTTATATAGGTCCCTATGGGACCTATATAACAGTGTAAAAGAAAAATAAAAGAAATAAAAAAATAAAAAATAAATAAAAAACCTAAAAATTCAAATCACCCCCTTTCCCCAAAATTAAAATAAAATAATAATTTTTTTTAAAAATACACATCATGGGTGTCATAATGTGCGAAAACGCCCGTGGTATAAAAATATAAAAATATATTCCCCATACGGTAAACAGAAAACGTGAAAGCGCCCAAATGGCGGATTCGCCATTTTTGAACGCTTCATTTCCTCAAAAAATTAAATAAAAAGTGATCAAAAAGTCCTACACACCCCATAATGGTATCAACTAAAAGTTCAGATCGCCCCGCAAAAAATAAGCCCCCATACAATGCCATACACTTAATTACAAAAAGTTATAGGGGTCAAAATATGGCGACAAAAATAAAAAATAAAAATTTCCCACTTTTGAATTTTTTTCACTATCAAAACGCAAGAAAATCTATACATATTGGGTATCGCCGGATTCGTACTGACCTGTAGAATAAAACTAAATGGTCAGTTTTATCACACATCAAACGTCGTAATTTAAAAACCCGTAAAATTGTGGTAGAATTGTTTTTTTTTTGCAATTCCACCCCATTTGGAATTTTTTTCCCGCTTCCCACTACATCATATGCAATATTAAATGGTGGCGTTGGAAAGTACAACTTGTCCCGCAAAAATAAAGCCCTCATATGGCCATGTGAACGTAAAAATAAAAAAGTTATGGCTCTCGGAAGGCATGGAGCGCAAAACGAAAATGCAAAAATGAAAAAACCCCGAGTCCTTAAAGGGTTAAAGAGGTTTTCTAATGAAAAATACTCTACAGTTTTCATCTGAATACTTTTGTAATTGCATGTAATTAAAAGAATTATTATAGCCACCGAGTTATTCAATGAAATCTATCTGCTGTTTACTCTTTGTTAAATTCTTTGTCCTGTTTACTGAGACGGAAGCACATGCTTAATTCCATCCTTCACATGTCACTAGCGGAAGCAGTAAGGACACACTCCTGAGAAAGGTTACTCTCCCTAAACAGCCAAGAAATGTGAGACCAAAAATTATTTTTAATAACCACACCAGGGGCGCCAATCCAAGGAATAAGGAGTTCAGAATATGCAGCCCACTTATTACCTTATAAGAAGAGCTGAGAGGGTATTTTTGAGTGGTTCAGAGAAGGGTACTCTTATACATAATGAGAATACAAAGGTCTGATATACCTTAGAAACACTTAAAATCACTTGAAATATACTTCCAATAAAATCAAATAGCAATGAACTTCACTCACTTCACTAGGGAGGAATTCCTTTTGGGATAAAGCTCAAGACACCCTAAGGAATCCTCCCTATCCTGGATCGCCTGAAGAATCTTAGGATGAAGCAGCAGCCCAAAGACCGGGTTCTTCTTGCAATCTCCTTTATTTATAACAAGCAGGATAAAAGGCTCAACGCATTTTGGGGAAAAAGAAAAATCCCCTTCATCAGGAGCAAATAAACAGACCGCTTGAAATAAATCTAGTAAAACAATTGGAGCAATGAATGGGCAGATCTCTGGATCCATGTCAGAGCTGGTTCTAGCGTTCTTAGAAAGAGGTTGTCATGTAGTAGATTATGTATGGTTTTTATGTTTTACATTATTCTTGGGATAACTCCTTTAAGGTGGATCAAACTATCTCTATGGCAATTACAATTCACGAGCGTTATAAATGTAATAAATAGTCCACACTGTGTATATGTCGCATATAAAGTAGAACTCTACATAATCGTTTTTGACTTAGGTGGTCATTTTGAACAGTACCCATAAAGTGTAATAATCTATAGAGTCTATACTGTACTTACCTGCCCCTTCAGTTTTACAATCACAATGAATCTGTAAGAAAAAAAATAAAATTAGCAGCTGAAGTATTGTTCTGTAGAAAAATTGCATGTGTTACCATATGGAGGCACCCCGCAGCAGCACATAAAAAGCCTATAGTACATAACAGCTTTGCCGTATGCCACACATGCGCTTGTAATATGGTCTGTCAAATATTATAATGAACTTCAAGTAATAGAGATACTATTGTATTTTGGAAGTATGCTGGACACAGTGGGAGTCTTGTCTGTATGGTGTTAATATCAAGAGACAAACTTCTTAAAACAAAGGCAACCATGTCAGTGCCCTATAATCCATTTGGTTGGTCCCATGCAGTATGAATGACGCTGTAAAGGGGTTTCCAGTTTTCATTAATATCTAAAATATTAAATTATAAAGGTAGCTGTAATTTTGTAATGCATTTCTTTTACCTTTTTTCTCCTATCTTCCATTCTGGGCTGTGGTCACATGACCCTGTCCATGCAGCTCACACATTCTAATATATGGGAGACTAAAGCTACCCATATGCTAGAGATTTTAGGCAGACAATTTCTGAATAATTTGCTGTACAGCGTTGGTCTGTGAAAGTTTGATGGGGTGAACACCTTTCCAAATATTATTAACAACTGTATCCAACACTTTGGCATTTCCAAAGATATCTAACTGGTTGGAAGAAAGTTGTCTAATTCTGCCTAAACTGAAAACTCTAATGTGCAGTCAGTTTTAAGAACTTGTTCAAAATTAGAAAAGCTCTTTGTTTTGTCTTTTCCAGATGCATCCTCTGTAAGGTATACCGAGCCAAGATACTGTGCATGGCTGTGGTGGGAGGTTTGTCATGCTGAGCTGTCAAGCCCCGGCTGGTTGAGCAATCAGTGACACTGAGAGCTGAGTCTGGTAGGTTCCTGGTTCAGTTTCCAATACCAGAGCTATGTGGGGGATTTAAGTCTGCTACTCAGTGATTGCCAGTTGCCTGTGATTTTGTTGTATCCTGACTCCTGCACTGTGTGCTACTTATTACTACTGCAAACTGCCGGCAATCTAACGGTGGCTTGTTTTCTGGATTAACCTAATTTCTGCTGATTTGGCTTTTACTCATTCTCCTGGTATCCTGACTTTGGCTGGTTTCTAGATTAACCTCTCATCTGCTGATTTTGCACTAACCATCTCTCCTGGTTGTGACCCTGCTTGTCTACTACTCTTTGCACCCAGATCATTCTGGTAGGTTTGCCTCTAGCAAGCTTGCACCAGTTTTTTTGCTACCTTGCTACACCAGACATAACCTGGGTCCCTAGCAGTCAAGTCGATCCAGTCTTGCAGCAGGCTCTGGTGGGTAGCCTAGGGGTAGTCTAACCCCTGTGGTTCCAGATGGTAACCATAGTCTTTTCTGACTGGCTTATTATGCAATAACTCAAATATGATATCAGTTGCTATTGTCCTCTTCGTTATCATCCTATTGTGTAGAAACCTGGACCTCCAAATAATCATTTGCAACTCTGCTATTGCCTATTGTTAATCTAGATTAAATTCACAAAATTAAACTAGTGATTAAAGGAAACAGATGCTCGTTAATAAACTGTAACTAGTACTTTCAAAATATAGTAGATAGGTGGCATAAACATTATAGGAATGTCTTGACAAGTTTCAAAATGCAGCAAATTTATCAACATCATGTGATTATGCAACATTGCCTCCAGAAAAACTGATTTAAAATACATAGCAAAAGATACATTTCCTCCAGAGGCTTTGGGGGTCATTTATCAAGCTGAAACGGTTAGTTGCGCCAATCTGCGACTTCTCCACGCTCACACTAGGTCTTAAAAAAAGTGGTCGTGGCATGGGCATGGAAGGGGATGGGCCGGCAGGAAGCTGTCTTACATTTAGAAGCGGCCATGGATCTGCCAAAGTTATGAAGAGGCCTGCCCCTCTTCATAACTCTGGCGATCCACTGCCAGCTATAGGGCTCTCTCAATACCGGCGTCTAAAATGCCAGTCTTACTAAATGACCCACTTAATCTTCTGATACTTTCATCTATAATATGCTATTTAATGTATGTTGTTATCTGCATCAGAGATTCCGTTCAGAACTTGTGTTGCAGATTCTATTTTAAATTCCAGAGAAAAAAGTCCTGCATGCAAAACTTTTTTCTCCACCTAAATTCCGGACTGCTGAACAGAAACCAAATGGAGCCTATTATAGTCAGTGGGGTCCATTCAGCACCACTCAGGTCTGCTGTTTGCCAAATCCAGCAGTTCCACCAGTATTTTTGTTGTCCTGCTCCTAGACCAGAGCAGAACAACGGAAATAAACAGCAGTGATTAAAGAGAAATTTTTTCAATAAATTTAGAATTTATTAAAAACTAATCAACAAATAATTATTTCCTACAGAAAATAGACGGTAGTTGCCTTGGTAACTAACACACAACTTAAACTTAACTTAACGTAAAAGAAAATTTGTGAAATTGTAAATATGTATATATAACTCTAGCTCTGCATCTGAAAAATTCTACTAATTACAAATCAGGCAACCTAAAAAGAGAAAAATAATTATTTTTGAAAAAAATCCAAACTTTATACTATTGTAATCTCAAGGCATCACATTTCTGAATATAATAAATATTATATTTGAGTGTATAATTCAATGCAATACTGCATAATATATGGTTATATATAACTTTATCATAATACAATAATTACTATAATTCAGCTAGTACTAAAATATCTCAAGTCATAAGTGTATATATGCACGCATGTCCTTACAGAAAATAGGAAGGTGACTGGCTCTGAAACACAATCCTTTGTGGGAATTTATTGTGCTGTGCACACCTTCTTGTATTCTTGATGTGATTCGTCTAATCAATGCCAGCATTATCTTGATTTTTTATGTCTAGGGCTTGAAGAAGCAGATGTAACTCATGATGATGACCTGAGTTTAGTGGGAGAAAGAACCAGGTGGCTAATTGTCTGTAAAACAAATATGCTGATAATTAGCCAGAGAGCACAATGCCACAGAAGCCTAACCACCAACCTTTATTTAAGTTAAGCAAATGGGTGAGCAAATGATGCAGCTGCATCCTCCCCTGACAAGTTAATAAGGGTGCCATACTTCATTTAGGCAGTCATACTAGCCAAAGCATGCCCTTAGGACCTGACATCAGTGACTCTTGAATTGTGAAGTTAAACTGTATGAAAAAAAGCACTACTGACTCAAATAGGAAAATATAGTCCTTCATTAATGTGTACACTACACAAATATAAAGAGAAAGATGAACGCGTATTGGTAGTTTCCGAATGACTATTTTTAAGGATATATTGTTTCATAGAAAAATGTTAAGAATTATAAACCTGTCCTGATCCTAAATTCTTTAATTTTACTGTATCCACCCTATTCCCTACTACACACTATTTTTAGAGACTTAGATTTTTTAGTCTTTTTGGTAACACATAGTGAGTAGAAGCAATGCTTCCAGAGATAAAATAATATGTAATAAAGCATCCAATAGAATATGGAATTTATAAGAGTGAAATTGGAGGAGTTTGAAAGCTCAGAATGGTTATATAGACTTATATAACTGTTATATTACGGCTCCAGAAGTATGAGCCCATAGATACAGTGCTGTGAAAAAGTATTTGCTCCTTTACAGATTTCTTTTGATTTTGCACATTTGTCAATACTTAAATGTTTCAGATTATCAAACAAATTTGAAAATCAGATAGAAAGATATCTTAAGTAAAAAATACAAAAATGCAGTATTGAAATACTGATTTCATTTATTAAAGGGAGTCTTTCACCCCCATATGGCCATATAGAGTCTTTACTCCGCCCAATAGCACAGATATAGAAGAATGTAAGGATACCTTTATCTTTTTCTTCATACTTGAAGTAGGTGTAAAAACAAAGTTTAATCCTTATGCAAATGAGCTCTTGAAGGTGCCCAGGGGCGGGGTTTACTGTATGGGAGCCCAGGCTGCGCTGCTTTTTTTGAATGTTTCCCCGCCCAGCCTGTGCTTATACCTGCCCTCCTATTCCCTTGTTTCAACCTACCGTCCGGCCGAGATCCCGCGCCTGCGCACTGCTTCATCGGGCCGGGATGATTGCTTTAATAAATGTGCATGCGCATTAATTAAAGTCATGCTGTGCCCACAATAGGCATCGCAGTGCGCATGCTTGGCCCAGCGAGACAGTGCGCAGGCGCGGGATCTCAGCCAGACTGTAGGTTGAAACAAGGGAATAGGAGGGCGGGGAAACGTTCAAAAAAGGCATACAGTAAGCGCCGCCCCTGGGCACCTTCAAGAGCTCATTTGCATAAGGATTAAACTTCATTTTTACACCTACTTCAAGTATGAAGAAAAAGATAAAGGTACCCCGACATTCTTCTATATCTGTGTTATTGGGCGGAGTAAACACTCTATATGGCCATATGTGGGTGAAAGACTCCCTTTAACCACCTCAGCCCCCCTAGCTTTAACACCCTTAATGACCAGACCACTTTTTACAATTCTGCACTACACTACTTTCACGGTTTATTGCTCGGTCATGCAACTTGCCACCCAAATTAATTTTACCTCCTTTTCTTCTCACTAATAGAGTTTTCATTTGGTGGTATTTCATTGTTGCTGACATTTTTACTTTTTTTGATATTAATAAAAAATTACTGAAATTTTTGCAAAAAAATGACATTTTTCGCTTTCTGTTGTAATTTTTTTAAAATAAAAATACATTTCTATATAAATTTTTCTCTAAATTTATTGTTCTAACAAAAATGCAATAAGTGTATATTTATTGGTTTGAGTAAAAGTTATAGCGTTTACAAACTATGGTGCAAAAAAGTGAATTTCCGCATTTTGAAGCAGCTCTGACTTTCTGAGCACCTGTCATGTTTCTTCAGGTGCTAGAATGCCAGAATAGTATAAATACCCCCAAATGACACCATTTTAGAAAGAAGACACCCCAAAGTATTCACGGAGGGGCATGGTGAGTTCATGTATGATTTCATTTTTTTTAGTTAGTGGAAAATGACACTTTTTGAGGAAAAAATAATAATAATAAAGTTTCCATTTCTGCTAACTTCTGGCAAAAAAAAATGAAATCTACCACAGACTCACTATGCCCCTCAGTGAATACCTTGGGGTGTCTACTTTCCGAAATGGGGTCATTTGTGGGGTGTGTTTACTGTTCTGGCATTTTGGGCGGGGCTAAATTGTGAGCAACCCTGTAAAGCCTAAAGGTACTCGTTGGACTTTACACCCCTTTACGCACCTAGGCTGCAAAAAAGTGGCACACATGTGGTATTGCCATACTCAGAAGAAGTAGGGAAATGTGTTTTGGGGTGTATTTTCACATATACCCATGCTGGGTGAGAGAAATATCTCTGTAAATTGTCAACTTTGTATAAATTTTTTTAAAAAGTTGTCATTTCCAGAGATATTTCTCTCACCCAGCATGGGTATATGTAAAAATACACCCCAAACCACATTACCCTACTTCTTCTGAGTACAGCGATACCACATGGGTGACACTTTTTTGCAGCCTAGGTGCACAAAGGGGCCCAAATTCCAATGAGTACCTTTAGGATTTCACAGGGCATTTTTATGCATTTGGATTCCAAACTACTTCTCACGCATTGGGGCCCCTAAAATGCCAGGGCAGTATAAATACCCCACAAGTGACCCCATTTTAGAAAGAAAACACCCCAAGGTATTCCGTGAGGGGTATCGTGAGTTTAGGTAAAATTTTATTTTTTGTCACAAGTTAGTGGAATATAAGACTTTGTAAGAAAAAAAGCAAAATAAAAGTGAATTTCCGCTAACTTATGCCAAAAAAAATCTTCTATGAACTCGCCATGCCCCTCACTGAATACCTTGGCGTGTCTACTTTCCAAAATGGGGTCACATGTGGGGTATTTATACTGTCCAGGAATTTTAGGGGTCCTAAAGCGTGAGAAGAAGTCTGGAATCTAAATGCGTAAAAATGCCCTCCTAAAAGGTACTCATTGGAATTTGGGCCCCTTTGCGCATCTTGGCTGCAAAAAAAGTGTCACACATGTGGTATGTGGAGAAGTACTCAGGAGAAGTAGGGAAATGTGTTTTGGGGTGTATTTTTACATATACCCATGCTATGTGTTAGAAATATCTCTGTAAATGACAACTTTAAAAACAAAATTTATACAAAGTTGTCAATTTACAGAGATATTTCTCTCACCCAGCATGGGTATATGTAAAAATACACCCCAAAACACATTTCCCTACTTCTCCTGAGTACTTCTCCACATACCACATGTGTGACACTTTTTTGCAGCCAAGATGCGCAAAGGGGCCCAAATTCCAATGAGTACCTTTTAGGAGGGCATTTTTACGCATTTGGATTCCAGACTTCTTCTCACACTTTAAGACCCCTAAAATGCCAGGGCAGTATAAATACCCCACATGTGACCCCATTTTGTAAAGAAGACACCCCAAGGTATTCCGTGAGGGGCATGGCGAGTTCATAGAAGATTTTTTTTTTTGACAAGTGATGGTGACTTGAGAGAAGTTGTGACCTCACATCCAAGTATCACCTTTAGAAGGGGAAAAAACTTAAAAGATCTCCTTGTTCATAGCTTCTTGGCTAAGGACTCTATATCCAATGAAAGTTGGTTGAGTACAAAAGGTTCATACCCATGTGGACACTTTACCTTTTGCAAGTTCCTACCCAGAATAAAGAGATTTACGAATCCTGTGGATGGTCGAGAGTACACCATTGATGAGTTCTTTAATTGTCGCAGTAGCGGCATTGTATATATAGCATCTTGCACTTGCCCGAAGCTATATGTGGGCAAAACAGTCCAAGAATTACGACGGAGGATCTCAGGGCATGTAAGCTCTATCAATACGAGAAAAGAAACCCCTCTGTTCAGACATATCTCCTACATGCACAATAATAATGTGGAGGGGCTGAAGTTTTGGGGGATCGCAAAGATAAAACTAGGCCCAAGGAAGGGTGATCTTGATCGCAGATTATTACAATCTGAAGCGAAATGGATTTGGAGATTGAAGACGATGAGTCCACAGGGACTAAATGAAGGTTTTTCCTACACTGCCTTTATTTAAAATAAAAGTGATAATATAACTGATATGAGAGAAGATACCAGAGACTCCAAAATTGATGTCAATGATATAATAAAAAATAACAAAATAAATTTTCTTACCCATTTATATCCTGCCCTTTCCCTTCCCCCCCCCCCTCTTCATATATTTAAAGTCAATCCTAAAAAAAGCAACATCTTAATTCCTGCCAATCACTCATCTGCCCCCTTAATAAAAAGTAAAATATTCAAAATAAATGATCTAGGACCTACTGTAATAGCAAACTACTGATGTAATTGAGCTTTGAAAGTACATTAAGGTACATAGCTATTATATAATAGAGTGGGGTATAGATGCTATTATACAATATAGAGTACATGGGATATAGGGCCCCTACAGAAGACAAATAAATAACTAAAAATCAATAAATAATTAAAAAGGCTGTAGAACATTGCATAACTATGTTATGTATCCATACTGTACCAATAAATATGGCAAATTGATATAAGGTTGAATTGTATTTGGAATATATACCTTATGCTATAGAACAGTAATTGCCTCCCGAAATGTCTGAATTAAATAAATGTTACTGGCCATTAATAAAAATATAAAGGAATATAAAAAATACAATATATATATATATATAAAATATAAAAAATAAAAAAATAAAAAATGAGCAATGTAGTACTGTGTATTTTTCATAAAATAATGTGGGAATTTTTAAAAAATCATGACAGTTTAATTAGGGCAGTACTATGAGAATCCTATTATCATAAAATAAACTTTTAGGAATACATGAATGAACATTTAAGGCAAGGATTATGCGGCCCCAATTTATCAAGTGCTTCATTGCACTAAAGGATGAACTAATATCCATGAGTAATTCTCTTGTCAGTAACGGATCCCTAATGCAGCGTTCGATTGGTTTGGTCTGGTGGAGATGAGCGGTAATCGATTGGAGCAGTCTGAAGATTGGGAGTGGAGGTGCAGGCTGGGTAATGTAAAGGTGCATAAAAGGACGTCACTGGGAGCGCGCGGCACACTAGTATAGCCCCAACTTCCCTGACGAAGCCGCAGCAGCGGTGAAACATGTCGGGAGGGGTTATAGTGTGCCATATCTTTTAGACAGGGCAAATTCGGATCAGACAAAAAATGAGGACATAATAGATCCACCGCAAGTTTAGAATAGGTAGGTGTGGAGTTGTTGGGAGCAACATGTGCAGCAGCAGTCCTATTTAGTAGTTACAACACGTGCAGCAGCAGTCAGAAATGTCTGCGCAGTAAACCAAACAGACATTGAGCGTGATTGAGTGACCAATGTGTGCATAGTTAAATTGGCAACAATGTGTTGGATGTATGAGAAGTGCTACATGAGCGCCTGTTAGTGATTTGTGAATACTAACAAACACTGGGCTGAGTGAATTGCTGACACTGTGTTGCAAGGAGTTAAGCAGTAGTTACACACTGTTTAATACACAAAAGGAAGTGTACCAACTGCTCCATACACCCAACCTATTTGGAATGGCCCAAATGAGCTACCTGAATAAAGTCATTAATAATATGTATTGAGATCAATAACCCATAGTGCCGAATCTAGTATACCCCATAAGTGGGTGACTGGATTAAGGTGGATAACAAGTGAAAAATAACTACATTATCCCCTGATGCCCTGATAGTTTTAAAACAATTTTTCTTTTCTTATGTCGTTTTTGTAGTTTATAAATAAAAGTTACGTTTTAATAATACTAGTCAGGACGCCCTAAAAGGGTTTGCGGTCGTAAAGACCTTTGTGAAGTGTATATAGGGCAGTATAAATAACCCAAATGTGACCCCATTTTGGAAAGAAGACACCCCAAGGTATTCTGTGAGGGGCATGGCGAGTTCATAGAAGATTTTTTTTGGGCACAAGTTAGCGGAAATGTACTTTTTTTTTTTTTCTTACAAAGTCTCATATTCTACTAACTTGTGACAAAAAATAAAATTTTAAATTAACTCACCATACCCTTCACGGAATTCCTTGGCGTGTCTTCTTTCCAAAATGGGGTCACATGTGAGGTGTTTGTACTGCCCTGGCATTTGAGGGTCTCCGCAATCATTACTTGTATGGCCAGCATTAGGAGTTTCTGCTATTCTCCTTATATTGAGCATACGGGTAATGAGATTTTTTTTTTCCGTTCAGCCTCTGGGCTGAAAAACAAAAAAAAGGCACAGATTTCTTCATTCACATCGATCAATGTGGATGAAAAAATCTCTTCCAAAAAAATGTGCAAAAAAAAAAAAAAAGAGGGGAAAGGACATAGGAGTGTATGCAAAGTAAGGCCCCATTCCCACGTCCGTAAAAATGTCCGTATCTATTCCACAATTCTGCGGAATAGATGTGAACCCATTCAGTGTGAATGGGGCCGGCGGTGATGCGGAGAGCACATTATTTGCTCTCCGCATCAGCATTTGCGGAGCTGCAGCCGCGAAATTCCGGGTTTTGGCCCCGAAACATCAGGCCGCAGCTCCGCAAAAGATAGAGCACGTCCTATTCTTGTCCACAATTGTGGACAAGAAAAGACATTTTCTATATAGTTCTGGCAATATGCGGATCCGCAAAATGCGGAAAGCACATTGCCGGTGTCCGTGTTTTGTGGATCCGCGGATTTGTGGATCCGCAAAACACATACGGACATCTGAATGAGCCTTACAGGGGGGTGATTAGTGACAGGGGGGGTGACAGGGGGTGATCAGGGGGGTTAATCAGGGGTTAATCAGTGATGGGGGGGTGGGGGTGGTGGTGATTGGTGCACTTACTTTAGCTGCCTGTGTCCTCTGGTGGTCCAAAGCAAAAGGGACCACCAGAGGAGCAGGCAGAAGGCATATCAGACGCTGTTTACATAACAGCGTCTGATATGCGATTTAGAGGGCGTTTTTTTAACATCTACAGCCTGCCAGCGCATGATCAGCGCTGGCAGGCTGTAGTTAAACTTCCTCCCAACGCGATCCTGTGAACGCGCGCGTGCGCATTCACAGGAAATCACGCCTCTCGCGAGATGACGCGTCAAGGCTGTCAGGATGTGGTTAAGGAAGAAATCCATCTAAACCAATCTGGCCCTATCTGAAAAACTAATTGGCAATAAGTCTTTCACATCTCTGTGGAGGAATTTTGGGCCACTCTTCTTTTTAGAAATGTTTTATTTTAGCCACATCGGAGGCTTTTCTAGCATGAATATACTGTTTAAGGTCATGTCAAAACATCTTGATCATATTTAAGTCTAGACTTTGACTAGGCCATTCCAAAACCTTCACTTTGCATTTTTATCCATTCTCATGTGGACTAGTGATGAGCGGGAGGTGCCATATTCGATTTCGCGATATTTAGCGAATATTCGACCGAATATTCGTCATTATTCTATATATTGCGAATGTTACGCGAATTTATATTCGCATCGCGAATTTATATTCGCATCGCGAATTAAACTTAGAGCTGAGTTCCTAATGGTTGTAACTTGTATTGCTAGAATTGACGAAGATAACCAATATCACGAATATAGCACTATATTCTTAATCTTCGTTATATTCTAGCAATACAACCATTAGGAACTCAGATCTAAGTTGAATTCGTAATGCGATTAATATAACCTGCATTGATTGCATTGCGAATCCAACTTACTAATGGTTGTATTGCTAGAATATAACGAAGATTGAGAATATAGCGCTATATTCTCAATATTCGTTATATTCTAGCAATACAACCAATGGGAACTCAGATCTAAGTTGTAATCGCAATGCATTGCGATTAGAGCTGAGTTCCTAATGGTTGTATTGCTAGAATATAACGAAGATGAAGAATATCACGAATTCACGAATATAGCACTATATTCTCAATCTTCGTTATATTTTAGCAACAACCATTAGCAACGCAGCTCTAAGTTTAATTCCCGAAGCGAACATATACTCGCATTGCGAATTGATCTTAGAGCTAAGTTCCTAATGGTTGTATTGCTAGAATATAACGAAGATGACGAATATCACGAATTAATGAATATAGCACTATATTCTCAATCTTCGTTATATTCTAGCAATACAGCCATTAGAAACTCAGCTCTAAGTTGATTTCGCAATGCGAGTATATGTACGCATTGCGAATTTAACTTAAAGCTGGGTTTCTAATGGTTGTATTGCTAGAATATAACGAATATCGCAATGCGAATAATTCAGGTTATATAAATCACATTGCGATTAGAACTTAGTCAAATTTGTGAGATCGTGATTCTCACATCTGACGGTACATTTTAGCATGGAGGAGTTCCCATTGGGATGGGGACGCTCCATGCACACAGGAAGTCGGCAGAAGCGGCAACAGGCATTAACTGGAGGGGGCAGGAAACCAGGAATCCTCCGGACAGGTAAGAACAGCTTTTGAGAAGTGGGAAGACAACCAGAAAGCAACAAAGATTAACAACTAAAAAAAAACAAAACGAATATTCGAAATAGCGAATATATAGCGCTATATTCGCAATATTCGTGAATTATCGAAGTTGCAATATTCACGATAAAATTTCGCTATTCGAATATTCGCGCTCAACGCTAATGTGGACTTGCTGGTATGCTTCGGATTGTCCTGCCGCAGAACCCAAGTATGCTTGAGCTTAAGGTCATAAACTGTTGGCCTGACATTCTCCTTCAAGATTTTCTGGTAAAGAGTAGAATTCATGGTTCCATCAATTACAGAAAGTTGTCCAGGTCCTGAAGCAGCAAAGCAGCTCCAGACCATGACACTACCACCACCATGTTTGACTGTCTGTATTATGTTCTTTTTCTGAAATGCTGTGTTAGTTTTACCCCAAATTTAAGTAGACACACACCTTCCAAAAAGGTCTGCTTTTGTCTCGTTAGTCCACAGAATATTTTACCAAAAGGTTTGGGGATTATCAAGATGTTCTTTGGGAAATGTGAGACGGGCCTTTGTATTCATTTTGGTAAGCAGTGGTTTTCACTTTGGAATAATGTATATAAGCGGCTCACCCTCTGGCTGCTCTGAACAAGGTGCTCTATCTGTATGACTCACCCCATCACAATAGGATTCTATTGTATATAACTATAGATAGGAACTCTTCACTTGGAATGACCCAGAGACATTAGTGTTACACGTTCCCTAAAATAAAATATCACCCCAAAAATTATTTGTATTTGACTTAAAATATACATAATAAAATAAAATACATCACTTATAAAACCAATAAAACAAACATGTTTCTTTCTACAGCAACATAGAGTATGGCTGCTAATATTTATAATTGTCACATATATAATGTGACTATTGGCAGTATATAGTTGTCTCTTATATAGTATAATGCAGTATATATTACAACCATATACCTCTAGTTTTGCTCTTGAGTGTATTGATATTATTTCAATTTATATAGTTCACATTTATAAATGTGCTATTTGCACATATACATTTGTTCACTGATGAGAGATAAATAATATTTCTACAGCTTGTATTGTGTCCACAATTCCCCTTATATTATTTCCTTCATTTGCTTTTAAGTTGTTATTATTTCTTCTTTAACAATATATCCTCAATTATGATGAGGTTCATGTATTCATTGTTGGTGGTTAGTTGTTTACCGACCGTGGCGTCCCATGTGGTAATAATGCCGCTTACCTTTTACCTCCACCTCCCTCGGCTATGTGCGAGCAATATCTA
Source organism: Bufotes viridis (assembly GCA_033119425.1). NCBI lineage: Eukaryota > Metazoa > Chordata > Amphibia > Anura > Bufonidae > Bufotes > Bufotes viridis. The sequence continues at coordinate 291,371,083 of CM065593.1, read as the reverse complement.
TACTGCAGTCACGCTCGCTGGATTGAGGTAACTCACGTGGTATCTCAGCTCAATCTCGGCGTCCCACTTGTTGCAGCAGGTTGCATTTAGGCTGCTGGAATGTTCATAAGGTATATGATTGTATTATATACTGCATTATACTATATAAGAGACAGTTATGTACTGCCAATAGTCATATTATATATGTGACAATTACATATATTAACAGCAGATATATATACAGTCATACTGGATGCTGATGTAGAAAGAAACATATTCGTTTTATAAGTGATGTATTTTATTTTATTGTATATATTTTAAGTCAAATACAAATCATTTTTGGGGTGATATTTTATGTTAGGAAACATGTAACATGAAATATTATTTATATAATCATGAACACTAACTTTAACTGAGGCAAGTGAGGCCTCGAGTGCTTTACATGTTGTTCTAGGTTCTTTTGTGACCTCCTGAATGAGTTGTTGATGTGCTCTAGGAGTAAATTTGGTAGGCTGGCTACTCCTGGATAATTTGTGGATAATAGCTCTCACTGTGATTCGCTGATGTCCCAAAACCTTAGAAATGGCTTTGTAACCTTTTCCAGACTGATAGCTGTCAATTATTTCTCATATGTTCTTGAATTTCTTCAGAACGGGCCATGATGTGTTGCTTTTTTAGATCTACTACTGATTAGCCTACTTCATGTTGTGATTTCTTAATTCTACAGGTCTCCCAGTAATCAGGCCTGGGTGTCAATTGTGAAAGTGAACTTAGCTTCACAAAAACTGTGGTTAATCACAGTTAATTAATCGGGGTGTGGGTGGGGGTATTTATGAACATAGGGCCAGGTTGTTTGGGATAGCTCTTTTCCGTTAAAGGGGTTCTGTCACCACACTTTTCACTCTTAAACAGGCTGACATTATACATGTGCAAATGTCACCTAAATGTATCTCTGCTATTCTTTTTTTTTCAGTGTGCCCCCATATTTGTGCAATTATAACTTTTATTATATGCTAATTAGCCTGTAGGAGAAGGGGGGGGGCGTTGCACCTACTTCTAGAGGCTCGGTTCGCCAACCTCTTTCCACTCCCTTCTCTCCTTGATTGACAGGGCCAAGCCAGCGTTGGTCTCCTCATGCCGGCCCTGTCGGCCGGGGAAATCTCGCGCCTGTGCCATACTGTTCAGTATTCGGTGCAGCGCACTGAAAAAAGAGAATAGCAGAGTTAAATTCAGGTGACATTTGTGCATGTATAATGTCAGCCTGTTTAATAGTGAAAAGTGTGGTGACAGACACCCTTTAATAAATTAAATCATTAATGTTATCTATTTGACATATGTAAAGAAAGTTAAAGAAAGTTAAAAATTGGGCTGAGCACTCAAATACTGGAGTACTGCATACATAAGGTCATAAATTTATAATATTTATTCTTTGCAAGGCATACACGATAAAAAACTATACAAAACAATATACAATATATAACAAATACGGACATATATGTCCTAAAATAAACTGTGCATTAAATGGATCCAAATAAATGTGGCAATATATTGCAATATAGTATCAGTTGATGCTCTCACATGAAGGGGTTAAAATACATGAAGTAGTAGAATCAGCAAGGTTTGGTATGTATCCACCTCAAGTTTAAATAGTGAGTGTATATACACCTTAAAGTATAACTGTCAATTTTTTTTTTTTTTTACTATTGGATTCTGGTGATTAATATTACCTTGTTGGCCCTGTTTTAATTTCTGATTCTTAAATAAATAACCCCTAAAAGCCACCTAAAAGTCCCCAGTATTGGCTATTGTTACCTGAGATAAAATCAGGTTGCTATGCTCCTTCCATCTACCAGATAGAGGACGGAGCACGCGTGCACTGGGAACTGATAGTGAGTCAGCATTGTAAGGGAATGTATAAAAAGCCAGGTTCTTCCTGACAGGAGATAACAGTGCTGGGCTGTGTGTGTGAACTTCTCCACATGCCTGTCCTTGGCAGACACTCCCTTAGCAGTGAAGGACAATGTAGAGCTCAGGGAAGATATGGGCTGCTCAGTGTAAAAAATAAAAGCCTTATCTGATAAGAGGAGAGCTTGTGGAAGGACTACAGGCTTCAGCCAGACCTGGGAACTTCACTGCAAGACCCCCCTATACAGTGCTGGTCTTCACTAACTTCACTGCAGGCGTCCTATGGATTAGCCTCAGGGCTGAGGGCGGCCATCTTAACAGAATAGTGAAATTGCAGTTTTATGCAGACTGGTTGCTAAGGGCTGAATCTTATTAAATATGGGGTAAGTAAGTCTAATAGTTATTGATTCAGGTATATTATCATATTATTAACTACCTATATGAAAACTGAAATTAGGGTCTAAATGTGACAGTTATCCTTTAAGTTCAGTTTGCCAGTGTCATAAATTCATTAATTAAACAGGTGTGTATGTCCACCTGCAGGAAAATGTCCACACTATTCCAGGAAAGATTAGTAAAATGTGAAGCGGTCATATAATAATCTGTAAAACAGTCATAAAATAAGGCGATATGGCAGAAGGATTCGCGGTGTATTTGTGGCGTCCCACTGTACCACGCTGCCTAAAACGCCTTTTACCTTTCTGGATGGCTTCTATTGTTGTAAGTGTCCTTTGTGCCCGTTCATATGGTCCTCGATTGACCAAGTTTGTGATGAGTAATACGTTCCCATGTTCACAGAAATCTCAAGGTGTATAATACAGCCAGTGTCCGGAAACACCAGGGAGTCGGTGGGATTCCAGAGGGATTTCTTTCAATCTGCAATTCTACAAAGAAGACGGTGGATTAAGGCAAATATACAGTTGCTCATCCGTAAATATAACAGGTCCTGACCAAACGCATTTCAGGGTTTCCACTATACCCTTTTCTCAGTGGTGACCTGCTGGGGCCACTAACATCCCCTTTTATATCTCTTGTAAGGCTTTTGAAAAACCAGGATTCAAGTTCCAAATAAAATCAGGAGTGGATTATCTCAAGAGTAAATTATCCTAAAATGTTCAATATTCTGTGAAATATCAACCAAATAACCATAATCTTCAACATGCATATCTAAAAACAAGATGAAAGAGTAAATGCTGTCTGAAAAACATAAAAATGCACAAGCTGTTTTCATGCGTTTTTTTCACATAAGATGCGTTTTTATCACCAGAACTGCTTAATTGTAGCATTAATTTAAGTGGATCGAAATATGCCTGGAATACAAAAAGTGCAATAAAGGATATAAAAATGTGTAATAAATGATATAAAAAAAGTATATTAAAAGTAAAACCAGTACATATGCGTACACATATATTCATAGATGTTCTTTTCATAACCTTATATTTCAATGTTAGTGCATATCTAAGAACAATATAAATGAACAGATACTGGCAAAAAAAAAAAAAAAAAAAAAACTTATAAGATGCACATGCGGTTTTCATGTGTTTTTGATGTGTTTTTTCTCATATAATGCGTTTTCATCCCCAGAACTGCTCAAATGTGCCATAAATCATCTTAAGGCCCCATGTACACGACCGTTGTTGGTTTCCGCGTCCGTTACATTTTTTTTTACGGATAGTATGCTTCCCCATTCATTTCAATGGGTCTGTCAAAAATGCGGATGGTCAACCGTTTTTGTTCTGCATCCGTGATCCGTGTTTTCATTCCATCAAAAAAATAGTGCATGTCCTATTTTTTTCACGTTTGTGGACAAGGATAGGCATTTTTACAATGGATCTGCCATAAAAATCGGATCCGTCAAAAAAAACGGTCCGTCATCCGTTTTTTTTGACGGACGCAAAATTTCAAGGAGGAGCGGACGCAGAGGCAGGCAACGGTTGTGTGCATGTAGCCTAAATGGGTTCTACTATAAAAACAATATATCATATAAAATGTATTAAGGACCGGTATACATATACAGTATATTCGTAGATGTATTCATAGACATTCTTTTTATAACCTTGTGTTTTATTGATTGGAGATATAGGTGGGGGCCTTAACCCAAGGGGAGAGCCAGAGTACGTAGAAACAAAGTACCTCTGCTCATCCGTTATATATAATTGTGTTGGTTGGGTGGATCAACAGGGCTTTGTAGCACCACTCATTTGTTAATGTACAGTGAGCCACTATTACCTTTGTCTTATTTGACACATGTTCATGAAGTTTAGTGCTTAGTGAGGGTAGCATAATAGAGGTGACAGGTTCCCTTTAAGAGGAAAAAAATTCCTTCCCGACTCCAATCAGGCAATCAGAATAACTCCTTGGATCAACGACCCATCTCTAGTAGCTATAACCTGTAATATTATTACACTCCAGAAATACATCCAGGTCCCTCTTGAATTCCTTTATTGTACTCACCATCACCACCTCCTCAGGCCTCAGTTCCATTGTCTCACTGCTCTGACCGTAAAGAATCCTCTTATATGTTTGTGTACAAACCTTCTTTCCTCCAGACGCAGAGGATGTCCCCTCGTCACAGTCACAGTCCTGGGGATCAATAGATGATGGGAGAGATCTCTGTACTGATCCCCAATATATTTATACATAGATATTAGATCTCCCCTCAGTCGTCTTTTTTCTAAGGTGAATAACCCTAATTTTGATAACCTTTCAGGGACTGTAGTTGCCCCATTCCAGTTATTACATTAGTTGCGCTCCTCTGAACCCTCTCCAGCTCTGCCATGTCTGCCTTGTTCATAGGAACCCAGAACTGTACACAGTACTCCGTGTGTGGTCTGACTAGTGATCTGTAAAGTGGTAGGACTATGTTCTCATCACGGGCATCTATGCCCCTTTTGATGCAACCCATTATCTTATTGGCCTTGGCAGCAGCTGCCTGACACTGGTTTCTACAGCTTAGTTTGCTGTTCACTAAAATTCCTAAGTCATTTTGTATGTCAGTGTTACTGAGTGTTTTACCATTTAGTATGTATGGGTGACTTGCATTAAACCTTTACATGTGCATAACCTTACATTTGTCAGTGTTAGGCCCCTTGCAGATGAGTGTGATCGGATTAGGTCCGGATGCATTTAGTGAAAACTGAGCGATTTCGCAAGCAAGTTTATTCAATTTTGTTTGCGTTCACGTTCAGCTGTTCAGTTTTTATCGCGTGGGTGCAATGTGATTTACTGCGTCTTGCACTCGCGTGATAAAAAACTGAATGTTTACAAACAACATGTCTTAGCGGATGCGATGCGGATGCTTGCGGATACGATGCAATTTTCATGCAGACCCATTCCCTTCTATGGGGCCAGCGGTGCATGAAAATCGCAGAATATAGAACATGCTGCGATTTTCATGCAATGCAAAAGTGATGCGTGAAAACCACTGCTCATGTACACAGACCCATTGAAATGAATGGGTCTGGATTCCGTGTTGGCGCAATGCATTCCCATCACGCATTGCACCGGAATACTCACTCATCTGCAAGGGGCCTTAAACCTCATCTACCACTTCTCTGCCCAAGCCTCCAATCTCTCCAGATCCATCTGTAGCAGTGTACTGTCCTCTTCTATGTTATAATTACTTTACACAGTTTAGTGTCATTTACAAAAATTCATATTTTACTGTGCAAGCCTTCTACAAGATCATTGTACCCCACTAGTGACAGTGACCCAATCTGAGTGTGTACAGTTAGTAATATCCACCCTCTATTTTCTATCACTGAGCCAGTTACCCACATACAGACATTTTCTCCCCGTCCAAGCATTCTCATTTTATATGCTAATCTCTCATGTGGTACTATATTAAATCCTTTGGATAAGTCAAGATATATAAAATCTATTGATTCACCATGGTCAAGTCTAGAACTTACCTCCTCATAGAAACTGATTAACCCCTTAAGGACACGGTCATATTTCACCTTAAGGACTAGGCCATTTTTTGCAAATCTGACCAGTGTCACTTTATGTGCGAATAACTTTAGAAAGCTTTTACTTATCCAGGCCATTCTGAGATAGTTTTTTTGTCACATATTGTACTTCATGACACTGGTAAAATGGAGTCAAAAAAATTAATTGTTATTTATAAAAAAAAAATACCAAATTTTGAAAAATTTTGAAAAATTTGCAAATTTTCCAAGTTTCGTTTTCTCTACTTCTATAGTACATAGTAATACCTCCAAAAATAGTTATTACTTTACATTCCCCATATGTCTACTTCATGTTTGGATCATTTATGGAATAACATTTTATTTTTTGGGGACGTTACAAGGTTTGCAGTGATCGCCGATACGGGGGGGTCAAAGGACCCCCCTCGGCATTGTAACAAGGTACCTGCTGATTTCAAGTGTGTGGTTGTATTAAGTGTGTGATTTTATATTACGTGACTTCAGATTCAGGGACTTTAGGAGGGGGCTAAAGTAAGTTACATTCTTATCACTGCACTATATTGTATTTTTCCTATTTTTCCTGAGTAATTCCCATGTAGTATGAGTTCCATTATTGACATTGCATATCTTTGTTCAAAATGTGAGCAAATTGCCTATTTGGAATCGCACATCAAGTATCTAACCGGGCGAGTTTCAAAACTGAGAAACGTTGACAATTTGGAAAAGAGTTTGCTGCTCACTGAACAAACACTCTATGGTATAGATGTGGGGGAGGGTGGTAGTGAGGAGGCTCAGGAAAGTGAGGTAGCTAGCTACATAACAGTTAGAAAGCGGGGTAGAGGGAAGAGTGTCAGGGAGGCTAGCCCTAATCTGACACACACCAACAAGTTTGCAAGTTTGGCAGATGAGGGGGATGTCAGTTCAGGGAGAGCACTGCTGCAGCCGGACCCTTCCTCTACCAGTCAGGGGAAGGTCAGCTCCAGTAAGCAGGGGACCAGGAAAGCAAGGCAGGCCAGACAGGTGCTGGTAGTGGGAGACTCAATTATTAGGGGTACAGATAGAGCGATCTGTTACAAAGACCGGGATCGTCAAACCATGTGTTGTCTTCCTGGCGCTTGAGTAAACAGATTCACTGGAAGGGGCTGGAGAAGATCCAGCAGTCAGGGTCCATATCCGAACCAATGACAAAGTTAGGGGTAGGTGATTTTAGGGATTTAGGGCAAAAGCTTAGGGCAAGGACCTCAAAGGTAGTGTTTTCCGAAATACTACCTGTACCAAGAGCCACACAAGAAAGACAGCGGGAGATTAGGGAGGTTAACATGTGGCTCAAGAACTGGTATAGGAAGGAGCGGTTTGGGTTCCTGGAGAACTAGGCTGACTTCTCTGTCGGCTACAGGCTCTATTGTATGTAGGGATGGGCGGCACCTCAATGGGGAAGGGGCAGCTATGTTGGGGGAGAAGATGGCTAGAAAATTAGAGAAGTGTTTAACCACCTCCCGACCGCCTAACGCAGGGATGCGTCCTGCGGGCGGCCGGAAATTTCCTCTTAGACGTATCGGCGCGTCATCTCGCGAGGAATGAGAGCAGATCGCAACGGCAGGGACTTTAACTACAGCCTGCCAGTGCTGATCATGCGCTGGCAGGCTGTAGATGTTAAAAAAATGGCATCTGAATCGCATATCAGACGCTGTTTTGTAAACAGCGTCTGATATGCCTGCTGCCTGCTCCTCTGGTGGTCCCTTTTGCTTGGGACCACCAGAGGACACTGTAAGTGCACCAATCACAACACACCAACACCCCCTCCCCGTCACTGATTAACCCCTGATCACCCCATGTCACCCCCCTGATCACCCCCTGTCACCAATCACCCCCCTGTAAGGCTCATTCAGACGTTCGTATGTGTTTTGCGGATCTACGGATCCACGGATCCGCAAAACACGGGCACCGGCAATGTGCCTTCCGAATTTTGCGGATCCGCACATTGCCAGAACTATATAGAAAATGCCTTTTCTTGTCCGCATTTGCGGACAAGAATAGGACATGCTCTATCTTTTGTGGAGCTGCTGCAAATGCTGATGCGGAGAGCACGTAGTGTGATCTCTGCATCACCACTGGCCCCATTCACACTGAATAGGTCCGCATCTATTCCGCAGAATTGCGGAATAAATGCGTACATTTTTGCGGACGTGTGAATGGGGTCTTACTTCACAAGCACTCCTATGTCCTTTCCCCATTTTTTGCCAGAGATTTTTTTATCCACATTGATCGATGCGAATGAAGAAATCTGTGCCGTTCATTTTTTCTTCTCATTACCTGTATGCTCAATATAAGGAGAATAGCAGAAACTCCTAATGCCTGCCATACATGTAATGATGCCCTGGCATTTTAGGGGCCCTAAAGCGTGAGAAGAAATTTTACATGAACTCACCATACCCCTCACGGAATACCTTGGGGTGTCTTCTTTCTAAAATGGGGTCACTTGTGGGGTATTTATACTGCCCTGGCATTTTAGGGGCCCCTAATGCATGAGAAGTAATTTGGAATCCAAATGCATAAAAATGCCCTGCGAAATCCTAAAGGTACTCATTGGAATTTGGGCCCCTTTGCGCATCTTGGCTGCAAAAAAGTGTCACTCATGTGGTATCGCCGTACTCAGGAGAAGTAGGGCAATGTGTTTTGGGGTGTATTTTGACATATACCCATACTGTGTGTGAGAAATATCTCTGTAAATGACAACTTTAAAAAAAAATTTATACAAAGTTGTCAATTTACAGAGATATTTCTCTCACCCAGCATGGGTATATGTAAAAATACACCCCAAAACACATTGCCTACTTCTTATGAGTACGGCGATACAACATGTGTGCCTAGGTGAGTAAAGGGGCATAAAGTCCAATGAGTACCTTTAGGCCCGTTTCACACGTGCGTGATTTCCGCGCAGGTGCAATGCGTGAGGTGGACGCATTGCACCCGCACTGAATCCAGACCCATTTATTTCTATGGGGCTGTACACATGAGCGGTGATTTTCACGTATCACTTCTGCGTTGCGTGAAAATCGCAGCATGCTCTATATTTTGCGTTTTTTACGCAACGCAGGCCCCATAGAAGTAAATGGGGCTGCGGGAAAAACGCAAGCATCCGCAAGTAAGTGGTTGCATGGTTGCTAAGAGACGGGACCCGATCTTTATTATTTTTATAACCATGTTATAAGGGAAAATAATAGCATTCTCAATAAAGAATGCTTTGTAGAATGTGGATTTAGGGGTTAAAAATAAAAAACTTAACTCACCTTAGCCACTTGATCGCGTAGTTGGTGATCTCTCTTCTCTCTTCAAGCATTAGCTGCCGGCTAAAGGACCTGTGAGGACGTCACTGAGCTCATCACATGGTCCAATCCCACATGGTCCATCACCATGGTGATGGACCATGTGATTGGACCATGTGATGTGACGTCATCACAGGTCCTTTAGACTGCAGCTAATGCTTGAAGAGAGAAGAGAGATCGCCAACTACGCGATCAAGTGGCTAAGGTGAGTTCAGTTTTTTATTTTTAACCCCTTAATCCACATTCTACAAAGCATTCTTTATTGAGAATGCTATTATTTTCCCTTATAACCATGTTATAAGGGAAAATAATAAAATCTCCAGAATACTCAACCCGAAACCGGACTTCAGTGATGAAGTCCGGCATCGGATCTGGGTACCAAACATGCTGATTTTTTACACGCGCATGCAAAACGCATTACAAAAGTTTGCACACGCGCAGAAAAATTGCGCATTTTCCCGCAACGCACCCGCATCCTCTCCAGGCGTCAAACATGACGCCTGTGTTAACCCAGCCCTAGGCTTTACAGGGTTGCTCACAATTTAGCCCCGCCCAAAATGCCAGAACAGTAAACACACCCCACAAATGACCCCATTTCGGAAAGTAGACCCCCCAAGGTATTCACTGAGGGCCATAGTAAGTCCGTGGGAGATTTTTAATTTTTTTTGCCAGAAGTTAGCAGAAATGGAAACTTTATTATTATTTTTTTCCTCAGAAAGTGTGATTTTCCGCTAACTTGTGATAAGAAATGAAATCATACATGAACTCACCATACCCCTCCGCGAATACTTTGGGGTGTCTTCTTTCTTAAATGGTGTCATTTGCGGGGTATTTATACTATCCTGGCATTCTAGCACCTGAAGAAACATGACAGGTGCTCAGAAAGTCGGAGCTGCTTCAAAATGCCGAAATTCACTTTTTTGCACCATAGTTTGTAAACGCTATAACTTTTACCCAAACCAATAAATATACATTTTTTTTTATTAAAGACATGTAGAACAATAAATTTAGAGAAAAATTTATATAGAAATGTAGTTTTTTTTAAAAAATATTAAAACAGAAAGTGAAAAATGTCATTTTTTTGCAAAAATTTCAGTAAGTTTTTTCGGTAACTTTTTATTAATATCAAAAAAAGTAAAAATGTCAGCAACAATGAAATACCACCAAATGAAAGCTCTATTAGTGAGAAGAAAGGAGGTAAAATTAATTTGGGTGGTACGTTGTATGATCGAGCAATAAACCGTGAAAGTAGTGTAGTGCAGAATTGTAAAAAGTGGTCTGGTCATTAAGGGTCTTTAAGCTAGGGGTGCTGAAGTGGTTAAACTAGGGACTGGGGGGAGGGTAATTACGTTATAGGATGGGAAGATAGTGTAGAAAGAGACCGGGGTGAGGTAATTGTACTGGGGGAGTAATAGAAGGAGGGACTAGAACAGTTCAGAAGGAAAGGTGTACGGTAAAAAATATACATAAACCTCTTAATTGTATTTATACTAATGCCAGAAGCCTGACTAATAAAACTGGTGAACTGGAATTAGTGATGTGAGAAGAGGACTATGACATAGTGGGGATAACTGAGACATGGCTGGATGATAGCTATTACTGGGCAGTTAATGTACAGGGTTACAGTCTGTTTAAAAAGGATCGCCAAAACCGGAGAGGGGGGGGGGGGGTGGGGGCCTGCCTTTATGTAAAGTCCTGTCTAAAGCCCACAGTCCGAGAAGATATAAGTGAGGTACATGAACATGGAGGAGTGACTGTGGGTAGAAATACATGTAGGCAAAAACAATATTAAAATACTAATAGGAGTTTAATATAAACCACCTAATATACCAGGATCCACAGAAAATCTACTACTAAACTTAATAGACGAGGCGGCAGATCATAATGAGATTGTTATTATGTGGGACTTCAACTACCCAGATATAGACTGGGAAACTGAAACCTGTATATTTCATAAAGGAAACAGGTTCTTGGCAATAACCAAAGACAATTAGCTTTCCCAACTGGTTCAGGACCCGACTAGAGGGACGACTATACTGGACTTAGTATTAACCAATAGACCTGACAGAACAACAGATGTGCAGGTTGGGGGACACCTGGGAAATAGTGACCTTAAAGTAATAACCTTCCAAATGTCATTCAAAAGATTGTTTCTTCAAGGAGAAACAAAAATATCAAATTAAAAAAAAAGTTAAATTTAGCCAACTAAGAGAGGCCATAGAAACTGATTTAATTAGTTTGATATGACCAATCCCTCATGAAGCCATGTTCATATGGCATTATTTGCTTATTTTCATTGAGGTACTCCAAGATAGCATCTCTTAGAAAACTTTTAAACTGTTTAACCACGACACATGTTAAACTTACCGGCCTATAATTTCCGGGCTCTGTTTTTGGTCCCTTTTTGAATATTGGCACCACATTTGCTAAGCGCCAATCCTGGGGAACACTCCCTGTCAATATAGAGTCCTTAAATATCAGAAATAAGGGTCTGGCTATGACATTTTTTAATTCTCTTAGGGTACGGGGGTGTATGCCATCTGGTCCAGGGAATTTGTCTATTTGAATCCCTTTAAGACGCTGCTGTACTTCTTCCTGGGTCAGACAAGGCACTTTTAATGGGGAATTTACATTCTGCATTTCATCTGACACTTTCTTTTCCCCAGTGAATATAGTGGAGAAAAATATTTAATAGCTTTGCTTTCTTCTCATCGTTGTCTGTAACTCCCCCTTTCATCACTCTGTAAAGGGCCAACACTTTTAGATTTATACTTTTTACAATTTATTTAATTAAAGAAAATGTTAGGGTTAGTTGTGCTCTCTTTGGAAATGAATCTCTCTGTCTCCAGTTTGGCTGCTTACATTTGTTATTTACATGTTCTTTTTTTTTCCTTATAATTTTTCAGTGCTTCCTCGCTACCCTCCTGTTTTAGTGATTTAAATGCTTTCTTTTTGTCATTTATTGCCTTCTTCACAGTTCTATTTATCCACATTGGTTTTTTCTTGTTGCTTAACCTTTTATTCCCATAAGGTATGTACCTCTCACAATTAGATTTTAGGATGTTTTTAAAAATATCCCATTTTGTGGCTGTATTTTTATTTTTGAGGACTTTGTCCCAGTTAGTTAGGCCAATGGCCTCTCTTAGTTAGCTAAATTGGCTTTTTTGAATTTCGGTATTTATGTGCCTCCCTGAAGAAACACTCTTTTAAATGACAATTGGAAGGGTATTACTTTATGGTCACTTTTTCCCAGGTGTCCCCTAACCTGCACATATGTTGTTCTTTCAGGTCTATTGGTTAGTACTAAGTCCAGTATGGCCTCTAGTTGGGTCCTGAACCAGTTGGGAAAGGTAATTGTCTTTGGTTATTGTCAATAACCTGTTTCCTTTATGGGATCCACAGGTTTCAGTTTCCCAGGCTATATCTGGGTACAGTAGTTGAAGTACCCCATAATAATGACCTCATGATTTAGACAGGACTTTACATCAAGTTTGACATGAACTAGGTCCCCTGATCTGTCATCATCTCTCTGGGAAATCGTACCGTCGAGAATATGATTAAAAGGGCATCAGCTACCTTATCTGCTCTCATGGAAGATAGTGAGACAGCTTCCGGGTACCTGGTAGCGTAATCTACTGCCGTCAGAATAAAATGCTTTCAAGAGCTGCTGGGTATGATTAGGGACCCTATGAGATCCACAGCAAATCCCTGAAAAGGTTCCTCAATTGTCGGCAAAAGGATTAGGGGAGCCTTGTGAACAGGTCCAGACATCCCCATCCATTGGCAGATAATACCGAAATGGCAGTAATTGATTACTTCATTCATTGCGGTCTTGCGTATACCGTATACCTAGATGTCCAGCAAGGGGTATCTCATGGGTTACTTGTAATAGGTGTTCCCTGAATGGGCAAGGCACTACCGGCTGCCTGCCTTGTAATCATTCTGGGTAGGTACTCGTGGGAATCGTCTGCCGGTATTGTCGGCCCTGATCCCTGGTTACCATCTCAGTGTCAGACACTTCTGGAGTTTTTTCAGCCATCTCCCTCAGCTTCTGTAAAGTTCTGTCGGTCTGCAGAGCTGTCTGGAACCTTGTTCAGTCTGTGTAAGAGTTAGCTTATAAAACACTCTCCGCTCTGATCTCTTGTGTTACCAGGGGGCTGTCACACAGCAGGGGTGACAAGACTCAATGGCTCAGAGTGGTGGGTCCTCTGGCTATGTGTTACTGCAGCAATGTATGTAGAATCCTTCCCACCTGTGTTCTGTTGGGCAGGTGGGAGGAAAACAGATTCAATACCTATACACTTAGTCCTATCTGCATCAGCCATTTCTGAAGTATCACTGGCTGCATAATTATCACATAACTCTACCACATCATTGGAGATAGGATTAGTACATACTTCTATCACATCACTGACATGGGATTAGTACATAAATCTACAACACCACTGATTACAGAATTATTATGGTCTGGAGCATTGCAATATGCAGACATATCACATACTACCTGGGGAGTTGTTAACATGCCTGGATAATCCACAATTAGAAGGTACATATCAGAAGACTAAGCAACCAAGATCAGTGCCTAATAACACATTAGTTGGAATATTATCAGTCACTCCCACCTCTATTACTCAACTCCCTGCTCCCCAGTCAAGATATACCCGAGCCATAGGCAAGGCCAGTAACAGTCCGGGTTTTTACTGGGATTAAGTCCGCATAACTCACCAGTTCTGGTCAGACCAGGGTCATCTCCATCTCAGTGTCTCTCAATTCCACAGTGACTGTGTTACCCTAGGTAACAGACTGCATGTTATCACTGAGCTTCCCTTCCTGTGCACCCACATATAAAAACGTGGATGGTAAAAAGAAGTTCGGCAAAGGAGTTGATTTCTTTCTCTCAGGGCAGATACTGCTAACACGAACCACTGCTGGAAAGTGATGCTTAGTCCATCTACAACATTGGAATAGCTGTCATGGGATCTGCGTTGGAGAGTCCAGAATCTTGTGCAATACACCTTTGGGGTGAGGTTATACTTCTGGATTAAGGCTTGCTTAATCCCCATCTTTGTCTTGGGGAAGAGCTGCAAACACTTCCAGCGTTCTTAGCCCTGGTGTTCAGTACCTCTGCTAATTCTCGCTCAACCTGGCGTTCTTTTAATATGAAATCCATTCGCAGGTTAGGGCAGGGCCAGCTCCAGGTTCATGTGGGCCTTTGGGATATAAATCTCAGTGGGCCCTCATGTGGCATTTTTTTACAGTGACATGCCCCCCTGTGGCTCCCACACAGTATAATGACCTCCAGTGCCCCCCAGAAAGTATATTGACAATATAATTACTACAGTATAATAACCCATAGTAACCCTCTAGCAGCTGGCCTGGCACCGCTTCCCCTTGGCATGCCACTGTACATTGGGCCCAGGCCTGGTTTTAGACAAAATGTGGCCCTGGGTAAAATCAAAAGTGGGGCCCCAAATCTTGTAATAATGTACTAACACAGTCACATTTTGTCAATGCCAGCCCTCCCTCACATATTTACAGCCCATAAAGCCCCACACACAGATCTGTATCCTCATGGCCCCCAGAATACGCCACATGCCCCCTCCCCTCACAGGAATGAGTTCCCCTTGTCCATCATTGTGTACGCTGTCCAGTGCAATAAGGAATGCGCAGAACTGTATATCGGCGAAACAAAACAACAATTACATCAGCGTATGGCACAGCATAGAAGAGCCAAAACCTCTGGTCAAGATTCAGCCATGTACTTACATTTAAAATAAACAGGTCACACCTTTGAAGACAGTCAAGTACGTGTTTTGGATAGAAAGGCCGATTGGTACAAACGAGGTGTGAAGCCAAGCTTGAATAGAGGCGGGGTGAGGGGGGTGGGGCGTTTAAACATCTATTGTCTGCCACTTACAATGCTGTTTTGACACGTTTTTCTGGGAGATCATTATCTACCTACTGACTCCAATTAGGACTATGGAATCGACACCTTTGACCCCATGCTGGGTATAATGACCTAATTACCAGATGTTTATTCAGTTAAATATTTATTCCCAAAGAATTCTCGTACAAGTCACTCAGAATTGAGAAAGCTTGTTGGAATAACGAGTAAAACGTTTTCAAGAAATCTACAGCAAGTCCAGTTGCCTTTATTTATTCTTTACAGATATAGTGCTTGGAACAGCTCCTCTTTAGTTTGGTTCGCTCCATAAAGCCCTCTGAGCTTATTTAGGCTGAGTAAGGGCAGGTTCGCATTGGCGTTAGGGAATTACGTTATAACAGAGTTATATTCCTGGCGACAGGACTGTTCTTTTCATCATGTATAACAGAAAAAAATTGAACCGTTATTTGGCCCCATAGACATGTATTAGGACAGAGCAAAACGGAATGCCTCTTAAAGGCATCCTAAAATTCTGTTATATTCCATTATAACTCTGTTATAACGGAACCTATAATGGAATTCCCTAAAGCCAATGTGACCAGCCCTACCTTAGCTTTCTCTTTACTCCAATAGGCATCTGCCATTTTAGTGGGTACTTGCCCAATAAAATATAGAAAGAAAAACAAAAAAGAGAAAGCAACAAACTGTTTGCACGTATATATGCCTGGATAACCAATTGTATGCACTGAGAGCCTTCCTGTAGACTGAGATACTCTTCTACAAGATAACCCACCCTGCAACTTCGTCCTGCTCATTCCAGGTCTACAATTGTGGGTGTGGGGTGGGGTGGCCGGGGAAGGGGACAGGCCTGCTAACATGGCAGATGCCTACGGAGTATGGTAGTGACCATTTACAACCCAGTGTTTACATCTTCTGTACACCAGGTCTGCCTCAACATTTTGGTATCAAAAAATCTTTTTGGGCATGCATCCTAGCAACTTCGTATCACCTCCATCCTAATGTCCCGCACACTTGCATACCAAACATGGCCCGAGGCAATAGCAAGATGGCTTGAGTTATTTAATTGCTCCCTGTTACTGTGCTGGGATCGATTTGACTTTGATACTGTAGAAGCATATACATGGCCTGAGCTCTCAGGAGGAAGCATGTGGCCCAAATATGGATTAGACCACATATTTCTTTGATGTATATCGCAAAATAAGGGTTTTAGGTGTGACCTCGGCTGGAGAGAACGCTAGCCTTTTCCTGGCCCCTCTAACGGTTCTGGTTTGTTAAAAGATTTGTGTAGAACCCTAACACTGTGTTCAGGTTTTATGATAGTGGTCTCTGTGAAGTCATTCCATCTTACTAAGTTTTATGGCTACAATCTTCTGACCTGGCTTTGGGAAGGGGGAAGACGAGGTGATGACCCACTTCAAAAATGTCAAGAGAGGGGTGCCTACTACTAACAATAATTTTGATATCTGCATACCTCTATCACCACAGGAAGGATGGGTAGTGTTAGTGATGCTGTGCCCTGTACCCTAGCACCATGACAAGGTCCTTTTGACCCCTTCCCACCATATCATGGGGTTGTCGCCCACAGCAGGCACTTACCTGCCTCCTCCACCTCCTCCTCCTTAGGGCATCCCAAACAGTAAGGGCTCTCACACAAGTCGTCAACAGGGAGACTGTTAGCTATCTGCCATAGGGCATGGTGATGTTTTCTTTCCATTTCTTAAGAAAAAGGCATCTCTTAGGAAGGGGCAGTGAAGACTGAGAGGACTCCACTGAAAGTCTTCTTTGGGGCTGCAAGGAGGAGTAGCAGTAGGAACATAGTGGGCACTGGATCCACAGCTCGGTATCGGACTCTAAAGTCACCTCCACGTCATCCTGCTGCAACTGAGAGGAGGAGTGAGCCATCCAATCCACAATCTCATCCTCTTTTTCCTCAACTATAATGTTGTACATTTCAGAAGCCAGCAGGGACAACTGTGGTGTCCCCTCCACCAGGTGATGTTTGTTAGCCTGTGGTTTGGAGGGTGTATATTAGAGCGAGCTCTCACTGCATTTGTATGTTTGTCATAAAGAAGGACCAAGATATTACAAAGGTCTGAAACGCGTCACTGTTTTTCACTTCTTGTATGGAATTTTAAACCGTTGGAATAAAGTCACAAAACCATTCACCCGAGCTGA
Organism: Bufotes viridis; assembly: GCA_033119425.1. Taxonomy (NCBI): domain Eukaryota; kingdom Metazoa; phylum Chordata; class Amphibia; order Anura; family Bufonidae; genus Bufotes; species Bufotes viridis. The sequence goes on along the minus strand of CM065593.1, from coordinate 291,353,867 downwards.
GCTGGATTCCTTGTTTTTCATTATATTCTACATATTCGCGAATTCTAGCAAGCCAACCCAATAGGAAAGTTGCCTATAACTCGCCCTTACTCAATTAACACGCATATTACATTGCCCATTTTTTGCATACGCTAAAATAAATTAAATAATGAAGAATATTCAAATTCACTACAGACTACGATATTGCAGCCTTCTAACATTGGCCCACAAGCAAGAAGCAGGTGGTTATGGGTTCAGATGAAAATATTCGAAATTACGAATATATAGCACTATATTCTAAATATTTGCAAATTCTCGAAGTTGCGATATTCGCAATTAAAATTTGCTGTTCGAATGTGCGCCCTCAACACTAATGGTCACATCAAATATTGACTGGATTTAGATTATCTTTTGTTCATTCCCTTTGGAGCCCACCCACTGGATTATTAAGTCTACAATAAGCAGAGGTTTAATTGAATAAATTACAAGTTCTACTGAATGTTTTTCCAAAAACTCCATGTCAGTCTACTCAGCAGCTCCTGCTCTGTAACATTCTGCCTGCACACTGGGTGGCATGTTCAATATTAAATATTTATTTTAAAGGCAGCTCTCTCTAGGTAATATCTATACTGCAAATTTTGTTTTGTTTTGTTTTTGTCTGGGGCTATTCACAAGGCATTTATAGATGCAAGTAAATGAGACCTGATAGAAATTAACAAAAAATACTGACAAAACTACATAGACCTGTGTTTGACACTAACTGGGAGCTGCCATTTTGACTGAAAACAAAACTGCATCTGGAAGCATTCCAGTAGATGATCACATGCAATTAAAATCTAATTAAAAATCACTCTTTGTACTTATTCTAACAAAAAAGGCTTACCATTAAGGAGCCCTAATAATCATGAATAATGAATGAGTTAAGACAATGCAAAAAGACAAGGTATGGAGGCACCTTGAATCTCTATGTATCCATAATGCATACTGCAAGCCAGACAATGCACCAAATTTATTAAGAGGCCTGTTCCTCTTAATAAATCTGGTGCATCTTACTGCAGCACATTTTTTTTTTTTTACTAAGACTGGAGTATCAAATACCATTCTTCATAATTCTCCCTCATTATCTTCAATTACAGAAGAACAATGGTAAGTTTTCCCATGAATGACTAAAATATAATTCATCACAAAATCACAAAAACATTCCATGAGAAGTAAAAAAAAAAATACATCATTCCAAGTGTTGAACATTGTGATGGTAATGTGACACCATGGAGGTGCTTGTCGGCATCACTGCTGAGAGAATTTAATATTATAATGGGATAATGTGTTTGAAGATTTCTAAGGGCAATGTCCAATGATCTGGCTATAAGCTGAAACATACTTAGGTTACACAGTAAGAAAAAAATATATAAAAGAAATGAGACCTAAGTCTTTCATAAAATGCATTTTTGGATCAGAAATGCACTTATGATTATTGTCAATGGAACAAAGGATTAGGCAAGTTACTGTACATTCAACATGCCCAACACTGATGTCTCATCTGACATTGGTATATGGTCGGTCTGAAACCCAACATAATAGGTTGTCAGTGAACCTCTTTCAAATCAGTGAGACACACAAAGAAACATTTTATATTTATGACCAGTTTAAGGAGTTGTCTGGTTGGTATTGTTTTTTTTTTTAAGTCAGACTTCAAAGGTCAGACTTTCTTTAAAAAGTTTTTTTTTATAGTAATACCTTATTGATCTTCTGCTGTTCCTGTTTCCATGATGCCCTGTTCCCCCACTGGTCTCTACTTTCTGAACCCTCTTAACACTGAAATGTCACCACTAGATATGAGCGAATCAAATCCAACAAAGTGGAATTCGATCCGAATTTCAGGATAAATTTGATTAAACGCAAAGCCAAATTTACTTGCTGTGCTTTGTTGTAGAGAATCAATTTAACCTGAAATAGTGTAAAAAACAAAAAAAATCATACTTACCTCCTCTATTTGCTTGCGACGGGCTGGCCGCCGCCATCTTGATTGAAGATCTCAACCAAAATCCCGTGCATGGTAATGCTGGCCTGTGTGATGACGTAATCTTGAGCCGCGCAAAATTTTGCGCCAGATCTTCAAGCAAGATGTCGGCGGCCAGCTCATTCTGTTAATTTTACATTGTTTTTACTCAGATGCCGCGATTATGTATGAACCCGACATCTGAGCGGTACAATGATGGGGAGCGGAGTTATCGCAGCTCTCTGTCATTGCACTTGCTACTTACAAAAAAATGCGCTTTGTGAGGAAGTGATTCAGGTTGGGGTAATCGCCGCATCCCGTTATGGATTCCACTATCACGGACTATCCCGGCATATGGAATCCATAAGGGGCGGCTTCCACGAACCCGAACTTTTGAAAAGCCGAAGGACCTGGGGTGACGTCACCATCATGTGATCAGTGAAGGGGGCGTGGCTCAGCACTGGATTTGATCTAGTGCTGAGCCACGCCCCCTGCACTGATCACATGATGGTGACGTCACCCCAGGTCCTTCGGCTTTTCCAAAGTTCGGGTTCGTGGAAGCCACCCCTTATGGATTCCATATGCCGGGATAGTCCGCAGTAATGGAATCCATAATGGGATGCGGCGATTACCCCAACCCGAACGCCGAACGCCAAACTAATTTCTGAAGTTCGCTCATCTCTCTAGTCACAAACAAAGCAAAAAATTTTTTTAATTCAGCAAAGCAGCCTAAGCTAATTTTTGAAAACTTCACTCATCTCTAGTCATCACTGCAGACAGTGATCGGCTGAACAGTCACATTTCCTGTGTTGGATCTGACCAAGAAGTAAAAAGTTAATAGATGAGGAGAAAAAAAAGTTTTGGATTGCTCCAAGCATAGATCCAACTACAGACACAGTGTCACGACCTTAAATAACAGAGGTTGTACCATTAGGACACAGTGATGTGATAAGAATGAATTTTATTGTTCAGGGTGTCCTCTGCTATTCAGCAGAATGGAGAAACATTGCAGCGCACACTCTAGAAAAGGACTTAAAGGGACACATCTCTGTCTTTCATGAGATTGGAGCTAAAGAAACAGTTTTACTTGCTTGGCTACACTAATTGCATAGCTCCCATTTAATGCTATAGGAGTTATGGAGGCTTGGCAAATTCCGTAACTTGATGTCCACAGCCAGCATTTACTGCATTTATTCCCATCTAAGCAATAAAAGGCTAAGATGGGACAACTTTTTTTCTAAAAAAAATACCAGAGATGAATGAATGTCTTACTTGCTTCATAAGTCTAAAGAATCAGTCAAAAGAATGTGCTCAGATTGCCTTGAAATTTTGCATATGACACTCTAGGGCCTAGGACAGTATCCAACCCTTTCTATGCTAACGTGAAGACAACATTAGTACAGTCAAAGTGACAGTGATATATATGACTATGGGCAACAGCATGATTAAAGAAACAGGTTTTTTTTTTTTTTTTAACAATTTGCAATTGCATAGTGTCCAGTGCAACCATGATGCTTAAAACATTATCAGTCATTAGATTTAGAGTTTTATTGTATTAATTTGGCTGCTAGCTGACACCTGCACATAAAAAATGAGTACTGTAGATTTAAATACTGAAGGGCACATATGAATAGCTCAAGCCCTGTAATATGAAGTACACTAACTGACCCTGTCCTGTCCCTAGTTCTAAAACCTGTCAATTAATTAAATCCATCTAACTAAATATATCCTAATGTTCCTAATCGCTAACACTGTCCCTCTAAGAACCCTAAACTTGATGTATTTTGTGTCTAAATTGCTGTGTCTGTGACACAGAGGCCCCCTCTGACAAGTTGACTATATGGCGTCTCTGCTTGGGATTACATTGTGCTTATAACATATGTCCATATTGTCTCTCCTGATTGGCTGTGACCCTCCATCTTCATCTTCTCTGCCTTGCTGCACATTTTGCATGATTCACCTGAAATGGATCTTCAAAACTTTGGTTTTGTTTCCAAGCAGAATTATTTGGAAATTCTTAACTAATTTTATTAGTTTAGAGTCAATTTGTCTACAAATTATATGAAATACCACATTTAGAGGGATAACCATACTGGACATAGTATTAACCAATAGACCCATGGGAGTAGCTATAGGGGGTGCAGAGGTAGCAGTCGCTACCGGGCCCAGGAGCATAAGGGGACCCAAAGACCCTTGTGCTGCATAGGAAGACGCATAAAGCACTGAGGGAATGGGGGGCCCACGCTGAACTCTTGCACCAGGGCCCATGAGCCGTTAGCTACGTCCCTGAATAGACCTGACAGAACAACAGATGTGCACCTGGGAAATAGTGACCATAAAGTAATAACCTTCCAATTATCATTCAAAAGAGCATTTCTACCGGGAGGAACAAAAATACCAAACTTCAAAAAAGCTAAATTTAGCCAACTAAGCGAGGCCATAGGCCTAACTAACTGGGACAAAGTCCTCAAAAACAAAAATACAGCCACACAATGGGATATCTTTAAAAGCATCCTAAAATCTCATTGTGAGAGGTACATACCATATGGGAATAAAAGGTTAAGAAACAAAAAGAAACCAATGTGGATAAATAGAAGTGTAAAGATAGCAATAAATGACAAAAAGAAAGCATATAAATCACTAAAACAGGAGGGTAGTGAGGAAGCACTGAAAAACTATAAGGAAAAAAATAGAACATGTAAAAAACAAATAAAAGCTGCCAAACTAGAGACCGAGAGATTAATTGCCAAAGAGAGTAAAACTAACTCTAAAATGTTCTTGAATTATATAAATGTTAACAAGTAGAAATCTGAAGGTGTCGACCCTTTAAACAGTAATGAGGGGGGAGTTGCAGAGAGCGACGAGGAGAAAGCAAAGCTGTTAAATATTTTTTTCTCCAATGTATTCACTAAGGAAAATAAACTGTCAGATGAAATGCTGAATGTAAAAATAAATCCCCCATTAAAAGTGTCCTGTCTGACCCAAGAAGAAGTACAACAGTGACTTAAAAAGATTAAAATAGACAAATCGCCAGGACCCAATGGCATACACCCCCGTATCCTAAGGGAATTAAGTAATATCATAGCCAGACCCTTATTTCTGATATTTGTGGACTCCATACTGACAGGGAATGTTCCATAGGATTGACGCATAGCAAATGTGGTGCCAATATTCAATAAGGGTCCAAAAACAGAGCCCGGAAACTATAGGCCGGTAAGTTTAACATCTGTTGTGGGGAAACTGTTTGAAGGTTTTCATAGAGATGCTATATTAGAGGATCTCAACGGAAATAAGCAAATAACGCCATATCAGCATGGCTTCATGAGGGATCGGTCATGCCAAACGAATTTAATCAGTTTCTATGAGGAGGTAAGTTCTAGACCTGACAGCGGCGAATCAATGGATGTCGTATATCTGGACTTCTCCAAAGCATTTGACACTGTACCAAATAAAAGGTTAGTATATAAAATGAGGATGCTCGGACTGGGAGACAATGTCTGTAAGTGGGTAAGTAACTGGCTGAGTGACAGAAAACAGAGGGTAGTTATTAATGGTACACACTCAAATTGGCTCACTGTCGCTAGTGGGGTACCTCAGGGGTCAGTACTGGGCCCTATTCTTCTCAATATATTTATTAATGATATTGTAGAAGGCTTGCAAAGTAAAATATCTATTTTTTCAGATGACACTAAACTGTGTAAAGTAATTAACACCGAAGAGGGCAATATACTGCTACAGAGGGATCTGGATAGATTGGAGGCTTGGGCAGATAAGTGGCAGATGAGGTTTAACACTGACAAATGTAAAGTTATGCACATGGGAAGGAATAATGCAAGTCACCCGTACATACTAAATGGTAAAACACTCGGTAACACTGACATGGAAAAGGATCTAGTAATTTTAATAAACAGCAAACTAAGCTGCAAAAACCAGTGTCAGGCAGCTGCCGCCAAGGCCGATAAGATAATGGGTTGCATCAAAAGGGGTCCTACCACTTTTCAAATCGCTAGTCAGACACACATGGAGTACTGTGTACAGTTCTGGGCTCCTGTGAACAAGGCAGACATAGCAGAGCTGGAGAGGGTTCATATGAGGGCAACTAAAGTAATAACTGGAATGGGGCAACTACAGTACCCTGAAAGATTATCAAAATTATATATCAGGGATCAGTACATAAATCTCTCCCATCATCTATTTAACCCCAGGACTGTGACTGTGACGAGGGGACATCCTCTGCGTCTGGAGGAAAGAAAGTTTGTACACAAACATAGAAGAGGATTCTTTACGGTAAGAGCAGTGAGACTATGGAACTCTCTGCCTGAGGAGGTGGTGATGGTGAGTACAATAAAGGAATTCAAGATGGGCCTGGATGTATTTCTAGAGTGTAATAATATTACAGGCTATATCTACTAGAGATGGGTTGTTAATCCAGGGAGTTATTCTGATTGCCTGATTGGAGTCAGGAAGGAATTTTTTACTCCCCTTAAGTGGGGAAAATTGGCTTCTACCTCACAGGGTTTTTTTGCCTTCCTCTGGATCAACTAGCAGGATGACAGGCCAAACTGGATGGACAGATGTCTTTTTTCGGCCTTATGTACTATGTTACTATGTTACTATGCTGGATTCAGATGTATAAAAATATATTATTTTTATATTTATTAGCTATGAATCGGTTTATAATATATAATAGAATATACATTGGTTTATATATCATTGAGAATATGGTTTTCATTCTAAGTAGAGTGTTTTAATACTTTAAGAAGATTTTTCTTGCAATGCAATGTCATAATGGGGTCAGCAATTATATTTGGTCACTTCATGGCTTTCCATTAAAGATGAACGATTTTTTCAAAAATTCAAATCGCGGTTCGCCGAATTTTTGGGAAAACATTTGGTTCTATCCGAATTTATTAGCGGCGAATTTAATAAAAAAATGGCTATTTCCTGGCTGCAGAGAGCCTTTATAGTGGTGTAGAACACTGTGCCTTGCAGTAACACGCATAGGGAGTCTGCTGTAGTAGTGAAATAATACTGTGACTCCGTATGACACCCAGATGACAGGCGTCGCTCTTAGAATCACTGCACACTTCACTTATTTGGGCAGTCAAGGGGCTAAAACTGACCAAATAACTAAAGTATGAACTCAGCCTTACAGGTCGATGTTACCGCCAAGAAGAAGAGCACTCCATTTACACCATCGGCAGCTGATTCCACATAGATGTCTACAGAAATTGTTCTATTAAACACTTATACACATGGGGCATGGCCTGGACGTCAGCCGAGATGGCCGCTTGTAGCGCAAGCTCCTCCGCTCCTCGACGCTATAAGGGAACTCACAGCATTCCGGGGCCCGTTCCATGGGCAAGAGACGGCTCCTGACTTTGCCCGAGACCCGCTCCTCCTCTTGTGCCACCCGGACCTTGGACGCCTTCATTACCAGGGAGGTGAGACCGCCGTGCCCGCGCCGCGGCCTGCCCTGCGCTCCTTCCTCAGCCGCCATTACACACGCGGCCCCGGCGCCTCCTCCACACATTGGGGCAGCGATTTCATACGGCAGCATAAGCCGCACCTTATCCCCGCTAGCCCAGTCATTTGAACCTGGGGCCTACCCCAGCCCCATATTGCCAGGCCTCACCTCTCCCTCTGAGGAAACCATGCCGCCCAAGATGGCCCCCAAACAGGCCAGGAGCCATGCGGCCACGCCATCTCGCCGCAGAGATTGGGGAGAACAACCTGATGACGACCCTGGGGCTACTGCGTTTCCCCCACCCGTCCCTTCAGATTCTGAGAGCTGGGACACCCGGGCTGCTTCAGAAGATGGTGGTGAGAGTCCCCCTTTATGCCCCATACAATCTGACATATCCCTGCACCAGGTCTTGCAATCACTACCTACTAAGGAGGACTTTAAAACCATGGTTGCTGATGTACGTACCACGTGTAAAGCTGAAATATCCTCACTTCGTATGGATTTAAAGCAAATGTCCTCACGGGTGGACCAAGTTGAGAAAGAACATGATGACACCAGGCGTTATATATCCCAGTTACACTCAGTGGTGGCCTTCCAATCTCATACTATTAAAGAGCACGCTAAACATTTAGAAGATCTAGACAACCGGGGACGCCGAAATAACATCAGAGTGCGGGGTCTGCCAGAATCTGACTCTGACGAGGACTTGGACGCTATATTAAATGAGTTGTTCAACCAAGTGCTGGATGCCCAACCACCCCAGTCTATTAAACTGGATCGCGCACATCGGGCGCTCCGACCAAAGAAAGCCAATTCTCTACCCCGTGATGTAATTTGCTGCGTGCATGACTTTCAACTGAAGGAATCCATAATGGCCAAGGCCCGCTTACAGCGTTCAATATCCTTCAAAGGAGCTATGGTCTCTTTATATCAGGATTTGTCTTGGCTAACCCTCCAGAAGCGACGGACACTACAGCCACTTCTTGCATGTCTACGTGACCTTAAAATCCCCTACCGCTGGGGCTTTCCATTTGCTCTAATTGCTACCAAGAACGGAAAATCTTCGGTCCTTCGTTCTGTGGCAGATCTGCCTCAATTCTGCTCCACTCTGGACATTGCTGTTCCACAAGTTGAAGATTGGGAAGTTCCAGACCCTCCTATCCCTCCGGAGCCTGTGTGGCACTCGGTTCAACGCAAGAGGCTACGTTCTCCTCAGCAGGGTGGCAGCCCTGCCGTCTCCCCACGGGACGCGCCCCCGTGAATTATCTGCATTGCTCTGGGATATACTCCCGCCATGTTCCCCTGATTGTTTTATGATATTGGAGCGGAGGCTCCCCTGATATCGATGATGCGTGTTATACTTTACACTGTTCTCACCGGACTGTTGTTAGTTTCAGTCCTGCATGACCGTCCTCGGGGGGCATCCAGTCAGGTCCTTACTGACGGGGCCCTATACATCCCCTCCTCTCCCTCCCTTTTTCTAAGGTTAGAAGAGGGTGGGATGCGGGATTCTGCCGTTATTCCTACTTGTATTGCACTGGGCCCTATCTGGGTCTCGTTGCCCAATGTTCTACATATATTGCTATGTTCTCATGTTTTATTGTTGTCTTTTGTCTCCCCCCACTCCCTCTTGTGTCTATCCCATTACCAGCTCAAAGTACAATCCTATTGTCATAGTAGAAGTCGGTACTGCGGAGGCCTGATGAAGTTGATTACCTTGGACTCCGCCAGCATACACACGGGCGAGTACTACCCACTCCTACGAGATCATGGTTAAATGTATATCACTGAATGTTAAGGGATTAAACTCTAATGTGAAGAGGAGATTGGTGTCTAAACCCCAAACTAGACAGGAATTGGGGGTATCCCTCAAGGAATACTTTGAGCTTAATCAACACTCTGCTTCCTCAATTGCTATGCTATGGGAGGCTCACAAGGCAGTATTTAGGGGCCAATGTATAGCAGTGGGATCCAGGCTAAAAAGAGACTATAACACACGCTTAGAAGCCACCCTACGGCAACTGCGATGTTTAGAGGCCTTGTTGCCCACTAGGCGCTCGTGTCATCTCCTACGCCGTATTATACTATTACGCACCCGGCTCAGGGAAATCCACATGGAGAAAGCGGGCAAACTATTACTTTACTCCAAACAACGGTATTATATGTGGGGAAATAAACCTCACACATTATTAGCACGACAGCTGAAGGACCAGAATAGGATTCCCGCACCGGTGTCCCTGAGAAAGCCCACAGGGAAAATGATATATCACCCCGATGCCATTATGAAGCAGTTTCAGGAATATTATTCCTCCCTATATTCCCTTCCCCAAAGGATGCCGTCTGACCCCGGGGAGTGCCAGAAGCAATATTCCTCCTTTTTTCAGCGGGGAATTCTCTCTACCCTGACGGCAGAGGCGGTATCAGCACTAAATGCACCAATTACCTTGGAGGAAATCCAAGAAACAATCTCCCAACTGCCCACTGGCAAGTCCCCGGGACCTGATGGGTTACCCTACTCCTATTACAAGACTTTTCCTTCTATCTTACTCCCCCATTTGTGCACCCTGTTTAACTCCTTTCTTCAAGGTCAAAAAATCCCTGACACTATGCTACATTCCCATATTACCTTAATACCGAAACCGGGTAAGGATCCCTTAGATTGTGCAAACTATCGTCCCATTGCTCTCCTGAACTCCGACTTAAAAATCTTCACTAAATTGCTAGCTGATAGATTGGCTTGCTGGCTTCCCAGACTAATACACACTGACCAGGTGGGTTTTGTGAGGGGCCGTCAGGGTGGGGATAATACTAGAAAGATTATTAATCTGATTGATATCGCCAACAGGAGGGAGGATAAAGTTTTGTTGCTGAGTCTTGATGCCGAAAAGGCGTTCGATCGCTTAAGCTGACCTTTTATGTTCTCCGCCCTACACGCCTTTGGCTTTAAGGGGTCGTTTTTGAACGCTATCGGGTCTCTTTATACCAGTCCCTCGGCGGTTATAAAAATGCCGTATGGGAACTCAGCCCCTTTTAGCATTAAAAATGGCACTAGACAAGGTTGCCCACTGTCGCCCTTGTTGTTTCTCCTTAGCATTGAACCTCTGGCGGCAGCTATACGTTCCCACCCCGATATCAACGGCATCACATTTAACAGAGTCACGTATAAAATCTCCCTTTTCGCAGATGATGTCCTACTGACCCTGTCTGACCTACACGTCTCCTTACCCAACCTTTTTACGCTGATTGAAGAATATGGTAAACTGTCCGGATATAAAATTAACCCTACAAAAACTGAGGCGCTACCTATAAACTTACCCATGAGAACCTTGAGCTCCCTTAAGGATAACTTTCATTTTAAGTGGCAGCATGATAGTCTCAGCTACCTGGGGGTGAACCTGACAGCTTCCTATGCTTCTCTGTACTCTCATAATTTCACAAATCTGTTCAGAGACCTTAAACGGCTTATGAGCAAATGGAAACCGCTACCCATTTCTATGTTTGGACGTATTGCCGCGGTTAAGATGACCATCCTACCCAAACTACTGTACTATTTTGAGACTCTCCCAGTGCATGTTCCCAAATCGGAACTCCGAGCTCTGCAGTCATGTGCGTTTCAATTTATATGGAATGGGGGGAGACATAGGATCGCGGGTAGCACTCTCATGGCCCTGAAGACTCAGGGTGGACTGGCGGTTCCCAACTTCACTAACTACTACTTGGCGACCCACCTGAGGAGAATCCCGGCGTGGTCTAATTTGTATGCTTACTCCAGATGGATGGAGATAGAAAAATTATGGTTAGCGCCACTTCTCCCTAACTCGCTGCTCTGGACCCCCATCCCTCCTTCTGCAGTCCCGGAATTGTTGGGACCCATGAGACACACATATAAGATTTGGCTCCACTGCCGTTCAGCCTTCCCCTTAGTATCTGAAAAGTCTTCTATGACTTCTTTCCTTTTTACCCCCATTTTTGCAGATAGTACTCAAGCCTCTTTCTTCAAGGAATGGTTCTCTAGGAAGTTATTTAGGTTTGCTGACATTGTTAATTATAGATCATTGCAGCTGTTTTCCTTTGATGAGCTTCAACGAGAGAGGTCCCTGCCTATTTCGTGTACCTATCAATATATGCAAATTCGCCATCTGTGTACGACCTTGTTCCATTCGGATCAAGTTTCCGCCCCCACGGTGTTTGAAAGACTATGCAAGCTTTCCGAGTCAACTAAGGGTTTGATCTCGGAGATATATGTTCTGCTCATGACTCCGGCCTCTCCGGCATCTCTCAGACACTCTTATATGGTAAAATGGGAATCACTATTAAACCGTACTATTTCTATAGACAAGTGGAGGCTAATTTGGAAACGGGCACATCTGACCTCCTCCTGTATCGTACACAGGGAGAACACTTATAAAATCTTAATGTTTTGGTACCCCTCACCAATTGCGTAAGTTTTACCCTAATGTGTCGGACAGATGCTGGAGATGCAGTACTGGAGAGGGATCCCACATTCATATTTTCTGGGAATGTCCCGTCATCAAACCATTTTGGGAGATGGTCCAAGAGATCCTCCTCCAATTGTTTGCCATCAGGTTCCTGTTAGATCCTTTGGTATATTTATTAAATATTCTGCATATCCCACTACGGAAACACCTGTTAAGGCTATCGCTTTATGTCCTAACAGCGGCTAGGCGGTTGATAGCCAGGTTTTGGAAAAGAACAGATAGCCCCACCCAATCAGACCTCATGGCTAGTATTATAGAGGTTAGACGATTAGAACATCTGTCAGCCTCTTTATCGTCATCAGTTGACAAATTTGACAAAATTTGGCGTCAATGGGATCTAGTATTTGGAGAATCACCATAGACTGATTCTGTACTTCCTTACAGGTCCTCTTGTGTATAGTCTTGTCATTCCCCATTGTTTGTCTTGTCTCTGTATTTACTTATAGATACATGCCTATGTTTGTATTGTATGGCCTTGACTTCACGACTGATAAGCAGCTATGACATCTTATTGATTGCTTTGTCTTACACGATCCTTACTGCGTGTCACATTATGTTTATATTTTGTAACTTTTTGAGATTGTCTTCTTTCTGCCTTTGCTATGACGCATTTTTGGTTTGTTCATCATAAACCTGTGTTGTAATTTAAAAATTCTTCAATAAATACACAATTGAGGAAAAAAAAAACACTTATACAAGTAGAGCCCCCTGACAGAGTGGAGATGGTGTTAGCCAGGGGCGTAACTACCGGGGAAGCAGCTGCTTCGGGGCCCGGGCTTACAGGGGGCCCGGCAAGCACGTGTTGTCCTCACTCCTCTCCTCCTCTGGGTAATCAGCACGTGTCCTCACTCCTCTCCCGATCGCTAATTACACAGTGAATCGCAGTGTCTTTTCGCCCTTGTCTATTTAAAACTTATTTATTCTTTCAGAAAAGCTTGCCCTGGGGATCGAACCTGCAACCATTAGGTTCAAAGGCAAGACACTTAACCACAAGGCTATATCAGCTGCATAGCCAGAGAGCTATTTAAAAAAAAAAATAAATATGACCTCTAGATGTGGAGAACTTTGATAGTGTATCTATACACATTACAGCTGCACCAGCACATTGTATATGGATGTAGCAGAGCTTGGTGTGTTGGGGCAGCTGTAATGTGTATGGATAAGTTCTCCACATCTAGAGGTCTTATTTTATTTTTTTTAGCTACTTGGCTATGCAGCTGATATAGCCTTGTGGTTAAGTGTCTTGCCTTTCATCCTAATGGTCACAGGTTCGATTCCCCTCACAAACTTTTCTGAAAGACAAGATAAATGATGCTTGCCTAACATGGAGGCAAGTATATGTGTTGTTTTTTTTTTTTTTTTTTTAAATACTGGACTTTTACTTTACTGCCACAGGGGAGGAGAGGGCTATTGGCACTATGATATTGGCAAATGGGGGGGGGGAGAGATAGGCACTTCATATTGGCACACACATTAGGGGGCAGGGGGAGAGGATGGCACTATGATATTGGGATGGGGGAAGACAGAGGCACTTGACATTGGCACATTATAGGGGCACTATGGGGAGAGGAGCACTATGGGGGCATCTGGTGCTATATGGCTGGCTACTGGCACATTATAGGGTGGGTTTATATGGCTGACTACTGGCACATTATAGGGGGGGTTATATGGCTGACTACTGGCACATTATAGGGGGGGTTATATGGCTGGCTACTGGCACATTATAGGGGGGCTGGGGGGGCTATATGGCTGACTACTGGCACATTATAGGGGGGCTATATGGCTGGCACATTATAGAGGGGGAGCGAAACGCGCGGGTTGGGGGGGCCCAATACAAAAATTTGCTGTGGGGCCCAGTCATTTCTAGCTATGCCCCTGGTGTTAGCAGTAAGTTTGTGTTAACGTCACTGATTATTTTGCCCTTCCTCTGATCCGTTAGAATAATAACCCCCAAAAAACGGATCCTGTCTGTTGAGCATCCGCCTTACTTGGTCAGCATTTGGTCAGTAATCCATCAGTTTTGCTAATGCCAAAATAAACAGAGATGCCACCCTGCTGACTCCCGGCCACGCTAGTGACTTGCTGGCTCTGCAGCTGGCTCACAGGCAAGCTGCCATCCTCTTCTCCCTATGATGATAAAGCCTCTTCATCAACCGGCTCACAAATGTGATCAGCAACATCATCATCATTGAGTACTGTCTGCACATCACTGAAGTCCTCCTCAACCATCTCTGGGTTAGAAGCTTGACCGCTCGCAACACCAGCTCCCACGCCACTCTCCTCATCACTACTTGCCCGCCTAGTGGAGGAAGCGGCGTATGTCTTCTCCACATCTTGGCTTGCCAGTAGCTGCTGACTGTCTTCTAGTAGCTCGTCCTCACTGGAATAGTGGAGCTGAGCCCACAGCATACAATACTTCTCTGGCTGAGGGAACAGAACAGGACAGAGACAGGTTGAGGACAGGTGAGGGCACAAGGCCAGCTCCTGGGTCAGACATAACCCTTAGTCAGACATAACTAAGGGTTATGTCTGACAAACCCACTGACTCTTGGCTGGGGGTGTCTGATGTCACTTGCGATGAAGTCAAAGATCAAGTCAACCATTCAAGAACTGCCGGGTTGCTGGTCACAACACGACCGCTAGCTGACACCGGGAGTTCAGGGCTCTCAAAGTGACCCCGGCTGCCATGGCCCCTTACTCTGCTGTGACCTCTGCCTGCGCCAGAAACATTTAGGCCTCCCCTGTGCAGGGCCTGGCACTTCTCTGACATACTGTTAGATCAAATAGCTAAAAAAGAAAATTAAAACACCCCAAAAAAGTCTGCAATTTACTCACTTCACCACACAACTGTTGATAAGCCCTTTTTTCCCCCACTAATACACACAAAAAAGGGCTTTAGAACATATAACTGCACCGCTGATTGGCAAATATATTTTTCTTTTGCCATTAATACACACCACAAACGGCTTTAGAACAGATAACCGCACCGCTGATCGGCAAACATATTTTTTCTTTTTCCACTAATACACGCCACAAACGGCTTTAGAACATATAACTGCACCACTGATCGGCAAGTATATTTTTTCTTTTTCCACTAATACAGGGCCCAATTGGCTTTAGAACATATAACTGCACCATAACTGCACCACTGATTGGCAAATATATTTTTTCTTTTTCCACTATTACACGCCACAAATGGCTTTGGAACATACATCACTGCATCGCTGAGTGGCAAAGATATTTTTTCTTTTTCCACTAATACAGGCCACAAACGGCTTTAGAACATATAACTGCACCATAACTGCACCGCTGATTGGCAAATATATTTTTTCTTTCTCCACTAATACACACCACAAAAGGCTTTAGAACATATAACTTCACTGCTGATCGGCAAATATATTTTTTCTGTTTCCACTAATACACACCACAAACGGCTTTAGAACATATAACTGCACCGCTGATTGGCAAAGATATTTTTTCTTTTTCCACTAATACAGGCTACAAACGGCTTTAGAACATATAACTGCACTATAACTGCACGGCTGATCGGCAAATATATTTTTTATTTTTCCACTAATACACGCAAAAAGCAGCTTTAGAACATATAATTGCACCGCTAAATGGCAAAGATATTGTTTCTTTTTCCACTAATACAGGCCACAAACGGCTTTAGAACATATAACTGCACCGTTGATCGGCAAATATATATATATTTTTTTCCATTAATACACACCACAAACGGCTTTAGAACATATAACTGAACCACTGAACGGCAAATATATATATATTTTTTTTCCACTAATACAAACCATAAACGGCTTTAGAACATATAACTGAACCGCTGAACGACAAATATATTTTTTCTTTTTCCACTAATACACACCAAAAAGAGCTTTAGAACATATAACTGCACCACTGATCGGCAAATATATTTTTTCTTTTTCCACTAATACACACTACAAACGGCTTTAGAACATGTAACTGAACCGCTAAATGACAAATATAATTTTTCTTTTTCCACTAATACACACCAAAAAAAGCTTTAGAACATATAACTAGAGATGAGCGAACATTTAAAAAAAGTCGTTGTTGGGCTTCGGGTGGTGGTTAATTGCGCATCCCGTTATGGATTCCACAATAGCGCATATGGAATCCATAAGGGGCGGCTGCCACCAACCCGAACTGTAGAACAGCTGAAGGACCTGGCGTGACGTCACTGTCATGTGATCAGTGCAGGGGGCGTGGCTCAGCACGGGATTTGATCCCGTGCTGAGCCACGCCCCCTGCACTGATCACATGACAGTGACGTCACGCCAGGTCCTTCAGCTGTTCTACAGTTCGGGTTGGTGGCAGCCGCCCCTTATGGATTCCATATGCGCTATTGTGGAATCCATAACGGGATGCGCAATTAACCACCACCCGAACCCCGAACAACGGACTTTTTTTAAATGTTCGCTCATCTCTACATATAACTGCACCATAACTGCACCACTGATCGGCAAATATATTTTTTCTTTTTCCACTATTACACACCACAAACGGCTTTAGAACATATAACTGCACCGCTGATTGGCAAAGATATTTTTTCTATTTCCACTAATACAGGCCACAAACGGCTTTAGAACATATAACTGCACCATAACTGCAGCGCTGATCGGCAAATATATTTTTTCTTTTTCCACTAATACACGCCACAAACAGCTTTAGAACATATAACTGCACTGCTGATCGGCAAATATATTTTTTCTTTTTCCACTAATACATGCCACAAATGGCTTTAGAACATATAACTGCACCGCTGATCGGCAAATATATTTTTCTTTTTCCACTAATACACACCACAAACAGCTTTAGAACATATAACTGAACCACTGAACGTCAAATATATATATATTTTTTTCCACTAATACACTCCACAAACGGCTTTAGAACATATAACTGAACCGCTGAACGACAAATATATTTTTTCTTTTTCCACTAATACACACCACTTAATATGGTGGATTTGGTGATCTCTGTAATGGAGACACCCCTTTGCTTGGTCTTCCTTCCTTTGAGGGATATTTGGCTTTCACTGTGTTGTAGACCCATAACTGGGGCTCCACATTTATTTTGCATATTACTGTTTCCCAGGGAGCTTTGCACTTCGGATTGCTGGGTTGAGACTCTTAAATGAGGCTCCATGGCGTTTTTTGTAGCTGGTCTCACTGAGATCAGCTATTGGTGTGTTTGAGTAGTCTCCAAGGCATTGCTCCTGGTTAGCCAGAATCCTACTCCGCACTGATGAGGGGCAACACCCCGAAACAGCTGTCTATGAATGGATAACTGGCTTAGGTTTTCCCCGTCACATCCTTATAGCTTATAAAAAAGTGGGATTTTGACATAGGGGCCACTTAATATGGTGGATTTGGTGATCTCTGTAATGGAGACACCCCTTTGCTCGGTTTTCCTTCCTTTGAGGGATATTTGGCTTTCACTGTGTTGTAGACCCATAACTGGGGCTCCACATTTATTTTGCATATTACTGTTTCCCAGGGAGCTTTGAACTTAAGATTGCTGGGTTGAGACTCTTAAATGAGGCTCCACAGCGTTTTTTGTAGCTGGTCTCCCTGAGATCAGCTATTGGTGTGTTTTAGAACATATAACTGCACCGCTGATCGGCAAATATATTTTTTCTTTTTCCACTAATACATGCCACAAATGGCTTTAGAACATATAACTGCACTGCTGATCGGCAAATATATTTTTCTTTTTCCACTAATACACACCACAAACAGCTTTAGAACATATAACTGAACCACTGAACGGCAAATATATATATTTTTTTTTTCCACTAATACACACCACAAACGGCTTTAGAACATATAAATGAACCGCTGAACGACAAATATATTTTTTCTTTTTCCACTAATACACACCAAAAAGAGCTTTAGAACATATAACTGCACCATAACTGCACCGCTGATCGGCAAATATATGTTTATTTTTTCCACTAATACACGCCACAAACGGCTATAGAACATATAACTGCACAGCTGATTGGCAAATATATATTTATTTTTTCCACTAATACAGGCCCCAAACAGCTTTAGAACATATAACTGCACCAGAACTGCACTGCTTTAGAACAGATAACTGCACCGCACAAGAGCAAATAAGACATAGAAATAATTCCTTGTAATAAACCTGTTAATGCCTGTATCAAACAGAACTTGCACTCTAGTAAGGGTTCCTTACACACTAGCGGCATAGCTATCCGGCAGGCTGTTCCGGCGGGTGAACAGCCTGCCGGATCCGCCATGCCGCAAGTACCCATGCATTGCCGTGCTGCCACTCCGTCCCTATTGATTATAATGGGGTGGGGGCGGAGCTACGGCGCAGCTTGTCTGAGCACAGCAAAGATCGCCGGACTAAAAAGTCGGACCTGCAGTACTTTTAGTCCGGCGATCTCCGGCCATGCACTGCCGTGCTGCGCCGTAGCTCCGCGCCTACGTCCCATTATAGTCAATGGGGACGGAGGGGCAGCACAGCAGTGCACGGGTACTTGCGGCATGGCGGATCTGGCAGGCTGTTCACCCGCCGGATCAGCCTGCCAGATAGCTATGCCGCAAGTGTGAAAGTACACTAAGAACGGTTTGCTGGAATTACAGAGCTGTATAATGGCAATTTGGATCCCCAGTCAGTGCAGCAAGTTGTAATATGATTGTTCCTATTAGCCAGGCTGTAACCTCCCCTACTGAACCCTGTTCTACACAAATGTTGCGGAACGATTCCTCCCTATTCTTTCCCTACACCTTGAATAATCTTTCCCTGCACTTGTAAGTCAATTTTTTTAGCACAATGACGTTTTTTCTAACACTGTCCCCAGCGCCTGCTGACGTCTCTCCCTGCACTGAGTACACTGGTAAATGGCAGAATCCAAGATGGCTGAGGCTATTTACAGGGCTGTGACATCATATGGCTGGCTGGCTGCTGATTGGCTGCATGCATGGCATTATGGGTGATCCCGCCTTCCCAGAGTTCCTTGCTCCATGTCCTCACACGTGCAAAAGCCATTTTAGGAAAAAATGTGATTCGTTACCATGAAGCGTGAGGAAATTTGGATTTGATGCAAATCTAATTTTCCTAAAATTCGGATCGAATTCCACTTCGTCAGCTTTGATTCTCTCATCTCGATTATTCTGCTCAGTTTAATACTGTACCTATTTTCTTTACTGTGATACCTACCAAGTTGTAAATGGTCACTAGACTGAAAATAATATTAACTTTGATGTGTCAAAACCTGAGCTAGCCCCTTTTATTGGTGTCACTCACAACAACTACATCGCCACAGGGGAATTTCTGAAGGGAATTGTGCAGACAGGATTCTCTGCAGATATCTTCTGCATCTCATTATGGCCTCATTAACATGGGGAAACAACCCCAGGCCTGAAGAATATTTTGTGTTGACTGTAGTATTTTGGCACAAATATATCTCTGAATCAGCACCAGTGTAAATCATGTCTGAAATGCGCCCATTGTCATTTGTGTCAATGTCAAGACATTTCTTTCACTCTAAGTTGTTTTCTGTAACTTTTAAAATACTTCTGCTAAGTACAGATGTGCATTACAAGAGTTTTGGACGTTAACTTAGGGCATCTTATATCTCAAACCACCACATAGTAATTCCTTTTGAAAGGCTACATCTAGTACTTCATAAGTTCTTATGTGCCAGTTCAGAAGATGTCCTGTGTATCACAAGTTGGATGGATACATTTAATTTTATGAGGTGATACAAATAAATAAATTTAGCTTGGCATACCAGTCTTCTCCCCATCGCAACTCCCAATGCGGAGGAGGAACATGGAGTCCCTGTTCCTGCAATAGTTGCCGATTCTACCAGACAGGACTCCACCAATCTAACATGTATTACCCATTTTATGGACAGCTCATTAATATTGATAGTGGGAAAACCTCAAAACAATTACCTAGACATATTGAGATTTTCAAAAGAAGAATTAGCAAAGTGGTTGATCTTCAGAATTATCCTTAGATAGCAAGCAAAAATGTTGAGCTAATAAAACTCAACCCTTCTAACAGGGAGAAAAAACTGTCCCACATATATTAATTGATGTATTATTTGCCAGTGTAAAAAAAAACACTTTTGTGGTAAATGTTGCCAAATCTGATAACAGAGCCATTTCTTAACAGATTTGATGAATTTAAGACTGACTTAAAGTTAGAAAATTGATAAATCCCCACCTAGGCATGGTGCTAAATCTCCTTAAAGAGAGACTTATTAGCTATGCTTAATGGGAAATGAATATGCAAAGAGGTGTCTCCCGAGAAAGAGAACGATCTCACCAGTGCCACCTATGGGAAGAGTCACAATGCAACTTTCCAACAAGCCTTGGGATTTGACCAGTGAATATAGCCAGGCCAGATATACACTCATAGACAGCAATTTCGGGGTGCTTGCCCCCTGTCAGTATAGAGTAGGATTCTGGCTATATAGAACTGACGAGATGATTCCCTTTCTTGGGAGATAACTTTTTAGATAAATCCCCACCAAAGTTCTTTTACAATGTACTGTACATGAAATCTTTACAATTTTATATATTCAAGAATATATCTACATGCTATTACAGTATTTTCCATGCATTTTCCTTAACTCAAAGAGGATTTCTATAGAGGATTTCCATTCTACAATATTGATGGCCACAGTCCCCTTCAGTGAACACCTAAGCAGGCATCTCCAGGCATTTCCTGCTTGCTAAGATAAAACTAGAGAGCTAATACCAGCAGGGACCCAGTAAGCATCTGAACTGATTATTGGGGGATCTGAGCCCTTTCCCAATAGTTTTATCCCCTAGTCAAGCCCTTTAAGGTCCTGTTTTGTCCTCTCTGTATTAAACTGAAGACTAGGAATGAGAGAACCCGTGGAAGTTCGGGTTTGCCGGGTTCAGCCTAACTTCTGGTCAAAGTTCGGGTTCGGGACCCGAACTTGACCCCGACCCCTATTGAAGTCAATAGGGACCCGAACTTAACTTTATTATTTTCCATCATAACATGGTTATATTAGAAAATAATAGCATTCTTAAGAGAGCATTCTTTTAACCCCCTTTAGGGGTTAAAAAACAAGGTTAGTTTTTTTTTTTTAACCCTTAAACGGCTATATTCTTTTGCATTCTGTCTTAAGAATGCTATTATTTTCCAATATATATTTTCCAATATATGTTATAATAGAAAACACCAAACCCGAACCCACACTTCATTAAAAAAAGTCTGGTTTCGGATCCGGGTACCCGAACTCACAAAGTTTGGGTTCGCTCATCCCTACTGAAGACCAAATCTCAGACGAACCTGTTTCTGTAGACATGCTACTCAACACTGTCATTCAAAAATACTGTGTATGTAAAATCCTATTGTATTCTTCCATACTAAAATCCGCCACAGGAGAAGTTCCACCGGAACATTTTAAACACTCCAAGTATCATTAGTCATAGTCCACAGATGTTATGCATTGTATATAACCAGATATAGTCACCTGTTCAGATGAAGCTGGATTGCCACTAGTGTTGAGTGCGAATATTCGAATAGCGATTTTTTTTGCGAATATCGGCACTTAACGGCAGGGATATAGTATAGTGTAGGCTTTAGCTGTCTGTTTCTTCTGTCTGTGAAAAAAAAAAAAGTCTTTTAGTCTTAGTGTTTTAGTGTTCAGTTTGTGTAGTGATTAATGTTTGCGTCTTTTGTCAGTAAAAAGAACAAAAACAAAACACACAAAAAAGTCAGTTAGTGTTAGTGTTTTAGGTTTTTAGGTTTTAGGTAGTGTTTGCGTGTTTTGTGTGTGAAAAAAAGTCTTTTAGTCTTAGTGTTTTAGTGTTCAGTTTGTGTAGTGATTAGTGTTTGTGTCTTTTGTCAGTGAAAAAAAAACGAGAAAAACTATAAAGTCTTTTAGTCTAAGTATCCTCTTCCCCGGCTCCGAGCAGCAGCACTCTGCCTTCTTCAGGACCAACACCCATCCCCCAAGAATCGTCCCTGCTCCTGTTTTGGCAGCGACAGTGAGAGGGACATCTTGCGGGAGATTGAGTTGCAGTTTAGTCCGCCGGATGCTCAGGACCTTTTGGAAGGGATGGGGGGGGGGGTGCCTGTCAGTACCCCAGTGACATCTCTTCCAACTGGTGCAGGTGGTTTCAGCCACAAAACCCCCCTCCCTAGTCAAACCCAGGGGAGGTGCTCCACGTCTGCTATTCCCTTCAGCCCACCACTGGTTGGCCCTGGGTATGACAATTCAGGGGACAAAGAGGAGGGTGACCTAGAATGGGTCTCACCTCCATTGTCAGCTGACAAAGCACTAATGAGGAAGGCAGGCACCTGAGGCAAACGGTGACAGGTCGCCAGGGAACCCAGCGGCAGGGGCTCCACTGGTAATGGCAGCAGTAGCAGTCAGCAGCAGCAGCAAGCTCCACCTGTGCGCACCGAGCCCGAACAAGCGCAAGCCAGCACCACCCCATCTGACAGGAGGTCGGTGTGTAAGTCGCCTGTTTGGACTTACTTCACCCTGGCACCTGACGATCAGACTATTTAAATCTGTCAGCTGTGTCATGCCAGGGTGAGGAGAGGGAGGTATGTTGCTCAGCTGGGTACCGCTGCCTTTACTCAGCACCTGAGAGTCAACCCCTGGGACCAGATGCAGGGTGGTCACAGCAGTGCCAGCAGCAGTGCGCAGAGGACAGCAGCTCCTGCCACTGTGCTGCAGCCACCCCACCCCTTTCCAACAATGAATGCCCATTCCCCCACTCCCTCTCCTAGAGATATTGGTCCCGCAGCCAGACCGCTGGCACCTCTGCACCCTTCTCTATTGCCTCCACTGCTGTCCAGCACTAGCCTTCGGTTGCCGAGGCATTTGAACGCACCACGGCCTACGCCCCCGGTGACCGATGGGTGCATTCACTCAATGAGCTACTGGCAAGGGTTATCGCCCAACAGCTGCTGCCCTTCAATATTGTGGACTGCAATCCATATCGGTAGATGTTGGAGCAGGCCCAACCCAGATGGTGTGTCCCCAGCCGCCATTTCTTTGCCAGGACCGGCATCCCTGCACTTCACCAGCACAATGTGCAGAATGTATCATGGATCATGCTGTCAGCCACAGGGTGAATCTGACAATGGATGCCTGGATGAGCAGACATGGGCAGGGACGGTATATAAGCTTTACAGCCCAATGAGTGTCCCTCCAAGGAGCCGGGGAGGGATCATCAGATGTGGCGGCATCTCAGTTTGTGCTGCTGCCCCAGGGTTTCCAAGGAAGAACTTCTGCTGTCCCTTAAGCCACTGTATCCACCACTGCAGAGCCCCCCAGCAAGGGTCCCCGTAGCTACACAAGCGTGGGCCACGTCCGCTGCCAGGCCGTTCCCCAGCTTGTGAGCTTAAGGGAACAGGGAGACACTGGACCTGATGTTCTGGCTGCCCTCCAGGCTCAGGTCCAGAAGTGGCTGACACCCCAAAGGCTGCAAGCAGGTATGGTTGTCTGTGACAGCGGCAGCAACCTCCTTGCTGCCCTCCATGCTGTCAGTCTTACTCACATGCCCTGCATGGCACATGTCCTCAACCTTGTGGTACAAAAGTTCCTACTCACATACCCAAGGTTGAGTGACATTATGTAAAGGGTACGGAGGATTGCCAGTCACTTCTGAGGCTTCCCAACCACCAATGCGTCCCTGTCCAAACTGCAGCAGGACAACAGCCTGCCCTATCACAGACTGATTGTTGACAGTGTGACACGGTGGAACTACACCCTCCACATGCTGGAGAGTTTGTGGGAGCAGCGACGGGTGGTGAAGGAATACCTGCTGGACCAAGGCACTTCCGGGCCATCACACCAACTCCCCTACATCAACAATGCGGAGTGGGGGCAGATACACCAAGTCTGCCACATGTTGGCCCCATTCAAGCAGGCGACCAAGCTAGTCAGCAGGGAGCATGTCGGCCTTAATGACGTGCTCCCCATAGTGTTCCTGCTGGACAGGACACTTGAACGCCTGCTTGATGCTGGAGAGAGTGGCTTGGTGGAGCAAGAAGAGGCAACACTGCTCCACCAAGACCAGGACCAGGACGAAGAGGAGGAATTTGTTGAGGAGTTTGATGATGTCCAGGCGTCTGGGCCAGGTCAGAAGGGAGATCCAGTGCTGGGGTTAGTCCGGGGTGGGGCGATTCCCACAGGCAGCAGCAGCAGCTGAAATAACAAGAGGTCATGGTCCCGGGCAGCCAAGAAGAGTAACAGCGGGCTCTCCCCTTCGCCATGGCTGCTCACATGCTGCGCTGCCTCCGGAGGGACCCTCAGATCAGGCAAATTAAGGAGAGGGATGAGTTTTGGTTGGCCACCCTCTTAGATCCTCGCTGCAAGGGGAAACTGGAGCAGTTCATCCCAGCCAGGCGGCGAGATGCCCGTATCCAACTGCGGGCCAGTCTTATCCACCGGCTGGAGGAGGCCAACCCTCTGCCTCACTCTCCAGTTCTCCCCGCTCAGTCGAGCCGGTGATCTGAGTGAGATGAGGCAGTTCTACCAGCCTGCACGACCCAGTAGCAGCAGCAACAGTCACCAACAGAGGCTGGCCCGCATTGTGGCTGACTATATGGGGTTCATTGGTGCTTCCGACAGCATGAGCACCAATGACCCCATGGAGTACTGGGTTGACAGGCTGGACACCAGCCGAGAACTCGCTCAGTATGCACTGGAGGTACTGTCTTGCCCTCCATCCAGCGTACTATCTGAGTGGACATTCAGCGCGGCAGGCGGGGTGGTCACCGACAAGCAAACCCGTCTATCCACAGACTCCATGCATAGACTGACCTTTATTTGGTCACCGACAAGCAGACCCGTCTATCCACAGACTCGGTGGATAAACTGATCTTCATTAAAATGAATGAGTCCTAGATCGGTGGCGACTTCTTGACGACTGCAGTCGGTTCAGAGCGCTAAAGGGTCCCTTGTCCATCCCTCTCTGTGTCTCTCCCTCCAATACTGCGTTGTTTTTTAATCTTTCTATGTATTTACTCATTTATTTATTTATGGGTGAATGTTTTAATGTATTTATTTATTAATGTATTAAACTATTTCTATATTCATGAATGTTTTTAATCATGTATTTATAGATCAATTTATGTATTTATGGATGAATTTTTATATGTATTCATTTATAACTTTGTTGATATATTTATATATTGATGAATTTGTGTAATCATGTATTTATAAATTAATTTATTTATTTATGCTTGAATTTTTTGTGTATTTATTAATTTATTGCTATATTTCGATAAAGATTAATCTTTTAAATCATGCATACTATTGATTGATTATTTCATTTTATTATTAATGGATGAATTTATTTATGTATTTTTTTTATCGATTAATTTATTTTAGTTTTTTCAATCGATGAGTTTATTTACCTTATTTTTCTGTTAAATTTATATAACCTCTTATGAATTTATACAATCAATTTACATATTATATATATATATATATATATATATATATATAAACATATACAATGCAACAGCGTTGTGCAGACCAAATAAAGTACTAAACGTCATAATAAATGCTCTAATGTTAATCCTATGCTTATTAATAAAGTAGAGATGCTTAGCAAAGGAATTTTGTACAAAACTATTTGGGCCCGTCTGCCACACGTCAAGGCAATCTCTGTAAAGACAGGAACCTAACACTAAACGTCACCTGTAATGTGCCCTCACGGCCTCCACACGATTCATGGCATGTCGGTTCCACATGCATGCTGGGTCCACTCTGCTACAGGGAATGCAGGTACCAACATGCATGCAAAGCTTACTCTGTACCTTACCTGGTGCCAGATGGCTTCCTGAGAGTCCACTCTATACCTCTCCGGATGCCAAAAGGATTTCCAGTAAGTGCAGACCACAGCTTTATACTTACGCCCATGTGGCAGACAAGCTTATCAGGTGTGCAAGACCAATATATATAAATATATATATATTCTACACATTAAGCACGTTACCATACCATGACGCTAGAACAGTAGTGCCTAAACATTAGTACGAACAGTCTATATTAAAGGGGTTCTGCAGTATTTTTAAACTGATGATCTATCCTCTGGATAAATCATTAGCATCCATTCACTCGAATGAAGCTTAGCCTCGCCCAGGCCAGTGATACTAGTCGTAACATCACTGGGCCTGTGGTAAAGAGCGAGAAGGCCACGGCGCTATTGCCAGTGCCGCTGCCTGCTCAAACAGCTGATCGGCGGGGGTCCCGGGTGTCGGACCCCTGCCGATCAGATGCGGATGATCTATCCAGAGGAAAGATCATCAGCTAAAAATAACTGCAGAACCCCTTTAAATTGCAAGGGAACTTGACCACAATACCAATCAGCACACAGCGCTCCACACGTCGCCCACGCCAGTTTGCTCTCAGTTTCCATATCAGGCACATAGAGTCTGGAACAGAACACTGCGGTAACCGCGCCGTGTGCTGATTCCTCCAAGCCAGAGGGCAGCTGGACTGGCGGGGTTCAACAGCGGCTCTGTCATCCTTCTTTTGTCTGTGAAGAGGCGTGGTTACCACGGATCGCACGACCCATACATGATCAGCGCAACACACACACACCGTGCTCCAGCCATCGGCAGCACCCAGCCGTCCTCTGCCCAGAAGCCAGTGAGGAACCAACTTGCCTCGGCCCGGGTGTGGAAGTGTCCCCGGCTCTTCCGCCGGGATCAGTTCCCCTTCCACTCAGTGATGACTCAGTCACGGTCCCCGGCTGCTGGCGGGGTTCACTTCGGCTGCCTCCAGTGAGCAGCCTGGATCATCGATCCCAGGTCAGGCTGCGGAATAAGCCTTTCGCTGCGATGCTTGGTTACACACGGGGGGTAGTGTCAGACAACCCAGGCTAGACATCGCCAGGAAGGGGCTGACAGGCACCGGGGAGCACTGACACTGTCATCCAGCAGAGCGGAGTTTTTAGTCTGTTCTGAGGCCACCATGTGTTCTCTAGTTACATAGAACTGCAGGTACACTTACCCCACAAAACTGATGAAGCTCTGCTTCATCTTTGTGGACTTGACATAAAAAATCATATCCTTTAGGTTGCTGAAAAACGTACAGTTATCCGGTCCTGTACAATGCAGATGTCTGGAGGGGGAGAAGATTTCTGGGCTTCCAGGGAGAGATGGGGTAGATAGATTCTAACCAGGTGGACCACATGTATCTATCTATGTATCTATGTATCTATCTACTCTATCTGTCCCTGGAAGCCCTGCATTAGTCTTACCCTCCAGACATCTGTATTGTATAGGACTGGATTACTGTACATTTTTCAGGAACCTAAAGGATATGATTTTCTATGTCAAATCCACAAAGATGAAGCAGAGCTAAATTTGTTTAGTGGGGTAAGTTTACCTAAAGTTGGGGTAAGTTTGCCTGCAGTTCTATGTAACTTGAGAACACATCTTATGCTATGTGTCATCCACAGATCCCCCCATAACAGCGTCACTGTTTAGTGTGAATGTAATGGCAGCGGGGCCCGGTGCAGTCACTGTATTGCACCGGGCCCCGCCTAGTGTAGTAATACTATGAATAACTGTAATAATAATAACGATTTTCACTCTTTCACTTACTAAACGGTGAGGGCGGGCGGGCGGTCACTGGCAGCGTAACTCACTAAGTGACTCCTCTGCTCCGCCCACTTCATGAATGAAGCAGGCGGCGCAGGCGCATGAGGTAGTGAGGTATGCTGCCAGTGACCGCCCACCTGGTCTCCTGCCACACCAGTTAGTAAGTGAAGGAGTGAAGATCGTTATTATTATTACAGTTATTCATAGTATTACTACTCTGATCGGGGCCCCGTGCAATACAGTGACTGCACCGGGCCCCACTGCCATTACAAAACGATGCCGCCCATGTAGTGTCCGTGGAGTGTGTGCCGATTGGTCTGTGCACCACGCATGCGCACTTGACACGCACATAGGGATTTTATTAGTATAGATATATATATAAAGGATTGTTTGAGTAAAATATGATCATGCGGTGTTACGCTTCATTCACCAAACCTTTTTTATCATTTATTTTATCTGTTATACTTTTGCTTTACTTGGGTTTTGGGCGGCCCTGCTTTGTGGTTCGTACTAAAAGTAGGTGGGGACCACATGTGGGCTTCCCTTCTCAAAAGGTCTTGTGCAGATAACATTGTACAGGACTGATTGAGGACCCTAATTAAATCTCTGATGTCCCTCTGGGACATCAACTTAAGGGGGTCTGATCCCCTTTAGAATGCATTACAATACTTCTGTATTGTAATGCATTGGCTGTAAGTATATTACAGGCGTAATACAGGGGACTGGATCTCACAGACCCTCCCGGAAGGCATCGGGCTACTTTTCCTGCGATCAGGACCCCGTCACAGCAACACTGGGACCCGATGGACACCCCGCACATGTCGGAATCTCAAACGTTCCGCGGCCTTTTACTGGAATACAGTTATGTATATATCCGTTCTGAGTTCCGACGTTTCAAGTCGGACCATTTTTTCAAGACGGCCATCCTGGGCTGACTGACCTTGAATTTTTTTTTTACCTCGGACCGGATCTCACAGACAATGGCCTGCCTCTCTGCATGAACCCGGGTGCGGTCGTAGCCCCGCTACAACTTGCGCTGCAGGATAAAGACACAAGCATATAATCCCAATTTTTTTTAATACAAGTATTAAAAATGAATGTGCTCAACAAAACATCAAAAAGTATTTAAGTCTTTGAAGGGGAAGTATTAGATCTAATGTTACAGTTATAGGATCGGATTGTATTGCGATTGTATGTGTGTGGGATCTGAGCAATCGGATATTGGCCAGCTAAGCACAGATGTACCTAGCTAGTGAAGTGACCGTACGGTATGGGGTGTAAAGCTGGTTCGCCTCCCCGTGGTGCACCCTGGGTAACTCTAAATGAACCAGCAGCAAATACTGGCGGTAATACAAAGAAAGCTTCCCCTGAGTCCCGACCAACAGGACACAAACTCTAATCTATAAACTGTGTTTGTGTGTGTGTGGGGTATATAGTGTGAGGAAAATGGATGTACAATGTGCACGTGAGAGATATTTCTCTGCTGTCCATACATATACTGTATGCTACAGACATAGTGCTGTGATGTCACAACAATACTTAGTGCACCAATCAGTAAAATCTACTTAGAACTTATAAAATATAAAGTTGTATGTATTGCGAAAATAAATTCATATCATAAGTGGCAATTTTTGTAATCGCAAAAAGTTCATAACATTCCATCTGCATATAAAGCGATTGTTCTGACATGCATGTGATATTTTGTTCTGGGGTGAAATTCAATTGCCAAAATAACAATACCGTAAATCTGGTGTTCCAGCTGTGACTGGACAAGTTTCATAGTGTCCGTCATAGGATATATTATTTTCTGGGGTGAAATTCAATTGCCAAAATAGCAATACCATAAATCAGTGGTTTCAGCTTTGGCTGGCCAAGTTTAATAGTATCCAGCAAAGGATATATTTTGTTCTGGGGTGAAATTCAATTGCCAAAATAGCAATCCCCTAAATCTGGTGTTTCAGCTGTGGCTAGCCAAGTGTAATACTGTCTGCTGTCTAGCAAAGGATAGATTTTTTTCTGTGGTGAAATTCAATTGCCAAAATAGCAATACCATAAATCAGTGGTTTCAGCTTTGGCTGGCCAAGTTTAATAGTATCCGGCAAAGGATATATTTTGTTCTGGGGTGAAA
Source organism: Bufotes viridis (assembly GCA_033119425.1). Taxonomy (NCBI): domain Eukaryota; kingdom Metazoa; phylum Chordata; class Amphibia; order Anura; family Bufonidae; genus Bufotes; species Bufotes viridis. The sequence goes on along the minus strand of CM065593.1, from coordinate 291,324,168 downwards.
TTCAATTGCCAAAATAGCAATACCGTAAATCTGGTGTTCCAGCTGTGACTGGACAAGTTTCATAGTGTCCGTCATAGGATATATTATTTTCTGCGGTGAAATTCAGTTGCAAAAATAGAAATACCGTAAATCTGGTGTTCCAGCTGTGTCTGGCCAAGTTTAATCGTGTCCGGCAAAGGATATATTTTTTCTGGGGTGAAATTCAATTGCCAAAATAACAATACCGTAAATCTGGTGTCCCGGCAGTGGCTGGCCAAGTTTAATAGTGCCAAGCAAAGGATTTATTATTTTCTGGGGTTAAATTCAATTGCCAAAATAGCAATACCGTAAATCTGGTGTCCCAGCAGTGGCTGGACAAGTTTAATAGTGTCCGGCAAAGGATTTACTATTTTCTGGGGTGAAATTTAGTTGCAAAAATAGCAATACCGTAAATCTGGTGTCCCAGCAGTGGCTGGCCAAGTTTAATAGTGTCCGGAAAAGGATATATTTTTTTTGTCTGGGGTGAAATTCAGTTGCAAAAATAGAAATAACGTAAATCTGGTGTTCCAGCTGTGACTAGACAAGTTTCATAGTGTCCGTCATAGCATATATTATTTTCAGTGGTGAAATTCAGTTTCAAAAATATAAATACTGTAAATCTGGTATCCCAGCAGTGGCTGGCCAAGTTTAATAGTGTCCGGCAAAAGATTTATTATTTTCTGGGGTGAAATTCAGTTGCAAAAATATAAATACCATAAATCTGGTGTTCCAGCTGTGACTGGACAAGTTTAATTGTGTCCGGTAAAGGATTTATTATTTTCTGGGGTGAAAATCAGTTGCCAAAATAGAAATAAAGTAAATCTGCTGTTCCGACTATGACTGGACAAGTTTAATAGTGTCCGTCATAGGATATATTACTTTCTGCGGTGAAATTCAGTTTAAAAAATAGAAATACCGTAAATCAGGTGTTCCAGCTGTTGCAGGCCTAGTTTAAATCTGTCCGTAAAAGGGTATATTTTTTTCTGGGGTGAAATTTAATTGCCAAAATAGCAATACCCTGAATCTGGTGTTCCAGCTGTGACTAGACAATTTCCCTAGTGTCCGTCAAAGGATAGATTTTGTTCTGTGGTGAAATACAGTTCCAAAAATAGAAATACAATAAATCTGGTGTTTCAGCTGTGACTGAACAAGTTTAATAGTATCCGTCAAAGGAAAGATTTTGTTCTGGGGTGAAATTCAATTGCCAAAATAGCAATACCCTGAATCTGGTGTTCCAGCTGTGAATGGACAATTTCCCTAGTGTCTGTCAAAGGATATATTATGTTCTGCGGTGAAATTCAGTTTCAAAAATAGAAATACCGTAAATCCGGTGTACCAGCTGTTGCAGGCCTAGTTTAAAGAGGACCTTTCATCACCCTAACAAATGTAAACTAAGTACACATACATGGAGAGCGGCGCCCAGGGATCTCCCTGCACTTACTATTATCCCTGGGCGCCGCTCCGTTCTGCCGGTATGTCCTCCGGTGACTTCAGCTCTGCGTCTCAACTGGGAGGAGCCTGCCCTTGTTCTCCTGGGAGTCTCCTTCTCCCAGGCTGTAGCGCTGACCAACCGCAGCACTCAGCTCATAGCCTGGGAGGTTAACTGTGACTGGACAATGTCCCTAGTGTCCGTCAAAGTATAGTATTTGTTCTGTGGTGAAATACAGTTGCAAAAATAGGAATACAGTAAATCTGGTGTTCCAGCTGTGACTGAACAAGTTTAATAGTATCCGTCAAAGGAAAGATTTTGTTCTGGGGTGAAATTCAATTGCCAAAACAGCAATACCATAAAGCATTGGTTTCAGTTGTGGCTGGACAAGTTTAATACTGTCCGGCAAAGGATAGATTTAAAATTGTTGGGTGAAAACATTTTTGCCATGTACAATCCCCTGCACTGCATAACTGACAGGGAACTTACAATTGGCGGTTACATTCTTCCATGAAATGAAGCCTTTTTGGGCTGTGAAGCCAAAGGTAGTCTCCAATAACTGTTTTTTTATTTTTAATTTTACAACAATGGTTGGATGAGGCCGGTATACATGTCTATTCTGCATAAGGTTCAAACAAGTCCTGTGGGATCCATGTCTGGTTCTTTTTAATAATCGAAAGCTTAGTTGCCAACATTGTCTGCGGACAGGCGGCTGCACTTGTCTGTGATAATGCCCCCAGCCATGCTAAACACACATTCAGACAATACAGTGGCTGCAGGGTAGGCCAGCATCTCCAAGGCGTAAAGGGCAACCTCAGGACATGTGCCCAATTTAAAGAACCTGAAGTTGAATGGGCCAGACCCAGTGGCGCAGCTAGAAATGATTGGGCACCACATCAAATTTTTGAATGGGGCCCCCCTCCCTCCCCCAGTAATTTTTTGCGCAACCCCTTCCTTTCATGCCGCCATGCCTGTGGCTACTAAAGATCGCTCTCTAAGACCAGGCCCAGCAGCTGTTCTATTTGCTTTCTACACTGTCTATACTGCCACTGTATATAATTTCATTGTATAATACTGATGAGGGGGCCCTGACAAAGTCCTTTACTCCTCCTCCTCCTGGATAGGCCCTTTCTAGGTCACGGCCCCAAAGCAGTTGCTTCCCCTGCTTCCCCTGTAGCTACTCCCCTAGGCAGACTGATCAGTCAGTACGTGTACTGTTCCAACATGTTGCTGAAATGCTGCTTTCTGCTAAGATGTTCCAGATCTGCTGGTGGTGCAGGTTGTTGTGGTGTGATGACAAAGCTTTTCCACATTTTGCCAATGATAAACCTGCCTTCTGAGGTGTTGGTGGTGACCCAGCTGCATTGGCAAATTCTTCCTCCTCCTCCTCTGCCTTCACCTTGTGCTTCCACGGTGTCAGGTGTAAATGCCATCAGCAGCGTGTCTACTAGCGGGCTCATCTTCCTATCACACTCCAGTGAGGGAATTATGGACGGCACGTTGTCCTTGTAACGGGGATGCAGCAGGGTGGCCACCCAGTAAGCAGCACAAGTTAGAATGTGGCAGTAACTGGGCAGTCGTTGCGCAGGCACTGCAGCATGTTGTCGCTCATGTCTGCCCAGAGGCAAGGACAAGCTATCCTCTTTGAGGGAGGTATCGTCTGTGTACTCTGTATCCCCCAGCATTCCTCCTACTCCTTCTCATCCTCCAGAACTGTACCCTGGCTGGAGAATTGTGTTCCAGGCCAGGGCCTATGTTGGTGCAGGAACCCACCCTCCGAGCCACTTGTAATTGGCTGGCCTTAAGTTAAGGATAAGGCGTGTATATAGTTTTGTTTGTTTGTATGGTTAGTTTAGCTGCATTATAGTTATTTTAATATGTTTTTAAGTAAATTTGTAAATAGTTTGTTAATGGTTTAAGTGAAAGGGGGGGGGTGTGTGTGTTCGATTAACCAACCTAATTTTCACTGTCTGGTGTTTAGGAATTTCTGCACCCCAAATTCAGCACATGTGGCAGGCAGGGGATGTACGTCAAACCGGCTAGGCCCAGACCTGCTATTACATTTTGCCCCTTTAGCGCACAACACCAGGCCAGGCTGAAGGCTCAATGGCACCAACAATCATCCGTCTGTTGTTCCATGCCTGTCCATAGCTCCTTCGCGTTGTGGGGTTTTTCCCACAAACACACAAGTTTTAAAACAGACTGCTGTCATTTCTCCTGGCTGTGCTGCTGTGGGTGGTGAAGGTGTTACACTGAGTGGATGAGGGGGTGGTAGAGGAGGAGGAGGAAGTAGAGTAGGAGGAGGTAACAGGATACAAAGAGAAATGCCCAGCAATCCTCGGGGGCGGAAGGACATTCGCAAAAATTCTATCCGCCTCTGGGCCAGCCGCTACATTTACCCACTGTGTTGTTGGTTATGTGGCCGTTGCCATAGATAGCGTTGTGCAGTGCACACCTGATTTTGTCCGCCACTTGGTTGTGCAGGGAAGGGATGGCTCGCCTGCAAAAGTAGCGGCGGCTGGGATACACGTACTGTGGGACAGCCACCACCATAAGGTTTTTAAAACTGTCCACCAGACAGAATGACAGCATTTCAAAGGACCAGGAAGTTTGAAATAAGGCATTCAGAGCCATGGGTAGGGGGTTACTTCCTCTTTCTATTTCTTTTTCTCTCCAGTGTTTGGGAGATGGACAGCTGATAGCTGAACACTTCCATGGGATTTGGTGCAGATGCTTGGTGACAATGACAGATGTGGTGGCGTTGCTGCCACATCCTCTGTTTGCTGGGTAACAGGTGCCACTGTCACTCACTTGGGCTTAAGTTTGGAATGTTTATTTATTATTTTTCTCTATTTTATGTTATTTTAAGTCATTTCCCTATCCGCATTTGTTTGCAGGGGATTTACCTTCATTTTGTACATTTTGCTACATTTTAGCCCTATAGCCCTTTCCTGGGCTATTTTACAGCCTTTTTAGTGCCCAAAAGTTCGGGTCCCCATTGATTTCAACGGGGTTCGGGTTCGGGGTGAAGTTCGGGTCGAGTTCGGACCCCGAACCCGAACATTTTCGGGAAGTACTGCCGAACTTCTCGAACCTGAACATCCAGGTGTTCGCTCAACTCTAGTCAGGAATGTAAGATTCAGATTTTATTTCAAACACATACGAAGTTGTACAGAATTCCAAAAATGGCTGCTTTCTTAAAAACTTGTGCCACAAATGTCCTCAAGTCGTGTGTGAAGGAGAAAAGAAATCCTGCTTCGGCACTTCAAACCCACTTCAGTCGGTCTTGTGTGGTAGAAGTACTTTTTATTATATAAAAAAGCGCATAGAAACAATAACGCGTTTCGGGAAATCACAGATCCCATTCATCAGGTTGAAAAGATACAGTTTTTTATAATAAAAAGTACTTCAAAGACACAAGACCGACTGAAGTGGGTTTGAAGCGCCGAAGCAGGATTTCTTTTCTTCTTCTCAAGCAATCTTCCCGGAGGGACTGGACATCTCTTCTGAGGAACTAACAACCTGCGGCAGCTAACCCAAGAATTGGATCTTGTCTAACAAAGCCTACAATAGTGTTGCGCCTATACTAGCGTAACCATTCAAGGTGAGCCTTTTACATACATTTTTGGGTTACCCAGTGTTTACATACTACCCTATTGTGCTCCATCTCTACCAAGCCCTAGGCACGTCCAACATTTATAAACTCAAGTCGTGTGCGGTATTGAACTTCAGTTTCATTCACTTGATTGGAGCTGAGCTGCAATACCAGATGCATCCTATATGGAGGTATGGCAATGAAAAAAAAAACAGCTGTGTTTTTCTAATCCTGTACAACCCCTTTAAATGTGTTGGGTTTATTTTACGTATAATTTATCACCACCACCAACATTAATGAAAATAGTGCGGCATTCACTGATGTTCCCCCTTTTTTTTTTTTTAAATCAAACCCAGAATTGATTAATAATAGCCCCGCTTCTTCTGCCGCCTCATATGCAAATGAGGCGGACTTTTGTATGGGGCGTTGCTAAAGATTTTGCTCTGGGCGTGTGTGCTAGTCTCCCTGGCTGAGAGTGCAGCCAATCGCAGCGCTTGGCTCTCAGCCAGGGAGAAGGAGCTCAAGTTCGCGATTTTTTCAGAAGTAAAAACAATATGCTGCACAGATTGGTTTATGGGAAATAGTAAGAAGTATATTTAACCTGTTATTTAATTTGAGATTGAACATTACATTTTTTAAATCACAGCAACATGTCAATTGACATTTGCTAAATAGTGTTAAACTTTATAGCACCTTTACACTCATTTTCCTAGAAAACATTTGATCCTATCAATCAACTTAATTTCACTAATAACTAATTTCACATACTTAGTATCCTTACGAGATAATTCCTTGGTGCTTGATACATATTTCCCTGCACTCGCAATAGAGAATAGTTGAGTTGATTAATTCTCAATCATGTTTTTATTATCTGTAAATGCGTTTTTACTGCTAATGCAACCTTCTGCTTACAGCTTGATGGTAGCTTACCTGAACAGAACACTCAGACAAAATAGGTTGTTTTCCTGCAAATTTACAATACTGTGTCCCTATTCACCTACTTTACCAATGAAGGAGATTGAAGATTTTTACATATTACTATACTGACTGAGGAATATACATATGAAATTGCTAGATTTTTGTCCATTACTTTATGTACTCATAGTCCCCAATTTTTTTTAAATACAAAGCAGTAGGAAAAAATGTAGTGGAGCTTCACACTATATACAGTTGTGTTCAAAATTATTCAACCCCCACTGAAATTGAGTGTTTTTGCCAGTTTGACATTGATTTTGATCATTTCAGTCATCTTGTTTACAATTAAATCAAAGAGGCACTTGTAAGTCAGACAAATATAACATAACATTTATAATGAAATAACCACAAATGTATTTTCTGTGCTCACATCATTATCAGTTTTATTCAACCCCCAAGTGACATTCAATCTTAGTACTTAGTACAACATCCTTTTCCAGTTATAACAGCTTTTAAACGTGAAGCATAGCTTGACACAAGTGTCTTGCAGCGATCTACGGGTATCTTCGCCCATTCTTCATGGGCAAAAGCCTCCAGTTCAGTCACATTCTTAGGCTTGCGCGCTGCAACTGCTATCTTTAAGTCCCACCAGAGGTTCTCAATCGGATTTAAGTCTGGTGACTGCGATGGCCACTTCAAAATGTTCCAGCCTTTAATCTGCAACCATGCTCTAGTGGACTTGGAGGTATGCTTGGGATCATTGTCCTGTTGAAAGGTCCAACGTCTCCCAAGCCTCAGGTTTGTGACAGACTGCATCACATTTTCATCCAATATCTCCTGGTACTGAAGAGAATTCATGGTACCTTGCACACGCTGAAGCTTCACAGTAGGCAAGGTGTTCTTTTCTTCATAGGCCTTGTTCTTCCTCCTCTAAACATAGCGTTGATCCATGGGCCCAAACAGTTCTAATTTTGTTTCATCAGTCCACAGAACACTATCCCAAAACTTTTGTGGTTTGTCCACATGACTTTTGGCATACTGCAGTCGACTCTTCTTATTCTTTGGAGACAGCAAGGGGATGCGCCTGGGAGTTCTGGCATGGAGGCCTTCATTACGGAGTGTGCGCCTTATTGTCTGAGCTGAAACTTCAGTACCAGCATCTGACAAATCTTTTTTCAGTTCCTCAGCAGTCACACGGGGACTTTTCTCCACTTTGCGCTTCAGGTAGCACACAGCAGTCGAAGTCAGCATCTTCTTTCTGCCACGACCAGGTAGCGTTTCAACAGTGCCCTTTGCCTTGAATTTGCAAATGATGCTTCCTATGGTGTCTATTGGTATGTTTAACATCTTTGCAATCTTCTTATAGCCATTGCCCTTCCTGTGAAGAGAAATCACATCTTCTCTTGTCTTCCTGGACCATTCTCTTGACTTCACCATGTCTGTAAACACACTAGTAAATGTCTAGAAAGAGCTGAGTATCACAGTCATTTAAAATCTGCCTAATTGGTGTTTATTATGCTTGATTGCTGCTCCTTGACATCCACAGGTGTTTTTTTAATACTTGATCGAAAACACTTGAATGAACCTCTGTTCTTAAGAGTGGTAGTCTTTAAGGGGTTGAATAATTGTGTCGATGAAAAAATCACAGAAAAAACATTTAATACTGTATTACAAAAACAATTGATGTCATTTTAGTTGCATTTGGTTCTTTAAAAAGTCCTTGTAAGATTTCACAATTACAAATGTACACTAAATTCCCTAAAACCCTTTACAGCATTGGGGGTTGAATAATTTTGAACACAACTGTATAAGTCATGGGTGCTTCAACGGAAGGATTCTCCATTCCATATAAACTAAAAAGAAAAAATGCAGAACTCAGTTTTAAATGCAAGGAATCAAAAGTATTGTATTCATGTATGCACTTCATCTAGTGAACATATTATAGGTAAGTGTATGTCCAGACTGCAATTAATATACAACAGGACCTTTCTCAATTTACATTTGGGTCTGGAGAGAGAAGCGTGTGCAGCCACACAACGGATAGGATGAAGCGCAGTAGGCACTCAGTGGTCCTCCTCATGGTGCCTCTGTGCTGGACCATATTATGGAGGTGTTCTCACTTAGAAGCACTGCCTCTAGGCAAGATCAGATTAAACATTGCAAATTTTTTTCTTCAAGAAGAAATATAAATCGCTATGCTTCTATATACAAGTTGAGTCATTGGGAGGTACAGTATGGGCCCATAGACATCCACAGGTACTGTATTGTGTCTCCATGCAACTAAGAACATGAAGTAGATATAAAATGCAATGTGCATTAGACCTTATTTTCTCTTATTATATAATCCACAGTGGTTTTGCAATGTTTTCTAGACAGCATTACAGAAAATTGTTTCTTTCAGAATACTTAACCACATTGTACAGAATGTTTTTGAGGTGACCTTAGATTAGAGTTACATCGGTTGTGGGGTGGAAAAAAGACAGAAGTCCATGCAGTTCAACCTTCTACACTTACAAAATGTAATTTTCTATGAAATGGAAAAATTCCTTCCTGACCCACCAATGGCAATCTGGCATTGATCAGACCCTACAGTGACTGCACAGCACCTAGCCTGAGCTTAACTTCTCTACCGGTTTCTATACCAAGTCTGAGGCGCTTTACTCATGACATCATCATGTGATGTGGGGGTGGCCTGATCCAGTTGAAACATTTGCTCTAGGAATAAAACAATTTTTGGAAGCTATCATTAGGCTCCTCAAAGCAAATTGTTCCCTCCCGAGAAGAATCTCCTATATAGTATCTCATCAAATAATAGCAAAAGTGCTGGGGTCAACTAGGTTTGGTCTCCTTTTCTCCAGTGGTCACATTGCATCCACATGGACAACCTCTGTAGCATATACACCTTACAGTGGTGAAAGGGAATAGGAAGAAATATTCTGCCTTGGGGTAGGAGAAAATGTTCTCACATAACAGGGTAACAGTCAACCTTGACTGTAAATGGGTTGTCCAATCCTCAGGATGGGCCATTACTATTTGATCAGTGGCGATTCAACACCCTGTACCCCCCAAAAAAACCTTTACATATAAATTTGCTAATATAGGGTCATTTATTATGAAAATTGTTTCCTTTTGGTGCGGAAACATTAAAAGAAAAAAGTAAGTCAGCCTGGGGAATCTGTCAGCAGAAATAAGGTGTAGTCTGCTGATGGTTTTGCAGAACAACCTTGAAGTATTTCAAGCCCCCCCCCCCCCTGTAATTTCATAACCCTATTTTATTTCTATATAATCTTCTAATCGAGTAATAAATCTACACTTTGAAAAAGAAAATCCAAAATATCAGCAGAGAGCATAAAGAGGAAGATAATCTTCACCCTTACTGCTTACATCCGCAAACTATACAAAATGTACATTCTTGATCACAAATGCACGATCTGGTGCATAAACACCACCAACATTAATGAAAATAATGAGCTAATGATACACTACAGTAGTTTTCATGATCATGTATTTTAAGATTATAAAAACGATAGATTACACGCTGCATGTACCAAACCACATGTATGGCTTGTCATTTCTATTCAAATATGCAAATATCTCCTTCTCTCGCTAAGGAAAAAGGCTGCTCCTGCAATTTGCATAAATGTTCCTTATGCTTTATATCTTGGAATGTATCCTTCTGAGAGTAAACAACATACCAGAGCAAAACTGCATTTATATGCAAACACTCCCTGAGTTATTATACCTATTACATTTTATTAGTAGTAAAACCAAAAAGGACACAAGGAACTGGTAAATGTGAAGCAGTTATTATTGTGGCATAAATAATACTAATAATAACCTAGAAATGGAAATCTATGTGCATCAAGCCATCCTGGTGAATCGCATCCTGTATACCTTTAAATTCAATACAGCAAAGGAGAAGCAGCTTTGCTTCCATCTAGTATTTATTCTCAAAAACATTTGGTTTACACACACAAAAAAAATTGTGATAAAAAAAATGACTGTCTCGAAATACTGGGCATTTACTAGTCCCTTGGTGCTCTTTACAGAATGTTTCCGTAAAATATAGTGCATCTTGCTGTTTTATTTCATTGTTTGTGGCCCTGGCAAAATTCTATTGTCCAGCTGCCCAGGGTAAATGAACAGCAAGTAGCGAAAAAAGCTCTGCGACTGTTCAAACTAGGTCAGAACTCAGCAATATTGTTTATTTTATTGCTCTAAAAATGTTCTGTTGACATAGCATACATTTTTGAAGAATTTGCGAGGATGGGACCTTGCTGTGGTGCTGCATAGGTGATGCATACTGTTTGCTATAATTAATGATTACATAATCAAAAGCATACAGTCGTATTAAGCAGATGACACGGGGACCATTCTTTGTACCAGAGATATGGAAAGAAACAAAAAAAGATAGGTATTATGACAACATGATGTATAGACTAGGACAGTGGCAGGGAGGATATGGGACTGCTTTAGGTTTTCAGAATTGGGTTGCAATACGAATGAGTCGAGCTTCTTAATGCTTAAGCAAATTATCATTTATTGTTAGTGTCATCAGAGGGAGCATTATAAGGTGTACCTATCATGGTACAACTCCCTCCATGAGGCATGTACCATGCAGTCCTTCATTTCCATAAGACAATGTTTAGTCAGGAGCCCAGCGAAGAGGCCGGAGAGAGTGCAGACTGAGAGCTGTGACAAGCGACCTGTTGTAGCTCCTGATATGGAGTAGAGGCAGGAGGAGGCTCGGCTTGTAAGACAGATCAGTTAGATCTGTGTCTTATTTAAATCTTGCTATCTTTTTGCTATTCATTACCCTGATTTGTCTCAGTGCATTTTGGGAGTATAATATTGATCTGACTCATTTACCCTTCTACTCTCTTGCCTTCTTTGTACTATTTGCTACTGTCTATGACCTTGGACTATTTTTGACTATTCAACACCTATATATTCTTTCTCTATAAGTATCTCAACTGTATATAAATAATGACCAATCATGAATATTAAATATAGCATTTTATTTTATCAATACACAAAAATACATAAAAAACAAGTGCCAAAGGGGACTGCAGGCTATATATGTATGGTTTATAGTAGAATTTCAAGTAATTAAACATCACGTAACAGGTCGGTGTTACACGGACGTATGCTCTATGTGTTCTCCATGGACCGCACACGTCCCCATTCATTTTAATGTGTGTATTCACACATCAGTATTTTAGCACAGTCTGTGGGTCAGTTTTTTTAGCACAGATGCATGTTCTATTTTGTCCGTGTTCATGGATCAATCACGTCCACTATAGTCTATGGGTCTGTGAAAACCACGGATGCAACATGGATGCCATCCGTCTTTCACTGATCATTAGGAAGCGATGCTTTGAAAATTAATTTTTAGCTGTGCAGGGTCAATGAAACAAAGCTGGCACACGGACAGCAAAAAACGGACACATGGAACGAACATGGACAGCTTCACGAATGCATCACTGACCACCTTCTCATGGATTTGAGTACGGACATGGACGTGTGAATGAGGTTTAAATGGTACACCTATAATAAATCTAGATATATTCTAGGATATAGTACAATGTGTTACATATGTTACGTATATAGCAGTGCCACTAATAAGAAAAGGTATTTATATGTTCAATAATAATAAATTGCTCTATTAGTATCCATACAATTTATCCTATCTACGTTTGCTGCTTAAATCGATAAAGTTCAAGTTATCGATAAAAGTATGACCACTGGGATCATATGAGAGTCATAAATAGTACCATCCCTGTACTGATAACAGTATGTGGTGCTGCTCAGACTTTAACGCGTTTCGCCTCAGAGATAGAATATATAGGTGTTGAGTTTATAGGCATAGGAGGTATATCTGTTTTATAGGTATTGATTTATTTCTGACTATTCTCCTGCCTTTATTTTGCTGTTTGTCTCTCTTGGTTTTAACAAGCTTGTCTCTGTCGTGAATACTGGGTTATGATTTAGATTGACGTTTTTCCCCTCTGATTCTGACCCTGATTAGTGCAACCATTCTACTAGTTCACTCTACCTGATAGCAGCTGCCCTGTATACATGACCTAGCAGGGAGCACTCAGGGTGACTGAGTTTAGGTTCTTGAGGGGGATTGCCCTTATTGGGGAAGGTATTCTGATGCAGACAAGGCTCTACTTAGTAATAGTGGTATTTCATGGTAAGTTCTCCTTTCCCTAGTTTTTGCTAAACCTTATGACTAGCATCATATCTGGCAGCAGATTTGCATTTTGCTGGACAGGTTACGAGTACTTTGACAGTTTTGTTACACATGGTCATGTTTAGCTAAAGTCACTTATACAGTATGGTTAGGAAGTCCACTCTGTCATACTGTACATCTTTTTGGATTTTAGCAAGTGAGGCCAAGCAGGAGAGTTAATCTCTTGCTGAAACTGACCTGAAGGCACCTCACTGATGGGATACCAACTGTATTCAATGTGGTAAGGTCATGCTTCACTGCAAGGAAAATGAGCAATAAAATTGCAGCTCCCCTGTTGCTAACAGCTAATGGTGGGATCTTTAAGAAATTAGATCTTTTTCCAAGATCAGATTATCCAAGGCTGAACTGCATGAGAAAGATTTAACCAGTCTAGTAACTCTATCAGTATTATATGCATGGAAATTAACTTCTATCAGACAAAGCAGAGACAACTGTAGAGAACACTGTTTGGGGGTTCCTAGTCCTCATCAGTACAGAATAGGATGCTGCTTAGCTGGATGAGATACCTTAAATGCAGCCCAGGGAGACATTGTTTCTAAATGAAGAGATACAGAAGTGTATGGAGACTTATTCTTCAGGCAATGCTCCATGAGAAAGATAGAGCCATACTAAAGACACCTATCTGTAGTCAGCACTGTTTTAGGTTTCTTGCCCCTCATCAGTACTCTGCCTTGTACAGATAAGAGGAAAGAACCATGAAAAAGTGCTGTCCACGGATAGCTGGTATGAGTTAATTTGCATACTTTATTCCCATGAAGCATTGCCTGAAAAATAAGTCTCTATACACTTGTGTCTCTTTCATGAGAAACTATACCCACCCTGATAACGGTATGCACTTCCTATATCATGGCATCCTTTTTCCTAATTACCTCTTTTACCCAGTTGAAAGTAATATAGACCAGTCTCTACACTTCCAGCTACAATATATGTAATGAGAAGATTCTTCTATGCCTCAATGGTATTAAACACTATTGAAACATTAGTTACTACCTCGAAAGAGGTTACTACTAAAGCCAGCCATAGGCTGAGATAGCTATTGGTAGTTGAAGGACGGAACTTAGCATGTGTGTCCACCTCAGCAAGGTGGACAGAGAAAGAAGGAAAAGCTGCAGGTGGCACTATACAGATAAATGTTAGTGAATAACTCAATTATTTTTTTACTCAATTTGTTATAACTCGCAAAAACAAAGGTATTCAGATCTAGTTGCTGCTTTGAAAAATGTTGAATATTTTATGTGGAACAACCCTTTTAGTTTAAATACATTATCTGCAAATGTGACCGGGAGTTAGGGAACTTGAGTCAAAATTGCACATCATATACTTAGCTTTACCCAACAATACGATATTCTAAATCTAAAATTTGAAAATGTAGACTCCATTATACTTATTGATATAAATTTATCAAGGCAACACAGCCCCCCACAAATCTTCTAACATGTTTCAATGATATTTTTAAAAATGGTGAACTGGAGAACCCCTTTAAATAGTTACACACAGTTCAGTGACTTATTCTAATAAATGCCATTGAGTCAACAGAATACGGTATTTCCAACCTTGTCAGTACCTGATATTATGTTCTTTACTGTTTCTCTTTACGTAAAACATAAATCAAAGTTAAACTATCATCTCTACAATTCTCAATTTATTTTGTTTTCACAGAGGGTCTGAAAAAAAAATAGCTACGGTTTTCCTGATATCTAAGAAGCTTATTATCATGCAGTAGTGCGGTAGTAGCTTGATCTTGTTACTGATGTGCCTCATATGAATAAGTGATTAATTACCACAAAGGCTAACACAGTGCAGAGTGAGAGTACCGTAGCTCACCCTGAATGCGGGTCTTAAACACGTTTATTGCCCTTTAAGTGCATTTCATTAAGGCCAATTAAGGACTTTCGTGTCTTATTAGAAAAACGAAGGAGATTTATGAGGTTGGTTGTAAATGCAGGGGTCTCCGTGATACTAAACTGCACAGAGATTACGTGGTTTAGCAGCAATGAAAATCTATAAAAATACCAACAAAGGAATTTCGATATTAAGTTTCATTACATGGGAAGCCTGCCATTAACTATTTCTAAAATAACAATTACCCTGATTTCCTTTCCGCTTAGTCATTGGATTAAATCACACAAATGTATATATCCTTGAGTTCAAGGCATTTATGCATTTCACAGTAATTGTCCCCTGCACTCGATATGGGCAAATCAATCACATTTGCAAAATGTTGATGATTTAAGTAATAAAGTCCATATTGAGAGGGCAGTAATGGAATAAAGACCTTTCAATGGTGTGTAACTCCCAGGATAAAACAGATGCCTCATAAGAACCTTTCATCTCTACACCTTCAAGAGCAAGTGCCTTTGCATATCAAAAGCGTACTTTACCTTCATAGTTAACATTTTAAAGATAATTCTCCCAAACCACACTACACGCACACTCCAACCAGCGTAAGCAGCGGTGGAATCTCTACATTTGGCAAAGATTAAAATACACGATGTGCTGCTCGGCATTGTGAATAATGCCGGGTACTGAAAACGCGCTAAGATGAATTCAAGGCGGTAATACCTTTTAATTATTAGTAAAATAAGCAATCAAAACTGCTTTAAATACATCTAGTTTTACATATTTGATTTCCAAAGCTAATAGTGAAGCTGAAAGAAACCAGCTGCATAAAACTATAACAGCGACAGATATGTACATGTATCAAAATCATTATTATTGAAATAAAATACGCCTAGGATTTCTCTACAAGACAGACTATACATCATTAAAGACAAAAACCCCTGCATCAACTATTTGAATAAAAATGAATGTGTAAGCTTATTATTAGAGATGAGCGAATTTTCGAATCACCGGTTCACCGAATTTTTCGGGAAAAATTTGGTTCGATCCGAATATATTTGCAGTGAATTACGTTAAAAAACGTCTATTTCCTGGCTGCTGAGAGCCTTTATAGTTCTCGTCAAGAAGAAGCGCACTCCTTTTACACCGTCGTTAGCTGATTCCACATAGATATAAACAGAACCTGTTCTATTAAATGCTTAAATAAGTAGGACCCCCCTCCGACAGAATGGAGAGGGTGTCAGCAATAAGTTTGTGTTGACGTCACTGATTATATTGCTCTTCCTCTGATCCATTAGAACAATAACCCAGCAAAAAAGGAACCTGACTGTAGAGAACCCGCCTTCACTCGGTCAGCATTTGGTCAGTAATCCATCAGTATTGCTATTGCCAAAAAAAACAGGAGTGGATCTAAAACAGAGATGACACGTGAATAGAATATTTGCATGTCTTCTGTGTTTTTTAACCACTCCTGCTTTTGGCTACCAAATCACAAGCCAATTCTTTTATTTTTTGAACGGGAGAAATAAGAAAAATGAGAAACAAGAAAAAAAAAACTTTATTTAACAAACAAGACATTAACACACATAAAATACAACACAGAAGAGGCAAAACCACAAAACTTAAAAGACAAACTGAAAAAAAAGTACTTCATCAACAAGAATGGATTGACTACCAGTGTCGGGGTGACCATGATGGTAATGCATATTGATCATGAAATGTATGGAGTTATGGATGATAACTTGAGGACAGTCCAGCAAACAAGCCAATTCCAGCTCATTCCTACAGTGCAGGCTACACATTCATAGCTGGAAGGTAACTGGTCGGTACAGACAACACCCAAAAATCTTCATAAATCAGCCTTAGTATGTGCAGGTCTCACAGCCGCTGTAACAAAACGGCAAGAAGCGGTATAACATGTAATAAGCACTGCAGGGATCATGTCTGATATGTAAGATGTCCGGGGGGTCCCGAACATTGTGGGCATGGTCCGAGATAAGAGTTGTCCATGTGTTCAATACTGGATGTTATTGATGGCCAGCTCCATGATGAATCCCAGCACTCGGATTAGGTAGTCCTTACAGAGGAACTTCACAATGCGCCGATGCCACAGATGCGGTCACCTTGATGAGATTGGTTGCTGATAAGTGGATTCTAAAGTGTCTGAAGAAATGCAAGTAAACACATTGTAATAAATTGTCCACTTCCTCCAACGTGACTTCATACTTTGATTTATGAATATCATTCCAAGTCTTGAAGTCCTCTGCGTGGATGGCATAAGAAATGTCCATGTGAGGTCCGACGGGCACAGAGAAAACAAGATCTGTGGCCAACACTGATCCAGACACATCATATCCGGTCCACATCGCTGCTAGCCACATAAGGTCCTGAGAACTGATCACCAGCTTACCGAAACAACAGTCAAAGTTTCTTTGGAACCACGGTTTGGTAATACCTCTAATAGATCATCCTCTGTGTACGTCCTGCAGAACCAACCTGTCCACACAATCCAGTCCTCTGTGCTTGCCTTGGTGAGTGGAGGCTTGGATGAAGTCTGTATGAGCACAGCCAGTGGATCTCTGTCCTTTCCTTCTTCTCCAGGTAAACAGGAAAATTTGGATTTTAGGTTCAGCTCTTCAATGGCAAGACCCTTCTGCTTCTCGGCAGCTGAGTGGGAAGACAGGTGCTTGGAATACTCTTTCAGTCTGGTGTATTAGAAATTATACAGTACATCAGTGTCACGCTGTACAGAGTCCATTGTTTTTGAAGGAGCAAAGCAGCCTGTGCCAGATCAAGAGTTTCCTCCAAGGGGTTTCCACTGCAGGATTTTTATTTTAGACAAGCTTTGCAATGCAGACCGTTGAAGCGCAGAGGTCAAGCTTCCGGGAGGATACCTCGGGCTGTGAAAATGACTGCTCCTTCTTGCCGATGACCTACTTCTGGGGGTTAACACCCCATCGGTT
Source organism: Bufotes viridis (assembly GCA_033119425.1). NCBI lineage: Eukaryota > Metazoa > Chordata > Amphibia > Anura > Bufonidae > Bufotes > Bufotes viridis. Next base: position 291,307,153 of record CM065593.1, on the reverse strand, counting down.
GGTGTTTGCATATTCTTGCGATAAATGATGTTCCCATTAACTAACTGTAAACAGAGATCTTGACAGATAAAAGTATCAATCAGTTACAGGACATGAAGCAGTGAAATTACATCATTCATCCAGTAGTCCTGGCTACTGACATATAACGTGGCCTCCTCAAAGGGCCTGAGCAAACGGCTTGGATCATCATGAAATCGTTGATGGCCTTTCTCTGTTCGTATAGTCGGTCCAACATATGGAGGGTGGAATTGCAACGGGTTGAAACGTTGCATATCAGCCGATGTTGGGGGACGCCATCCTGCTGCTGCAGCTCAATGAGGGTGTGCTTTGCGGTGTACGAGTGGCTGAAGTGCATGCAAAGTTTCCTGGCCACTTTTTGGATGTCTTGCAGATGGGTGGATAACTTCAGGACCGCTTGACAAGCAGATTGAACACGTGCGCCATGCAGGGTGCATGGCTCAGCCCTCCTTGACGCAGAGCCAACATCATGTTCTTCCCGTTGTCGGTCACCAAGGTTCCGATTTCTAGTTGTCACGGAGAAAGCCAGGATTCGATTTCTTGATAAAGGACACGGAGCAGTTCCTTCCCTGTGTGACTCCGTTCGCCCAGGCAAACCAGGGACAGAACAGCGTGAGAATGATGGGAGGGGTTGCACATGGCTTGCATACAGTTCATGCCTCCAACATAATTCTTGCATCTCTACATGAAAATAATGTATTTGTTGTAAATCGCGAGAGGGGCATAGTTGTAGATGTTAGTAACATAGTAACATAGTATATTAGGCCGAAAAAAGACATTTGTCCATCCAGTTCGACCTGTTTCCTGCAAGTTGATCCAGAGGAAGGCAAAAAACACCTGTGAGGTAGAGCCAATTTTCCCCACTTAAGGGGAAAAAATTCCTTCCCGATTCCAATCAGGCAGTCAGAACAACTCCCTGGATCAACGACCTATCTCTAGTAGCTATAGCCTGAAATATTATTACGCTCCAGAAATACATCCAGACCCCTCTTGAATTCCTTTATTGTACTCACCATCACCACCTCCTCAGGCAGAGAGTTCCATAGTCTCACTGCTCTTACCGTGAAGAACCCTTTTCTATGTTTGTGTACAAACCTTCTTTCCTCTAGATGCAGAGGATGTCCCCTCGTCACAGTCACAGTCCTGGGGATAAATAGATGATGGGAGAGATCTCTGTACTGACCCCTGATATATTTATACATAGTTATTAGATCTCCCCTCAGTCGTCTTTTTTCTAAAGTGAATAACCCTAATTTTGATACCCTTTCAGGGTACTGTAGTTGCCCCATTCCAGTTATTACTTTAGTTGCCCTCCTCTGAACCCTCTCTAGCTCTGCTATGTCTGCCTTGTTCACAGGAGCCCAGAACTGTACATAGTACTCCATGTGTGGTCTGACTAGTCATTTATAAAGTGGTAAGACTATATTTTCATCACGGGCATCTATGCCCCTTTTGATGCAACCCATTATCTTATTGGCCTTAGCAGCAGCTGCCTGACACTGGTTTTTACAGCTTAGTTTGTTATTTATTAAAATTCCTAGATCCTTTTCCATGTCAGTGTGACTTGCATTATTCCTTCCCATGTGCATAACTTTAAATTTGTCAGTGTTAAACCTCATCTGCCATTTCTCTGCACAAGCCTCCAATCTATCCAGATCCTTCTGTAGCAGAAAACTGTCCTCTTCAGTGTTAATTACTTTACACAGTTTAGTGTCATCTGCAAAAATTGATATTTTACTGTGCAAGCCTTCTAAAAGATCATTAATAAATATATTGAAAAGAATAGGGCCCAATACTGACCCCTGAGGTACCCCACTAGTGACAGTGACCCAATCTGAGTGTGTACCGTTAATAACCACTCTCTGTTTTCTATTACTGAGCCAGTTACTTACCCACATACAGATATTTTCTCCTAGTCCAAGTGTTCTCATTTTATATACTAACCTTTTGTGTGGTACAGTGTCAAATGCTTTGGAGAAGTCCAGATATATGACATCCACTGATTCACCCCGGTCAAGTCTAGAACTTACCCCCTCATAGAAACTGATTAAATTAGTTTGACATGACCGATCCCTCATGAAGCCATGCTGATATGGTGTAATTTGCTTATTTTCATTGAGATACTCCAAGATAGCATCTCTTACAAAACCTTCAAACAGTTTACCCACAACAGATGTTAAACTTACCGGCCTATAATTTCCAGGCTCTGTTTTTGGACCCTTTTTGAATATTGGCACCACATTTGCTATACGCCAGTCTGGTGGAACATTCCCTGTCAGTATAAGGTATGCATCGATCACAATTAGATGTTACGATGCTTTTAAAAATCTCCCATTTTGTGGTTGTATTTTTATTTTTGAGGACTTTGTCCCAGTTAATTGGGCCTATGGCCTCTCTTAGTTGGCTAAATTTTGCTTTTTTGAAGTCCGGTATTCCTGTTCCTCCCTGTAGAAACTCTCGTTTGAAGGATAATTGGAAGGTTATTACTTTATGGTCACTATTTCCCAGGTGTCCCCCGACCTGCACGTCTGTTGTTCTATCAGGTCTATTGGTTAATACTAAGTCCAGTATGGCCGTCCCTCTAGTTGGGTCCTGAACCATTTGGGAAAGGTAATTGTCTTTGGCTATTGCCAAGAACCTGTTTCCTTTATGGGATGTACAGGTTTCAGTTTCCCAGTCTATATCTGGGTAGTTGAAGTCCCCCATAATAACCACCTCATTATGGTTTGCCGCCTTGTTTATCTCGTTTAATAATAGATTTTCTGCGGACTCTGGTATATTAGGTGGTTTATAGTAAACTCCTATTAGTAATTTATTATTGTTTTTGGCTCCATTTATCTCCACCCACAATGACTCCACATTTTCGTGACTAAAAGGAGCCCGTTTCATATTACAAATTTTACCACTACGTAATTCGGCCCGTACTGCAAAAGGGGGTGTACAGTCACCCATGAATTTTCCCAAAAAAAGCCCATTTCATATTACAAATTTCACAACTACATAATTCAGCCCCGTACCGCAAAAGGAGATGTACAATCACCCATAAATTTGACTAAAAAAAGCCTGTTTCATATTACAAATTTCACCAATATGTAATTCGGCGGTGTACAATCAACCCCCAAATTTTCCCAAAAAAAGCCTGTATTACATAAAGAATTTCACCAATAAGTAATTTGGTCCATACGGCAAAAGGAAGTGTCCAATCACCCATAAAATCTAAGAAAAAAAGCCTGTTTCATATAACATACAGTAAAAGGAGGTGTACAGTCACCCATGAATTTTCCCAAAAAAAGCCTGTTTCACAGAAAAAATTTCACCACTACGTAATTCAGACCATACAGCAAAAGGGGGTGTACAGGCACCAATGAAATTTCCCAAAAGAAGCCCGCTTCACAGAAAAAATGTCACCGCAATAAGGCCTTTACCACATATAACTGCACCGCTGAACGGCAAATAGGCCTTTATTTTTTTGAACTTTTACACTACACAAGGCTTATCGACAGATAAATGCAACGATAAACAGCGAATATAATTTTATTTCTGCCACTAATACACGGCAAACTGGGCTTCCCAATATATCACTGCACCGCAAAACGTCAATTAGGCCCCAATTTTTTTCTACTTTTACACAACAGGCTTTTCAATAGATATATGCAACGCTGGAAGGCAAATATATTTTGATTTCACCACTAATACACAGCAAACAAGGCTTCCGAATATATCACTGCACCTCTGAGCGGAAAAGATGTTTTTTCATTTTTCCCCTAATACACAGAAAAAATGGCTTTAGAACAGATAACTGCACTGCTGAGCGGCAAATATATTTTACTTTTGCCACTAAAGGGCTGTAATTTTCGCCCTTCACCACACAACGGCTAATAAGCCTATTTTTTCCCACTAATACAAGCCAAAAAATGCTTTAGAACAGGGATGCTCAACCGGCGGCCCTCCAGCTGTTGTAAAACTACAACTCCCACTATGCCTTTCTGTAGGCTGATAGCTGTAGGCTGTCTGGGAATGATGGGAGTTGTAGTTTTGCAACAGCTGGAGGGCCGCAGTTTGAGCATCCCTGCTTTAGAACATATAACTGCACCACACAAGGGCTAATAAAACGGAGAAATATTTTTCCGTATCAAACAGCACTTGCACACTAATAAGACAGGTTTGCTGGAATTACAGAGCTGTATAATGGCAATTTGGATCCCGAGTCAGAGCAGCAAGGTGTAATCGGATTGTTCCTATTAGCCAGGCTGTCACCTCCCCAACTAAACTCTGTTCAACACAAATGCTGGTGGAATGATTCCTCCCTATGCTTTCCCTACACCTTGAGTAATCTTTCCCTGCACTTGTAAATCATTTTTTTTCACCACAATCAAGTCTTTCCTATCACTGTCCCTTGTGCCTGCAGACACGTCTCTCCTTGCACTAAGCACGCTGGTGAATGGCAGAATCTAAGCAGTCGCTACCGGGCCCAGGAGCCTGAGGGGGCCCAAAAAACCTTCTGTCGCATAAGAAGACACTGGTATTATAGAAAGTGCTGGTCAAGTTACAAATCTGGCTGGAGGGAAGGGGTTAGGTCAAGAATTTGGCAAGGGAGGAGGCTGTTTCAACTTTTGCCTCAGGCAGCACGAAGTATATGTGCTTCCCTGCCCCTGGTCACAAAGTTCTGAGTGAAGGGGACCCAAGCTGGACTCTTGCACCAGGGCCCATGAACCTTTAGCTGCCCCCCTGCCCTTTGCTCTGAGTCACACCACCCACAAGCACAGCACCACAGCAAAAGCATCCGCTATGCACACCACGTGAACATATCACAAAAGCTCAAAAATAAATAAGAATGTACAGTGGATATAAAAAGTTTGCACACCCCTGTTAAAATGTCAGGTTTCTGTGCTGTAAAAAAATTTGACAAAGATAAACCATTTCAGAACTTTTTCCACCTTTAATGTGACCTATAAACTGTAGGTCACATAAAAAAACAAACTGAAATCTTTTAGGTAGAGGGAAGAAAAATATTAACCTCTTAAGGACACAGGATGCACCTGTACGTTCTGTGTCTTTTCTCTAAAAATGGCGCCCGCTCCTGCTTCATGCGGGCACCTTAGCCACGAGTGTCCACATGGCTCTTGTAGCAGGCACCAGCGGCTAAAGTCCGCGCCCGCCAGCAATGCCGATCGCGGACATTTAACTCCCTAGATGCCGTGGTCAATAGAGATGTCCCGAACTTTTCGCTGGCGAACATCGCCTGTTCGCGTTTGCCGCGGCGGGCGAACATATGTGATGTTTGGTCCGCCCCATATACGGTTCATCATTGAGCAAAATTTGACCCTGTACCTCACAGTCAGCAGACACATTCCAGCCAATCAGCACACCCTCCCTCCCAGACCCTCCCACCTCCTATCAAAAAGCAAGGACAGCATCCATCTAAGATTCATTCTGCAGTGTTAGTTAGAGCAGGGAGAGTGCTGCAGCTGCTGAATTAATAGGGAAAGCGTTAGCTAGGCCAGTGTTCTGTGTCCACTCCAGTACTCAAAGACTCATCTGCTGTAAGGACAGCGTCTTGACAGCACCCCAAAAAGCCCTTTTAGGGCTGGTACATCAGTCTGCTTTTATTTTTTTTTTCATATATATATATATTGCAGTTGCCCGCCCGTGTGTGAGAGGCCGCAGGCCCAAAGAATGTACTGTGTGCACAACACTGATATAGGGTGGCACAGTACCTTGCAGATAAAAAAGTCATTTAATTTTTACCCTTTAATATAATTGCAGTTGCCTGCCAGTGTGTGTCAGGCCCACAGACTGTACTGTGCCCACTGCCAGTGCCCACCGCTCATATCCGGTGGCTCAGTACCTTGCAGATTAAAAAGTAATTTCATTTTTACCCTTTAAAATAATTGCAGTTGCCTGCCAGTGTGTGTCAGGCCCACAGACTGTACTGTGCCCGCTGCCAGTGCCCACCACTCATATCGGGTGGCACAGTACCTTGCAGATAAAAGTCATTTAATGTTTACACTTTAATATAATTGCAGTTGCCTGCCAGTGTGTGTCAGGCCCACTGACTGTACTGTGTCCACTGCCCACCACTCATATAGGATGGCACAGTACCTTGCAGATAAAAAAGTAATTTAATTGTTACCCCTTAATATAATTGCAGTTGCCTGCCAGTGTGTGTCAGGCCCACAGACTGTACTGTGCCCACTGCTAGTGCCCACCATTTAGGGTGGCACAGTACCTTGCAGATAAAAAAAGTCATTTAATTTTTACCCTTTAATATAATTGCAGTTGCCTGCCAGTGTGTCAGGCCCACCGACTGTACTGTGCCCACTGCCCACCACTCATATAGGGTGGCACAGTACATTTCACGGCGCACGAGCAGTGACCTAAAATTCAAACGAAGCGGACTGAGCATGGGTCTTTTTCCATCTCCCAGTTCCAAAAATCTATTAACTACACCGGCCCTGGCCCTGATAAGGGACAAAACAGAGATTAAACTGATAGGAATAGTACTTAGTTAATACTAGTTGCATTGGTGGCAAATTCCATTGCAAGTGCCCAAAATTAGAAGGAAGCTGACAGGGCAAGTTTTTTTCTCTATCTCCCCATGCAAGGATTCAATTCAATACACGTCCCCTGATAGGGGACTTAACAAAGATTAAAATGGTAAGAATAGTAGTTCACACTATTTGTATTGGTGGCGCAGTACATAGCGAAATGCCCCAAATTGGAGGTACGAGAACCAATCATCTTTTTCCATCTCCCGGTTCCTAAAATCTATTCGATACACCCCTGATAGGGGTCGTAACAGGGATTAAACTGATTGGAATAGTACTTCTTAACACACCACTCATATAGGGTGGCACAGTACATTGCACGGCGCACGCACAGTGCCCCAAATTGGAAGGCAGAGAACCGACTAACCATCTTTTTCCATCTCCCGGTTCCTAAAATCTATTCCATACACCAGCCCCTGATAGGGGACAAAACAGAGATTAAACTGGTAAGAACAGATTTTTTTTAATTGAAAAAAAAAGAGGACAGCCTCTGCGGAGCTGGGTATTTTTTGGCAGCGTTACTGAACGCTCATGCACAATGGCTGTAGGCTCATGCGTCCTTTTGCGGAGGTGACAAACCTGGTCAGTCAAACCCAAGGCAACATCATCGACCTCATCCCATATGCGTTTTTTCTGGAGCATGCCCTGGTGAGTATTGAGTGCTGGATCAGGCCGTAGATGAGCATGTCGTCATCGATTGCTGGACCTGCGGCAACGCAGAGAGAGGAGTCTGAAGAAGAGGAGTCAGAGGAGGAAGGTGGATTTGAGGAGGTGGAAGACCAACCACAGCAGGCATCCCAGGGGGCTTGTTGTCACCTTTCGGGGACCCTTGGTGTTGTACGTGGCTGGGTGGAGGAAGAGACCTTCAATGACGTCAGTGAGGACAAGGAACTGGACATGGCTAGCTTGGTATCCAACCTTATGCAAATGGGGAGTTTGCGGTTGTGCAAATGGACTGTTTGTGGTTGTTTGCGGTGCGTTAAACGGAGGCTTTGGTCTGTCAGAGTTTGGTCTGTCACTGTGAAGCGGGTGTAACCCTTACACTACCTGATCGATACAACATCATACCTGATCGTATACACACACTGGATGTTTTAAAGCACGTTATTCCAAACAATTTGGGAATGTTAGCTGATTTATGCCCTTTAAGGATTAAAACCCAACTCTGCGTCAACTACGTAATTTTCCATGGGAGTTTTGCCATGGATCCCCCTCTGGCATGCCACAGTCCAGGTGTTAGTCCCCTTGAAACAACTTTTCCATCACTATTGTGGCCAGAAAGAGTCCTTGTGGGTTTTAAAATTCGCCTACCTATTGAAGTCTATGGCGGTTCGCAAACGGAAAATTTTATGTTCGCGACATCTCTAGTGGTCAATCCTGACCACGGCATCTGAGCGCGATCCAAACCGAAAGTAAAACTTTTGGTTGTGCTCCGACTCCCCCGTGTGGCGATCGGAGGAGCCAGAGCGCGCCTGTAGTAGCCTGGATTTCTATAAATGAAACCCAGGCTCCTCTGTAGTATTTCCTATAGGCTTCATAGGAAATATGCGATTTTTTCATACATTCCAATGCTATTGCATTGGAATGTATGATAATTGCAATCAGATGATTGTATGTTATAGGGAACTATATAAAAGTGTAAAAAAAAAAAAAAAGTTTAAAAAATAAATAAATAAAAACATAAAAGTTCAAATCACCCCCCTTTTGCCAAAATAAAAAAAATACACATCATGGGTGTCGCAATGTGCGAAAACGCCCATACTATAAAAATATTACAAAATATTCCCCATACGTCAAACAGCAAAACTGAAAAAAGCGTCCAAATGGCGGATTTGCTATTTTTGGTCGCTTCATTTTCCACAAAAAAATAAATAAAAGATGATCAAAAAGTCATACACAATGGTATCAATAAAAAGATAAGACTATGATGCAAAAAAGCTCCCATACAGCTCCATACATTCAATTACAAAAAAGTTATAGGTGTCAAAACATGGCGACAAAAAAGTAAAACTAATTTTTTCCTACGTTTGATTTTTTTTTAACTATCAAAATGCAAGAAAACCTATACATATAGGGTATCGCCAGATTCGTACTGACCTGTAGAATAAAAGTAACCAGTCAGTTTTATCGCACATCAAACGACGAAATTTAAAAACTTGTAAAACTATGGTTGAATTGCTTTTTTTGTTTGCAATTTCACCCCATTTTGAATTTGTTTCCCGCTTCCCACTGCATCATATGTAATATTAAATGGTGGCGTTGGAAAGTACAACTTGTCCCGCAAAAAACAAGCCCTCATATTGTTATGTGAACCAAAAAAATAAAAAAGTTATGCCTCTGGGAAGGAAGGCAGAGCAAAAGAATCACACAAAAAATAAAAAACCTCTGGTCCTTAAGGGGTTTAAAAAAAATATTATGCTTGCATAAGTGTGCACACCCTTAAAGTAATACATCGTTGAAGCACCTTTTGATTTTATTACAGCACTCAGTCTTTTGGGGTATGAGTCTATCAGCATGGCACATTTTGACTTGGCAAGATTTGCCCACTCTTCTTTTCAAAAACACTCCAAATCTGTCAGATTGCAAGGGCATCTCCTGTGCACAGCCCTCTTCAGATCACCGCACAGATTTTCAATCAGATTCAGGTCTGAGCTCTGGCTGGGCCATTCCAAAACTTTAATCCTCTTCTGGTGAAGCCATTCCTTTGTGGATTTGGATGTACAGCTGTTATAACTGGAAAAGGATGTTATACTAAGTACTAAGATTGAATGTCACTTGGGGGTTGAATAAAACTGACAATGATGTGAGCACAGAAAAGACATTTGTGGTTATTTCATTATAAATGTTATGTTATATTTGTCTGACTTACAAGTGCCTCTTTGATTTAATTGTAAACAAGATGACTGAAATTATCAGAATCAATGTCAAACTGGCCAAAACACTAAATTTCAGTGGGGGTTGAATAATTTTGAACACAACTGTATGCTTTGGGTCGTTGTCTTCGATATTTTTCTCCTTAAAAAAAGGCTTTCGTCTTGCCACTCTACCTCATAGCCCAGACATATGAAGAATAAGGGAGATTGTTGTCACATGTACCACACAGCCAGTACTTGCCAGATATTCCTGCAGATCCTTTAATGTTGCTGTAGGACTCTTCGTAGCCTCCCAGACCAGTTTTCTTCTCGTCTTTTCATCAATTTGGAGTGAACGTGCAGTTCTTGGTAATGTCACTGTTGTGCCATATTTTCTCCACTTGATGATGACTGTCTTCACTGTGTACCATGGTATATCTAATGCCCTGGAAATTCTTTTGTACTCTTCTCCTGACTGATACCTTTCAACAATGAGATCCCTCTGATGCTTTGGAAGCTCTCTGTGGACCATGGCTTTTGCTGTGGGATGCGACTAAGAAAATTTCAGGAAAGACCAACTAGAGCAGCTGAACTTTATTTCGGGTTAATCAGAGGCCCTTCAAACGATGGCAGGTGTATGCTGACTCCTTTTTAACATGATTTTGAATGTGATTGCTTAATTCTGAACACAGCTACATACCCAGTTATAAGAGGGTGTGCACACTTATGCAACCACATTATTTTAGGTTTTCTTTTGTTTTCTTCCCTCCACCTAAAAGATTTCAGTTTGTTTTTCAATTGAGTGGTACAGTTTATAGGTCACATTAAAGGTGTAAAAAGTTCTGAAATGATTTATCGTTGTGTCATTTTTTTACAGCACAGAAACCTGACATTTTAACAGACTTTAACCAGTGCCGGACCGCCGTACGCAGGATTGCGTCCTGCGGGGCGGCCGGGATCTTCTGAGTGGACGCATCGGCGCGTCCTCTCGCGAGACCCGTGAGCTGGCAGGCTGTAGATGCGATATAAATCGCATCAAACAATGTATACCAGACGCTGTTTTGTGAACAGCGTCTGGTATACCTGCTACCTGGTCCTCTGGTGGTCCCATTTGCTGGGATCGACCACCAGAGGACCAGGTAACACAGTAAAGTTGCACCAAACACTACACTAACCCCCTCCCCACCCCCCCTCACCTATTAACCCCTTGATCACTCCATCTAGACCCCCTGATCACCCCCCTGTCATTGATCACACCCTTTATAAGGCTCCATTCAGACGTCCATATGTGTTTTGCGGATCCGTCGAATCCACGGATCCGATCCGCAAATCCTCAAAACACGGACACCGGCAATGTGCTTTCCGCATTTTGCAGATCTGCACATTGCCAGAACTATATAGAAAATGCTTTTTCTTGTCCGCAATTGCGGACAAGAATAGGACATGCTCTATATTTTTGCGGAACGGAAGTGCAGACCCGGAAGCGCGGATCCGTAATTCCGGATCCGAGCGGGACAAAGTCTGTCCCCATAGAAATGAATGGGTCCGCAATTCCGTTCCGCAAACAGAATTGCGGACGTGTGAATGGGGCATAAGGGTCCCCTATCACCGCCAGTTAGCTAGCTACTTGTTAGGTAGCTAGCGCCCAGCCCACCGCACCGCAGTCACTGATTTTGGCAGAGATTTTTCATCCACATTGACCGATGCGAATGAAAAAAATCTGTGCCGTTCATTTTTTTTTTTTTCAGCGCAGAGGCTGAACGGAAAAAAAAAATCTCATTACCCGTATGCTCAATATACGGAGAATCGCAGAAACTCCTAATGCTGGCCATACGTGTAATGATTGCGGAGACCCTTAAATGCCAGGGCAGTACAAAAACCCCACATGTGACCCCATTTTAGAAAGAAGACACCCCAAGGTATTCGCTGAGGGGTATGGTGAGTTCATGCAAAATTTTATTTTTTGTCACAAGTTAATGGAATATGAGACTGTAAAAAAAAAAAAAAAAAAAATCAATTTCCGCTAACTTGTGCCAAATTTTTTTTTTTCTGTGAACTCGCCATGCCCCTCACAGAATACCTTGGGGTGTCTTCTTTCCACAATGGGGTCACTTGTGGGGTATTTATACTGCCCTGGCATTTTAAGGGTCCTAAAGCGTGAGAATCCAAATGCATAAAATTGACCTGTGAAATCCTAAAGGTACTCATTGGTTTTAGGGCCCATTTGCGCATCTTGGCTGCAAAAAAGTGTCACTCATGTGGTATCGCCGTACTCAGGAGAAGTAGGGCAATGTGTTTTGGGGTGTATTTTTACATATACCCATGCTGGGTGTGAGAAATATCGCTGTAAACGACAACTTTTTAAATTTTTTTATTCAAAGTTGTCAATTTACAGAGATATTTCTCTCACCCAGCATGAGTATATGTACAATTCACACCCAAACACATCACCTACTCGCCTGAGTACGGCGATGCCATGTGTGACACTTTGCACTAGATACAAAGGCCAATTCAACGAGTACCTTTTAGAGAAGCATTTTACGCATTTTCTTCTCACGCTTAGGCCTAATATGCCAGGGCAGTATAAATACCACATGTGACCCCATTTTGAAAGAAGACACCTAAGGTATTCGCTGAGGGCATAATGAGTCCATGAAAATTAAACTTTTGTCAAAAGTTAGCGGAAAGGAGACTTTGTGAGAAAAACAATAAAAATCAATTTCCACTAACTTGTGCCAAAAAAAATCTTCTATGAACTCGCATGCCCCTCATGGAATACCTTAGGGTGTCTTCTTCCAAAATGGGGTCACATGTGGTATTTCTACTGCCCTGGCATTTTAGGGACCCTAAAGCGTGAGAAGAAAATGCGTAAAAATGCCCTCCTAAAGGTACTCATTGGAATTTGGGCCCCTTTGCGCATCTTGGCTGAAAAAAGTGTCACTCATGTGGTATCGCCGTACACAGGAGAAGTAGGGCAATGTGTTTTGGGTGTATTTTTACATATACCCATACTGGGTGTGAGAAATATCGCTGTAAATCGACAACTTTTAAATATTTTTATTCAAAGTTGTCAATTTACAGAGATATTTCTCTCACCCAGCATGGGTATATGTAAAATTCACACCCCAAAACACATCACCTACTTCGCCTGAGTACGGCGATATGTGTGACACTTTTGCAGCAAGATGCTAAAGGGCCCAAATCCAACGAGTACCTTTTAGAGGCATTTTACGCATTTTTCTTCTCACGCTTTAGGGCCCTAAAATGCCAGGGCAGTATAAATACCCACATGTGACCCCATTTTGAAAGAAGACACCCCAAGGTATTCCGCTGAGGGCATAATGAGTCCATGAAAAATTAAACTTTTGTCAAAAGTTAGCGGAAAGTGAGACTTTGTGAGAAAAACAATAAAAATCAATTTCCACTAACTTGTGCCAAAAAAAAATCTTCTATGAACTCGCCATGCCCCTCATGGAATACCTTAGGGTGTCTTCTTTCCAAAATGGGGTCACATGTGGGGTATTTCTACTGCCCTGGCATTTTAGGGGCCCTAAAGCGTGAGAAGAAGATAAATGCGTAAAAATGCCCTCCTAAAGGTACTCATTGGATTTGGGCCCCTTTGCATCTTGGCTGCAAAAAGTGTCACACATGTGGTATCGCCGTACTCAGGAGAAGTAGGGCAATGTGTTTTGGGGTGTATTTTTACATATACCCATACTGGGTGAGAGAAATATCTCTGTAAATTGACAACTTTGAATAAAAAAATGTAAAAAGTTGTCGTTTACAGCGATATTTCTCACACGCAGCATGGGTATATGTAAAATACACCCAAAGCACATTGCCCTACTTCTCCTGAGTACGGCGATACCACATGAGTGACACTTTGCAGCCTGGATGCAAAGGGCCCTAAACTAATGAGTACCTTTAGGTTTCATGGCCATTTTATGCATTTAGATTCTCACACTTTAGGAGCCCCTAAAATGCCAGGTGAGTATAAATACCCCACATGTGACCCCATTTTGGAAAGAAGACACCCCAAGGTATTCCGTGAGGGCATGGTGAGTCCACAGAATTTTTATTTTTGGCACAAGTCAGCGGAAATTGTTTTTTTTTTGTTTTTGTTTTTACAAAGTCTCATATTCCACTAACTTGTGACAAAAATAAAATTTTACATGAACTCACCATACCCCTCACAGAATACCTTGGGGTGTCTTCTTTCCAAAATGGGGTCACATGTGGGGTATTTATACTGTCCTGGCATTTTAGGGGCCCCTAAAGCGTGAGAAGAAGTCTGGAATCCAAATGCGTAAAAATGCCCTGTGAAATCCTAAAGGTACTCATTGGTTTAGGGCCCTTTCGCACCCAGGCTGCAAAAAGTGGCACACATGTGGTATCGCCGTACTCAGGAGAAGTAGGGCAATGTGTTTGGGGTGTATTTTTATATATACCCATACTTTGTGTGAAAAATATCTCTGTAAACGACAACTTTTAAAAAAATTTATACAAAGTTGATAATTTACAGAGATATTTCTCTCACCCAACATGGGTATATGTAAAAATACACCCCAAAACACATTTCCCTACTTCTCCTGAGTACGGCGATACCACATGAGTGACACTTTTTTGCAGCCTGGGTGCACAAAGGGGCCCAAATTCCAACGAGTACCTTTAGGTTTTACATGGCGGCTCACAATTTAGACCCGCCCAAAATGCCAGAACAGTAAACACACCCCACAAATGACCCCATTTCGGAAAGTAGACACCCCAAGGTATTCACTGAGGGGCATAGTGAGTCCGGCTGAGATTTTTATTTTTTTTGCCAGAAGTTATCAGAAATTGAAACTTTTTTTTTTGTTTTTTTTTCTCAGAAAGTGTCATTTTCCGCTAACTTGTGAAAAAAAATGAAATGATACATGAACTCACCATGCCCCTCCGCGAATACTTTGGGGTGTCTTCTTTCTAGAATGGTGTGATTTGGGGGGTATTTATACTTTCCTGGCATTCTAGCACCTGAAGAAACATGACAGGTGCTCAGAAAGTCAGAGCTGCTTCAAAATGCCGAAATTCACTTTTTTGCACCATAGTTTGTAAATGCTATAACTTTTACCCAAACCAATAAATATACACTTATTGGACTTTTTTTTTTATCAAAGACATGTAGAACAATAAATTTAGAGAAACATTTATATAGAAATGTAGTTTTTTTTTGAAAAATTTTACAACAGAAAGTGAAAAATGGCATTTTTTTGCAAAAATTTCGGTAATTTTTGATTAATAGCAAAAAAAGTAAAAATGTCAGCAGCAATGAAATACCACCAAATGAAAGCTCTATTAGTGAGAAGAAAAGGAGGTAAAATTGATTTGGGTGGTAAGTTGTATGACGGAGCAATAAACGGTGAAAGTAGTGTAGTGCGGAATTGTAAAAAGTGGCCTGGTCATTAAGGGTGTTTAAGCTAGGGGGGCTGAAGCGGTTAACAGACTAGACTTTTTATATTCACTGTATATGACTTTTATGGCTACCTTAAAGCAAATCTGTTAACATAACTTAAGGGAGGCAATAACTATACTCAATGTAGCCGACATAGCACAAAAAATGTTGTGTCCACTGTTTACTAGGAGGTCTGAAAGAATACTCCGGACACATAGATTATAGTCTGGTGTATTCATGAGGAGGGAGCTTCCCCACCCCCGGCCTCCTCCTACCCTTTAGGATGATTTGTGTATATGTGTATACACAATCACATTACAGCAGCTAGCAGGTGTCAATGAATAGTTTCTACACTTAAAAAAAGAACACCACCAACGCAAATCCCCATTGATACAAAAGATATAACCAGGTGCCATGCAACAAGATGTCAACGGACCATGAATACAACTATAGGAGAATATTGCAGTGCTCCCATTTACAGCAACTTCCATTTTATTCACATTAATATGAGAAGTAATGTTTCAACCCAACCCTGGGTCTTTTTCAAGCTCAAACCGTTGCTGCTCATATTCAGTTGAATGAAGGAGTAGTTTTGCTGTTATTGGGAGTGCTGCGATTGTTCCTATACTTAGTAATATCACCATTTTCTGCACCATGTCTGCCCCTTTTCTGGAGTCCCCTGAGAAGCTAAGATTACATGTCATTTAGTTGGGCAGTAGTATAAAATAATTAGACACGGAACACTACTCATTATTTAAAATATGACAAAAAAAGCAATTAGTTAATATTAATGCCAATTTTATTGAACTCTTTTTAATTACTACCACAATGTAAAATGTGACAGATTAAAAAAAATGTTTAGAAAGAACTGACCTCGAGACCTGAAAATCCACTAAAAATCTAAACCTGCACCCTGCTTTGCAGACGGTTAGACAGCCTGCTTCAAAGCCAGGGCAGATGCCAAAGATCAGACCAGCCATAGATCGAACAGAAGCACAATCCAGAGCCTGGCATCTGGGTAGCTCATCTGCCAAGCTTGCCTCATAAGTAGCCACAATGGTTGGCTCCTCCACTGGAACCAGCAGTGAGAGGACAAAGGGTTCTGTGTTCTCTACTGCCAGCAATAGGTCCGGGTAGAGCCAAGGCAGCATTGCAGTTACAGGAATGTGCCAATCTGCTTTGGAACTGGATTTTTGTATTTAAACAAATGAAAACATCCATATACAGGGAAGCCACAGCACAACATTTGTCCCTACTGTACTTCATCTTTTTTTTTTTTTTTTCTGCCGTTCATTAAAACTATAGTAAAAATGTTCTATACATACACCCTTCCTCTGGCTCATTCTAACTGCTGCAAATTACAAAGTTGGCTATTCATTTGTGTCAAATGAATTAAACAAAAATAATGTAGTGCTCTCATAAAAAGCTAACATGCTGTAAATATCTTGGACCCCGCTGCCGGTACGAATTACTTTTTCAACCAAAGCATTATTGAAATCTGTTTTAAAAATACAGTTGCTCCTACATTTTAGGTTACAGTCCATCTGTGCCTATCTGGTCTTCGTTGCAATGTTAATAAATATGATAGGGAACAGGAGGAAAGGTGTCAAGTTTGTATTTATAACAATATTTTTCATGAAGCATTTTTCATAAACTCTCCTTATGCCTGTTAACAGTAGAGCATTTATAAATGGGTCTTGAAGAGCTAATCCGACAAAAAAATTGATTAACTACGGACTATTCACAGCTTCAGTCAACCAAAGCTTACATTTTACAGTGTCATTTCATTTAGACTTTTGGCCTCAAGCGCATAAAATCTGTGAGTTTATGTTTCTGTATATGAGGAGAAAGGTCTTGAAACAATTTGCTTTTCTTTTCGGGTTGTATATTTTACTATGGTTTGAAGGGAGTAAAAAAAAAAAAAACTAAATTTGTTATTTGGAACACTGACATTAATCCCCAGGGGGCGAACCATGGGCATCGCAAATGCAGGAGCTGTAGAAGAAAGTACCAGGCAACTATTTATCTAAAGACCTCTCTACATGGGCAATTTTCAGGAAGGAATGTTCCCAGGATGACTTGTGCCCAATAATTACCCTGTCTAAAGGCAACGCTCAATCATTGGGTAAAAACATCGTTGCTGTGGACACCAAAAATCATCATTTCTGGACAGCAGATCATCCTGTGTAAACAGGGATCTGCTACCCAGAAGCAATGAATCTGTATTGGAAAATGCTTTCATCCCCATACTGCAGAGGTGATTGATGCATATATTTGCAGCTGTTAAACCTGCTGCTGATCAGGCAATTATCAGGAATGAAAGGTTCATTCCTGACAATTGGCTGCTTGGTCGGCCCTTGTTAAAGGGACCTTAAAGGGGTTGTCCCATAAAAAAAAATCCATTATTCAAACCAGCACTTGGATATGAATACTTTTGTAATTGCATCTAATTAAACATTTAGTATACCATTGAGTTATTCAATAAAATGCATCTGTATAGCACCACCTGCTGTTCATTCTTTCCCTCATCTATCTGTCCACTTCATTGAGATGGATGAACATGCACAGTTCCATGCTTCAACTGTTTCAAGCGCTATCTTCGAAGCTGTGACAGTTTTCTGGCAAGAGTTACAGCAGAAAGGACATGCACTGAGCTGTGCTAGGGAGATAGCCGCAGCAGGCAGGACATGGCCTCTTAGAAAAGGACTGCATCCTGAGCTGCCAGTGCAGTATCCCAGGCCTGGGATCTGCAATTGTTAAGATATATTTTGTTCTGTTCTGTTCTGTTATGTACAGCAGCATGAGATATGTGGTTGGCAGGGGAAGGTTTAACTGCCCTGTTCCTTCGATCTTGGTAAGAGTGGCCTGGTCCTGCTCCTGCCAGGAGAGGGAGTTCTATTTAGGACAGTGAAGAAGTACTTCAAGGGTTTTAGGAATCAGTCTTGGTCCAACTCTCCGTGTAAGGTCACTACTCCAGAGCGACTGCAATGACACCATGATACAGCTTTCCTACATGCTACAGCAATGATAATTAGCAGAGTCACCAGCAAGCCACTGTTTTACAGACCCTCTGCAAGTGAGGGACTACAGTTCAAACACCTATCACATAGATCACATCCAGGCCAGATCAACTCAAAGCCTGCATTACATAGTGGACACCTATATCCACAAGTGTCAGTTAACAGCTGTTAGCCAGATGTTCAAGGGAAAGTCATCAGCAAGATAACACATCAGAGGTGCCATTAACTTCCACTTATCCAGCCAACATACTTTATTAGAAACTGCATTTTGTACCACTGGATGTACGATGATTTATTGTTTGCACCGAGTAAATAGAGACTTTTATTCTTTTACATCTGTCCTTAAACCACCATTTTACTGCACTTATCCCCAGGGAGCAACTGCCTGCGGCAGTACACCATGACACAGCATCTCATCATCTTGCTGCACCAACTTGGAACAAATCTAGCACATCAATTGGAGCAATAAATGGGAAGATCTCTGGATCAATGTGAGGTATAGCGAAGCAATGGACCCAGGCCGGTGTAAGACTACTCAGCAATATCAGAAATGTTTAGTTGCAGGTATTACTACACAAGGGGGTCACACCAGATACTGAAAGCAAAGGTTCACTTACTTTTGCCACTCACAGACATGTGATATTGGATAATTTCCCTCAATAAACAGATCTAATATTATTGATTAATTAGTTTGATTTGGTTATCTTTATCTGCGTTTAGGATTTGTGTGAACATCTGATTTAGTTTTAGGTCAAATTTATGCCTAAACATAGAAAATTCTGAAGGATTAGCACACTTTCAAGCACCACTGTATATACTGTAAGACGTTCTGTGCTGACCATTAAGAGATGACAACATTTTGTGTGCAGTTTACAATGGTATAGTACTGCTGAAAACAACTGCCCAAGCGTTCTAAAAAATGTTTTCTTTGAATATTGACTGTTATAGAACAGGAGGAGCTGAGCAGATTAATATATATTTTTAGTGGGGAAAAAAGATTCAATAAAACCTTTAATTTATACATTTATTTCTGTATCAATGACTTATAGCATTGTGTGTAAAAGTGTGCATACAGAGATAGCTGTCATTCACCGATAACCCCTTCCTCCTGTACCAATCGCTCTTGACAGGGCTGCAAAAAAGCAAATATAAAAATATAACAATTACAGGTTTTACTGACTCTTTTGCCAGCTCAGCTACTCCTGCTCTATTACAAGGTGCTTTCAGATTGTACTGCATTTTATGGTGATAGGTTCTCTTTAATTTATGTCCTGAAGCCAGTGCCAACCAAAGAGATGCTGGTCACTTTTCACAGCAGAGAGGTTAATACAACGAGAGTAAAGGTTCCAGAAGAAAATAGGTAAATGGTGCAGAGTCATTGGCAAAAAGACAGTCTCATGAGATATACTGTACTGTGATTCCAGAGGTAAAATCACTATACTATAAACACCAATCCCACTCCAGTTGCTCCACAGCAGTCATCTGCCACAACAAACTGCAGGCCACCAGAAACTAAGGTTATTTATGTTAGGAATTTATTTATGTAGCCCGAACCATGTACTGTAGACTGAAGATGACTCCAACCTGCACCAATAATAGTTCAATTATTGAAACATATCAGGGAAATGCATATATTACAACTGCCTAAAATATGAGGTTGTGCATGTCCAAAACAGGGCTACACTTAAGGGGTTAGCCACTTTGCATTATTTTTTGGTTACTCACTATATTTGTCATTGCTGAAGTTGTCTTCATCCATATTTTTTTTGTCCTTCTATTGTTCCTGGTTGGTGCCCCTGCAAGCAGTGTCCTCTCATTGCCTATGTAAATCTGACCCCAATATATGATATAATAGAAAATGGCTCAAAAGGCAACCCCGTCCTGCCAATAGAGAGCGCTCCTTTCCAGTTTTCAACTGCATAGACTACACATCAAGTGTTCGGAGTCTGGGCCGTAGAAACAATTCTCTGCTTCCAGTCTCCCAGTGTCGGAGCTCAGCTACAGAAGCGTGCATGCGAACTTTCAAAGTCTGCTGAAGTTCCCACAATTGTTTTTACTGTGTAGACGCTGAACATGTAATGTGTAGCCTACATAGGAGAAAACAGGACAGGGGCGCATACCGCTGGCATGGCCAAAGTGTGACTTCCAGACAAGGAGATCTGCGGTGACACGCTGAAGCAGTGGGCCGCAACCCCAAACTCTGCTCCCTTCATTCTTTTTCTATTTAGGCTTCAAGTTTTTAGCATTTTTCCTTTTTTAATATATTTAGCCGTTAGAGTTAGTCTCTATTGATGTCATTGTGGGCCATCCTCAGTTAGATGAAAGTCAGTAGACGGTTAGTTTGCCTATTCAGGTGGTGACTAACTGTGGGGTTTAGTTCCCCTATTAGCTGCGGAGTCCTTCTGTAGGTGCTTCACTATATTATGGAAGTTAACAGATACAGATAACTGTGTTTCCGTCTCAAAGAATTCAAATTTGTCACTGCTTGTTTTTGAACGGTTAAAATAAAACAAAAAATCTTTATTGATAATATATATAATGTAAAAATAAGTGGGCAAACTCTCTATTGTACAGTATAAACAGAGACAGGCAAAAGGGGTTAATTGTTGCTGTTTGTTGTAGGGGCCCTAAGTGTATATTGTGGAGCTTGTCACACCTGACCAGCATTTAATCTCCACAAAAGAAACAATTTAGGCAATTATGGTGCATTATCATATGGACACTATGTATATTCATGCCTAAAAAGTGAGGCACATGCAGTTAGGCACATGCGAGGAGATGATATTGCTGGAGACAATTATATAAATTAGTAAACAACCGCTAAATATAATGCACATAGTGGTGCCTACTGAACCAAGTCTCCAATAGATCTCATCCTGCATTTGACCAAGCAGAGGAGATAAGCATTGTTTCAGAGGGAAGCTATCTGATTTTGTAGGATATCCCTTTGGAGGTACATAAAAAGGATTTGCCTGTCTGGATGGAATTGCACGCGACACAGCCACTGCATCTGCAGGTGCC
The DNA here is from genome assembly GCA_033119425.1 of Bufotes viridis. Classification (NCBI taxonomy): domain Eukaryota; kingdom Metazoa; phylum Chordata; class Amphibia; order Anura; family Bufonidae; genus Bufotes; species Bufotes viridis. Next base: position 291,286,266 of record CM065593.1, on the reverse strand, counting down.
TGTGGTTTTCTGCAATAACCAATGTGTGGTCTCCATTGGAGTAAGGAAACTGTACACAAACCTATCCTTTAGGTTTCTACCCCTGCGGTAGGTGATAGCAGGGGTCTCCCCTAGTACTCACATCGGGGTCGGTTCTAAAGATTTTGCTAAGAGGCCCCTCACTTCTTTATTGCCGGTGGCAAAGGTGCCAATTATCCTGAGGTTATCCCCACCCATGTCTGTTTTTTTGAGAATCCCTGGCACTGAAGTGTGCATGTTCGCATGCTTTATTGAGGACCCGGTCAGGGAAACCACATGCCCGAAATCTAGATCTTAGTTCATTGGCTGTTGTTTTAAAATCAGACCTGTTAGAACAATTTCTTCTAGTCGTCAAATATTGTCCCTTGGGAATGCACTTAAGTAGAGACCATGGATGCCCGTTGTCCCATCTGTGGAGACTGTTGGTTAGAGTCAGTTGGCGATACATCCGGGTGCTCAAACCCGTTCATGTTTTTTGTGGATGGACAAATACAGGAAAATCATATTAGATTCCTGGATAGTGTAACTTAAAAATAGCCCCAGGTCATTCCTGTTTAACCTGGCCACAAACTCCAGGAATAATGTCTCATTACCTTTCCACAGGATCAGCAATGTATCGCAACCAAAACTGGATAGACGGTGTCCAGGTGTCAAAGCACTTCCCAAAGAAGAATTCCTTCTCCCACCATTCCAGGAAAAGGTTAGCAAGCATACGTCGGGTCACAGGGGGTGCACATAGCCAGCCCCCTGAGATGGCAGAAAATCTTGTTATTAAAGGTGACCACATTGTGTTCTAGGACAAACTCCACCAAGGTGAGTATCAACTCATTGTGTGTACATTGTATATATTATCAATAGCTGCCTCACTCTGTTATACCTTAGGCAGTAGCACATTCTTGTTATAGACTATCAGTCTTTGTGTAACTCTCTTCTTTCTTTCACCCCAATCCGTTATTAGTGCGGTCTTAAAGGGAACCTGTCATTAAGTTTTTGCTGACCTCACTGAGGGCAGCATAAAATAGTGACATAAATGCTGATTTCAGTGGTGTGTCACTCATGAGCTAAATATAAGTAGTTGGCGAGAACCAGCATCATAATAATTGCAGCAGAGGCCTTGAAAAGAGTTAAATCTACCTGAGAAGAGTCACAGTTATTCATAATCTCCCGCTCTCTCACCCATCTGCTGATGATTGGCAGTTCTCTCCTAGAGAGAGAGGGAGAAAACTAGGTAGAAGACTGTCAGTCATCAGCAGGTGGGCAGGGAGAGCAGGAATTCATGAATAACCATGACTCTTCTCAGGTGGCCGTGACTCTTTACCAGGCCCAGTCTGTAATGATTGTGATGTTAGTTCTCGGCAACCACTTACTTTTAACTTATAAATGACAGACCGTTGAAATCAACTCTCTACTTTATGCTGCTGTTAGTATAGGCAGCACAATATTGATGACAGGTTCCCTTTAATACAACAGGGTTCCACGCTTAAAAGAGAGAGGGAATCACTATACAAAGACTAATTGCTGAACTTAGCTCCCTAGAGGCAGCTCATAAAGAAAGTCCACTCCAGAGATTTTGGAGAAGTTGTGTTAAGTTCATGAGACTTTGAAAGATGCTCTAGCTACTAAATCCATTATATGCAAAGAGCGTTATCGTGGATATCTATATGAACACTCTAATAAATGCAGACAGACACTAGCGCTGCTTTTTCATGTGAGGTGGGCCCCCAACCATGTCCCTTTCACATTCATAATCCTCGTCATATAGCTGACAGATTTCATGCATACTATGAGTCTCTTTATAATATTAGAGGTCAGTTTGCGGATATGGGAGAGTGGGATCTGAATGTCAAGATGACTGAATATGTGGAGGAGACTGCTTTACGCAGAACATTACCTGAAACTAGAGATACATTAGATGCTTCCTTCTAGAAGGGAGAACACCAGGCGGTTATCTCCTCCCAACCTAGAGGGAAAAGCCTGGGTCTAGATGGATTCACAGCAGCTTTTTATAAAACCTTTAAATCCCAGTTGTTGCCCACTTTCGCAACACTCTTCAGTAGCAACTGTGAAATCAAACTGTATTCAAAATTGTTACCTAATTGCCTCAGAGATGTAATACCAACTCGGATTCCTATTGACCAAGTTGGCCTTGTGCCCGAGAGGGAGGCTAGAGATAAAACTATACGCATGTCGCAGTCTGACTCTGTTTATTATCTGTAAATGCAAAAAAGGCATTTGTCAGAGTCTATGCTATATGCTTACCGGTGGATTATTTTAAGGGTTTACAGAAGGCCATTACACGATTTGTGTGGGGATTAGTAGACCATGATTGCATAGTAGCATCTTGACAAAAGCCAAGTCTGTTGGAGGGGCAGTTTTACGTGATCTGAAACTTTAGCACGAGGCAGCTGTTGTTGCTCGGCTATTAGATTGGGCACATTCAGAATTCACTAAGCAACAGGTGAAGCTAGAATCTCAACTGGCCCCCTGGAATCTACGTATTGCCCCATGGCTAAAACTGGAGGACAGACAAAACCTGGGTTAGGCTCCATTTTTAGCTGCTCATGCCGTGACAATTTGGGATAACTGGATATCAAAAAGTAAAATCTCCACTAAATTGGGATGGATGTCCCCATTAATAGGCAACCACATCTTTCACCCTCGATTAAGAGTACAGTGATTTTTAATATGGGAATTAGATAGGGTTCCTAGATTAGGTGATTTACTTGAAGCTGATGCCTTACCCTCTTTTGAAGCTATATGATCTAGGGTTCCGAACACACAGTTATAAAGGCTAGAATATGAACATTTGCACTCATTCTTATGCAACATGTTTAAATGTGGAGAATCGGTTCCATTTCTTTCTACATTTGGTGATCTATTTCTCCAATCATCTGGGTGCCTAGATGCCTCTCACGCATGTGTCATCTTCTCTGGCCCTGAGATCTTGAAGATCTGCACATTTGGGGATGGTATTTTATTGGCATCTCAGGCAAAGAAGAAGAATTTTAAAATACTGTCGCACTGTTACTATTGCCCAGTACTTATTCATGGTATGTAACCCTCAGTTCCTGAGACTTGTTGGTGGTGTGGATTAGAATGAGGCACCATACTACACATATGGTAGGCCAGCCCTAGTATCAAAATGTTCTTGGATCACGTTTTATAGTTGTATAGGAATTCTTTGGGAAAGCATTTTTCCAATACCCCTCAATGCACACTTGTATCTCTAATACCGGGAACACTCAGCTAGGATAGTTGTATACTACCTACAGGGGCACCAGCCAGAAGAGCAATAAAAGGACAAGAAAAAGAATATGGATGGATGTTAGTGAGGACAATTTTAGCAGTAACAAATACAGTGAGTAACCAAAAAATAATCAAAAGTAGCCAATCCCTTTAAAGCTGTTATGCCATAAAAGTCTGATATATGCGGGTTCCACCTCTGGGATGGCAGCTCTCTCCCTTCACCTCTATGAGAATTCCAAGGGCAGGGGAGCAACTGTGCTCGGCTGTTCTTGGAACTCTGTACACTACAGCAGGCAAACAGAACCTGTTTTTGAGGTAGATGCATGTCCCAGAGGTGGGATCCGCATGTATCTGGCTTTTATGGCATATCCTGTGAATATGCCAGCCCTAGTATCGAACTGGATGGACAAATGTCTTTTTTCGGCCTTATATACTATGTTACTATGTATGCCATAGAGAATATTCCTTTAAAGACTATTGTGTAGTAACTTATTGTTTTGCTATATTTTCCTTAAAAACAGAGAGTCATTAGTTTTCAATACTGAACATGAGTTTTCTAAAGAGACTTCTCTTGAAAACTTATTTAAATGTATTGCAAAAGTGATCTCATAAATATTTCATATGCACAGAGTCACAAATATCAAACTTTCTAAGTAAAGTATGTATCTCTTTTGACATAAATCTGGCACTGCTAATATATTTGTAATGTATTAACACTATCTCTCCTCAAGGTATTTGGCTGTTTTCCATTGCTGTCAATTAAAGCTGGAAGCAAACTATACATTTTTCACAATAATTGATTTTCATGACGGTGCACAATTCTTGGTCATTTATCCTTATTAACATACCAGTTATGTGCTGTTCAAATATAATACAATGCCATATACATTGTAATGACCTTGGGATATTGTGCAGAATGACTACTCCACCCATTAGGTTATTTACTATGTATTTTAAACTACTGATATTTGGTCAACATAACAGCATTGAAAAGAAGCTGTGCAGTATATGGCGCTAAAAAATGTTGCCAAGGAACACACACAGACCTCACAGGGCCCCATAGAAAAACTTAAGTCCCCTGCCCAACCTTTTTCCCAGTACACATGCATCAAACATTCCCAGGCAACATGGAACACAGCCCATATTTTTGTTGTATTAATTAGAAGAAAATTTAATTTAAAAAAGTGTAATAAAAAGTAGCCTTCCTCCCTATACACCTTATCTACACTTTTAAACACTTTATATGTCGAAAAAAGTAGAACAGGTGCTTCATAAATAGGGTGCTCAATAAGAGCACCAAATTTCACAATACATTTACACCATATAAATGTTATAAAAGCATTGATAAATCTCCCCATACCGCTCTATATCTGCATCTTCCCTCACACAGTATATAATAAAACTGTCTCCCTGAAGTCACCACTAGAGGGAGCTCAGTGTATTGGAATTTATACATTAACTGCAATGGAAGCTGTAAAAGTCTCTGAGCCATGATCCCCCCTACTGGTGGCTGTAGGAAAATGTTGTATTTTCATGTCAGCAACAGAAGAAGGAGTTTACCATTGGACAATATTGGCAAAAGATATACAGCTGATTGCCAAAATGCTTGGGCTGGAAGCAGATTGGGTTCACATAAGGGATGTGCACCACTGAATGTGTTTGTTGTGTCACAAGTGTATCAATGACTGTTTCAGTATCTTGCATTGTGTATTGGTATGCTCCTCTCTTCTCCTCCCCCCTCTGTTTCTGCTTCTAGTTGGTTCAGTCTAGCCACTTCCTGTTTACCCTGTCATGCATTGCTGTTTTGTGTGCTCTAATTCTGAGGAGATTCTGAGGAGAATCTGTGTATCTCATGTTCTTATCAAGGAGACTATTAGAGGCATAATTCTTTTACCATCTGGATTCCCTGCATATCTTGTAATACAATCTCCGGATTAAAAGACTACTTGATTAACTCGTGGGTGTTTGATGCGTAAACTATAAATGGAGAATGTCTGATTCAACAAGTCACCTCACCACAGATGTGTGATTTGTATAAGGCTGACATTTCGAAACGCCACAATGACCATTGAAAATCTGGCGCTTTTTATCTTGTGAATTTTGTATAATAAAGATTTAATATTTTCAGAGATTTTCAGGCTGTGAAATTTTGTTGTGTGTTTTGTAGATTTAGTACCCTTGACATGCCCAAAGATGTTTCAGTACTGGGCTAATGTTTTGTCTTATATTAATTAAGGGGGTCATTTATAAACCAGAAATACGCCTATATTAGGTGTATTTCTGGAGCAGATTGCAGCACAATGGTTAGTTGCACCGCAATCTGCGACTTTTCTTCGCTCACACTAGATCTAAAAAAGTAGGTGTAGTGTAGGCAGGGAAGGGGATAGGCTGGGAGGCCTGTCTCATTCATCATTTTCTATGCCTGTTTTAGACATAGAAAGTGATCTAAATGTAAGCCAGCAAGGAAGCTGTCTTATATTTAGAAGCAGATAAGCAATAAGCCGGCACTCACTGCACGCCGCACGGGATAGGACATAATCCCCACTTGAAATCGCATCAGCGTTTTCTATATAGTCGTGGTATTCTTTATTTCAAATCAAATATGTCCTACAACCAGGACGCGTTTCGGCAAGCATGCCTTTATCAAGCATGCTTACTGAAACACGTCCTGGTTGTAGGACATATTTGATTTGAAATAAAGAATACCACGACTATACAGAAAAGGCTGCTGGGATTTCTTTGGATTACATTTAGAAGCGGCGGTGGATGCGGCGAAGTTATGTAGATGTCGTCAGGTGTCTAAAACGTGTTTAGTAGGAATTTACAGTTATCAATGGAACTTATGCTTTGGAACTCCCAAGTTATTAGGATCCACCATTTTTACTATCCATTTATGTATCTGCAGTAACCCAGTGGATGACTGCTAAAGACATAAAGGGAATCTGTCACCTGCCTATCATCATTTTTTCTGTCACATTATCTATGTGTAATAAAGTACCTTATATCCGGATCTGTTCTTTTTTCTTTGTCACTTGTCATTTTAGCCCCCGGCTACCTCCGCTTTTGGGCCACAATAACGCCCCGATCTTCATCTCGCAAGCCGCCGGAATTCTCACGCAGGCACGGTGCCGCCGATTGCCTGCGCCTGCGCGATCCTAAGCCAACTGAGGGCAACAGCGCTCTGAAAACGTCACTGGGTTCGGCGCATGCCAAGTGACACTATTGAGGCTGTTGCCCTCAGTTGGCTTAGAATCGCGCAGGCGCAGGCAATCGGCGGCACTGCACCTGCGCGAGAATTCTGGCAGCCGGCGAGATGAAGATCGGGGCATTATTGTGGCCTGAAAGCGGAGGTACCCGGGGACGGCGTACTTGGGGATTCAAATTTAGGCCGGCTGAGCACATTAGGGGGGTGTTACTGGGCTCCTGAGCTGGGAAAAAATGCCCCTCTGGGCACCTTGGACCCTAATTAGCATAAAGAAAAAAACATTTTTAATCAAAATGATAAGTGACAAAGAAAAAAGAAGAACAGATCCGGATATAAGGTACTTTATTACACATAGATGATGTGACAGAAAAAAATGATGATAGGCAGGTAACAGATTCCGTTTAAAGACTTAATATCACTTGTAAATGGTTAACTTTCCTATGCCATTTATGTGAATCCAAGAACTAAACAGAGTAAAACAGCTTAATTATTTGGACCAACTTATTGCTGAGGAGTCTCGTCTAAGCAGCCAAAAATGTGAAGACCTGCCTGTGTCTGTACAATGTGAGGCCTAAATCAAAAATCCTCCATCCCTGCATGAGGACGTGGCAAACCTCTGAGAGAAAGAAACATTGGATTTACAGACTGTAGAGGGCCATCAAAAAGGACAGATGCAAGGACAGGCAGTAAAGGTAATCATTTGTTTACGGCAACATACCTTGCTGCATGTGCAGATGATATATTGCTTCGGCACCCACCACACTTCTATAATGAACTGGGCATCTGCACCCCACAGCCTAGGAATTGCAGTATGTATTTGGCAAATTGGGGAAGTTGTTTGGATTTACTAGAGAAAGAGAGAGTACATACAGGTTGTGCATGTACTCTGAAGATAACTGAACGTATTACTACCAGTGACTTTTTTAATGTACTGACAAAACTACCTCAGTAAAGTGCCTTGAATTTGTTGCCCCCAATTACGGCCTGGTTATTTTCTCGCACCGCCCCCAGCCCAGGTCTCCTGCCTTGCACCTCATCAACACATACATCTAACATCAAAGGCACTCGGGCCACCATCAGGCAGGATCCCCAGGGATGTGCCCTGAGGGAAGAAGGCTTGCGCACCTCCATTTACTGCAAGGCCTCAGGAAGCATTGGAGTGAGGACAGCTACCGTGAACCACCACCACTCCTATTAGCGTCACAACTACAATTCCCCTCCTCCCAGATCTCCCCCTGGGGGTTGCTACATATCAGGATAGGCCAAATAATTTTATTTTGTATGAGATGGAAGCATGGAAGAAGGAATAATTTTCTGAAGTGAAACTAATATCCTTGTTTAGGCAGAATAAGCCTCTTACCTCATGCCTCTCTGTCACATAATTCCCTTCTGTCTTTAGACGCCATCTAATGAAAGACTTACATCCATCCAGTTCAGCCTGTTATCTGCAGAGTTGATTCATCACTTATGTGATCTTTAGTTCGCACAAACAGCGGGTCCGCAATATGCCGTCACCGGCCATATGCACTCCGCATCACAGATGCGGACCCATTTACCTAAATGGGTCCTCAATCCAGAAGGCTGTGGGGAACTGAGGCACGGAATCCCATGGAAGAACCACAGAGTGCTTCCGTGGGGTTTCTCTCCGTGCTTCCACACCGCAAAAAAATAGAACATGTTTTTTTTTTTTTGTGGTGCGGACAGATCACGGACCCATTCAAGTTGAATGGGTCTGGATCGGTCTGCGGAATCCGCACGGATGTTGCCTGTGCATTAGGAACTGCAAATTGTGGACCCCAATACACGTAACGGTCCACCAACGGCCGTGTGCATGAGCCCTTAGACCAGTTGTCTTCTGGAGTTGAATAGAAGGCAAAGAAAAAAAATGCATAATGCATTCATGTGTATGTGTTTTGTTATTAACAAAAGAGCTTAATATTTTAAAATCTCATCATATCTATAGACTGAAACATTGCCGAGTGCCATTTCAGGAGTCCATTTTCAGACAATACACTAGTAAATTTGATGAAGATGGTTCTCCTTTCAGAATTAAACATGCATTCATAATTGATAAACACCCATAAATCAACATACTGTGAAGAAAAAAACTTGTGAGAAAAGTACTCAGTAACGCAGATGTACTGAAAAAAAAGCCTAAGGGAAATTGTTAATAAAACTGCGAAAAGTAAAGGAAAAAATTAAAAGTCTTTGAAATCACATTTCTTGACAGGTTTTGTGTGCTTCATGCACAATTTAAAGGTGTCTTCAACTTTCACAAACACTTCTAAAACATACCCTTTAAAAAGTCAAGTACTTAAAAAGAAAGTCTGCATTGTTCCTGTTCCATGATATCAGTCTCAGCATTTACGGCAACAAATGAATAGAATTTACCACTGGTGCCTTCCAGAATTGAGGTCCTAGGTTTGAATCTGATGACTCTTGTACAGAAAATATGTTGGAGCTATATAACCAATGTGAAATGAAATAATAATGAAGTAGAATAAAGAATCTAAAGATCTCTGAATGCAATCACCATCCCAGAGCAAATTACCCTATGGGCAGAGTAAGCAGGAAATGATGGGAGATCTCAACTCTCAAGCCATCACACTTGTGAATGCAGTTGTGGAATATAATATAAGCTATAGTCAAGACTGGTATTTTATTAAAATCTTCTTCTAATAGGTAGCGATCGGCACTACACCCTTCAATTCATCATACTCAGCAGGTCTCACCGCAGCCTTCTCCCACCAGTGGTGCTCAGTGTAAACAAAAAGTCCAATTATCCACTGAAAAGCAAATATATGGTACTAACCAGGTTGGCGGCATCTTCATTTGACAATTCTCTAAAACGTAATACATACAGCAGCACACAGTGCATGGACTCCTGCGGGCTCCCATTCACAGATCTGGCACGACGGGCGTTTTGCATCACATGATGCTTCTTTCAGGTGCCTCACATAACCGGAGGTATGAGGCCATTTATATAGCCCTCACCAAACACTTAACAATAAATTAAAACACATATGATTAAAAACAATATAAACTGATTTGAATATAACAGTAGTAGCAGGGGAAATGCTGATTATACATACAATATCACAATAAGACTCTTTAGTTACATTAATATAGGAGTGCATTTATTTAGTTTCTATCATTCATTCCCAAGGGGCTAAGTGTATCCTTTCTTGAAATCCAAATATCCTCCTTCAGTAACAATAACTCATGTTGCTTTGCCTGTACACTAACTGTAAGTAGTGCCACAAATTTTAAGCAAGTTACTATCAGGTGCTGTTTGACATGGTCAACCAATCTGAGAACACCTTTTTCCGTATTATTTCTAGAGATGAGCAAATCGAAGTTGAATTTCCTCATGCTTCGTGGTCACAAATCATATTTTTTTCTAAAATGGCTGCTGCACGTGTTTGGACATGGAGCACAGAACTCTGGGAACGAGGGATCACCCACAATGCCATGCATGCAGCCAATCAGCAGCCAGCCAGCCCTGTGATGTCACAGCCCTATAAATAGCATCAGCCATCTTGGATTCAGGCATTTTCCAGTGTATTTAGTGCAGGGAGAGATGTCAGCAGGCGCTAGGGAAAGTGTTAGGAAAGACTTCAAAACTTTTATTTTGCTGAATAGAAGTTCAGGGAAAGAGCATTAGAAGTGGAGACAAAGGATAGGGAGGAATTATTCCACACTATAAAATGAGGACAGGGTCCAATAGGGGAGTGTACAGCCTGGGTAATGGGAGCAATCCTATTACACCTTGCTGCACTGAATGTGGATCCAAATTGAAATTATACTGCTGCTTTCAGGTTTGCAATAGATGATACCTCTGTAATTCCAGCAAACCTTTTTTGTTATTGAATGAAAGTGCTGTGTGATACAGTACTTACCAGGATGTATTACTAGGAAATATTTATATGTCTAATTAGCCCTTGTGCGGTGCAGTTATATATTCGAAAGCACTTTTTTGGGTGTATTAGTGGGGAAAAAAGGGCTTATTTGCCGTTCAACGGTGCAGTTATATGTTCTAAAGCCTTTTTTGGAGTGTATAAGTGAGAAAAAAGGGCTTATTAGCAGTTGTGTGGTGAAGTGAGAAAATTACAGCCCTTTTTGGCGTGTATTAGTGGCAAAAAAAAAGTATTATTTGCCATTCAGCGCTGCAGTTATATGTTCTAAAGACTTTTTTGGTGTGTTTTAGTGGGGGGGGGGGCCTATTAGCCGTTATGTGGGGAAGTGAGAAAATCACAGCCTTTTTGGCGTGTATTAGTGGCAAAAAAAAAGTATTATTTGCCGTTCAGCGGTGCAGTTATATGTTCTAAAGCCTTTTTTGGAGTGTATAGGTGAGAAAAAAGGGCTTTTAGCCGTTGTGTTGAAGTGAGAAAACGTCAGCCCTTTTTGTCATGTATTAGTGGCAAAAAACAAGTATTATTTGCAGTTTAGTGGTGCAGTTATACACTCACCTAAAGAATTATTAGGAACACCTGTTCTATTTCTCATTAATGCAATTATCTAGTCAACCAATCACATGGCAGTTGCTTCAATGCATTTAGGGGTGTGGTCCTGGACTGGTCAAGACAAACTCCTGAACTCCAAACTGAATGTCAGAATGGGAAAGAATGGTGATTTAGGCAATTTTGAGCGTGGCATGGTTGTTGGTGCCAGACGGGCCGGTCTGAGTATTTCACAATCTGCTCAGTTACTGCTATTTTCACGCACAACCATTTCTAGGGTTTACAAAGAATTGTGTGAAAAGGGAAAAACATCCAGTATGCGGCAGTCCTGTGGGCGAAAATACCTTGTTGATGCTAGAGGTCAGAGGAGAATGGGCCGACTGATTCAATGTTGACTGAAATAACCACTCGTTACAACCGAGGTATGCAGCAAAGCATTTGTGAAGCCACGACACGCACAACCTTGAGGCGGATGGGCTACAACAGCAGAAGACCCCACCGGGTATCACTCATATCCACTACAAATAGGAAAAAGAGGCTACAATTTGCACGAGCTCACCAAAATTGGACTGTTGAGGACTGGTCTGATGAGTCTCGATTTCTGGTGTGGGGGATGTTTTCTGGGCACACTTTAGGCCCCTTAGCGCCAATTGGGCATTGTTTAAATGCCACGGGCTACCTGAGCATTGTTTCTGACCATGTCTATCCCTTCATGACCACCATGTACCCATCCTCTGATCAGGGCCGTTTCTAGAGGCGGGCGAGGGGTGCGACCGCACGGGGCGCATCACTATGGACAGAAGAGGGGGGCGCCATCAGCAGGGTCCAGGGCCGGAGGGGGGCCCTTTATGTCCGGAGGTAGCAGGAGTGGAGATGAGCGCTTCCTCTGTGGAAGCGTTCATCTCCATATTCATCTGTATCGCCGTCCTCAGGACAGCGATACAGATGAATTGTGCGGAGGAGCAGGGGAGAGGCGTCTCCCTTGCCCAGTCCTCTGATAGGCTACAGGCTTAGTGCCTGTAGCCTATCAGTTGCTAGCACAGGCGGCGCGATGACGTCATCGCGCCGCCTGAATCGTACAGCGGGACACAGGCCGGAAGAGGCCTGCATCGCATCACTGACAGCAGCATAAGGTAAGTATATGAGTTTATTGTTTTTATTTATAGTATACTGTGGCAAGAAGGGGGTGGGGGCCCTATATACTGGCACAATATGGGGGGTACTATGGAAAAGAGGGGAAGCACTATGAGGGCCCTATATACAGGCACAATATGGGGGATACTATGGAAAAGAGGGGAAGCACTATGGGGGCCCTATATACAGGCACAATATGGGGGCACTATGGGGGCCCTTTATACTGCTAAAATATGGGGGCACTATGGAGAAGAGGGGAAGCACTATGGGGACCACTATGGAGAAGAGGGGAAGCACCATGGGGGCCCTATATACTGCCACAATATGGGGGTACTATGGAAAGAGGGGAAGCACTATGGGGGCTCTATATACAGGCACAATATGGGGGGCACTATGGGGGCCCTTTATACTGCTAAAATATGGGGGCACTATGGAGAAGAGGGGGAAGCACTATGGGGACCACTATGGAGAAGAGGGGAGGCACCATGGGGGCTCTATATACTGCCACAATATGGGGGTACTATGGAAAAGAGGGAAGCACTATGGGGGCCCTATATACTGCCACAATATGGGGGCACTATGGAGAAGAGGGGGAAGCACTATGGGGCCCTATATACTGCTACAATATGGGGGCACTATGGAGAAGTGAGGAAGCACTGTGGGGGCCCAATATACTGGCACAATATGAGGGGGTACTATGGAGAAGAGGGAAAGCACCATGGGGGCCATATATACTGGCACATTATGGGGGCACTATGGAGAAGAGGGGAAGGAGCACTATGGGAGCATCTACTAGGGGCCCTATGTACTGACACACATTATTGGGGGCTCTATGGAGAAGTGGAGGGGAAAGGAGCACTATGGGGGCATCTACTGGGGGCCCTATATACTGGCACTCATGGGGGCTCTATGGAGAAGTGGGGGTGAAGGAGCACTATGGGGGCATTTACTGGGGGCCCTATTTACTGGCAGGCATTATGGGGGTGCACTTTGGAAAAGTGGGGGAAAAGAGCACTATGGGGGCATTATATAGGGGCATTTAATACTAGCACCCATTTTGGTGCCACTCTGGGGAAGGCGGAGAGGAACATTATGGGGGCATCTATGTGGGGCAGTCTATAGGGGCATTTTATACTGGCACATTATGGAGGACACTATGGGGACAGGGAGGAGCACTATGGGGCATCTTCTGGGGGCACTATATAGGAGTATTTTATCCTGGCACAAATTAAAGGGGCACTATGGGCACCTAAGCTCAACTGGGGGCACTAAGTGTTTTTTGTAGTGGCACACAGTACGGGTCATTGGAACACATGAGGGCACTCTGGGGACATTGGCTCTACTGGGGACACTAAGAGATTATGTTTTTATTTTATTTTTTACTGACACACAGCAAGGCATTTTTGTACTGGCGCACATTATAAGGGGGGTTTCTACTGTCACACATTATAACGAGAATTATTACTACAGGGGCATTATGGTGGGCTTTATTACAACTGGGGGACTATGGGAGCATTATTACTTCTGGGACACAATTACTGTTGGGGGACTGTAGGAGCACTACTACTACTAAGTGCATTCTGGCACAGAATTATTACTATAGTTGTGATTTTGGGGAGCACTATTACTGTGGGGGCACCCTGGCACAGTATCAGCTTAGCACAGTTATTTTTGGGGGACATTATGGTTACACTATTGGTATCAGGGACACTATTTCCTGTGTGCAGTTTTTTTTTAGAGCATTGTGTTCCAATAATTATTAAAAGGGGGCTTTCTGTGTGTAACTAGTATTTTCAGGGGGTTTATCAGTTTATGCAGTATAGTTTTGGGGGTGCATGATGGAAAAGTAGGAAACTAAAATGTCTGTCAAACTCTGCAAAGAGAAGAGATGGCTGAAAGAAATCATCATGGTGGTCTGATCTGAATGGAGAAGATAAAGAAAGAGAACATCTACATCACAGGAGACGTCACTGGATGTAAGAGGTATGTTGTGGGGCTGCATTAGGCTACTTTCACAACTGCGTTAGTGATTCTGGCAGGCTGTTCCGGCAGAGAACAGCCTGCCAAAATTCACTGGATCCGGCACTGCTGGATGCAGACTGAATGCCCGCCGCCCCAATCAACTACAATGGGGTACGGCAGAGATCCGGCCACAATCTGGAAGGGGGGGGGGCGCTTTTTTGATTTTCGCCCTGTTGGTAAATTTCCCTAGAAACTGCCCTGCCTCTGATGGCTACTTCCAGCAGGATAATGCACCATGTCACAAAGCTTGAATCATTTCAAATTGGTTTCTTGAACATGACAATGAGTTCACTGTACTAAAATGGCCCCCACAGTCACCAGATCTCAACCCAATAGAGCATCTTTGGGATGTGGTGGAACGGGAGCTTCGTGCCCTGGATGTGTATCCCTCAAATCTCTATCAACTGCAAGATGCTATCCTATCGATATGGGCCAACATTTCTAAAGAATGCTATCAGCACCTTGTTGAATCAATGCCACGTAGAATTAAGGCAGTTCTGAAGGCAAAAGGGGGTCCAACACCGTATTAGTATGGTGTTCCCAATAATTCTTTAGGTGAGTGTATGTTCTAAAGCCTTTTTTGGCGTGTATTAGTGGGAAAAATAAAGGGCTTATTAGCTGTTGTGTGGCGAAGTGAGAACATTTCAGCCCTTTTTGTCGTGTATTAGTGGCAAAAAAAAGTATTATTTGCAGTTTAGCAGTGCAGTTATATATTCTACAGCCTTTTTTGCGTGTATTAGTCAGAAAAAAAGGGCTTTTTAGCCATTGTGTGGTGAAGTGAGAAAATTACAGCCCTTTTTGGCGTGTACTAGTGGCAAAAAAAAAGTATTATTTGGTGTTCAGGGGTGCAGTTATATGTTCTAAAGCTTTTTTTGGCATGTATTAGTGGGGAAGAAAAGGGTTTATTAGCCGTTGTATGGTGAAGTGAGAAAATTACAGCCCTTTTTGGCATGTATTAGTGGGAAAAAAAAGTATTTGCCGTTCAGCGGTGCAGTTATATGTTCTAAAGCCTTTTTTAGCATGTATTAGTAGGGAAAAAAAGGGCTTTTTAGCTGTTGTGTGGTGAACTGAGAAACGTACAACCCTTTTTGGCATGTATTAGTGGCAAAAAAAGTATTATTTGCCGTTCAGCGGTGCAGTTATATGTTCTAAAGCCTTTTTTGGCACGTATTAGTGGGAAAAATAAGGCTTATTAGCCGTTGTGTGGTGAAGTGAGAAAATTACAGACCTTTTTGTCATGTATTACTGGCAAAAAGAAAGTATTATTTGTAGAGTTGAGCGGACACCTGAAAGTTCGGGTTCAGCCGAACTTCACAAAAAAGTTCGGGTTCGGGACCCGAACTTGACCCGAACTTTACCCAGAACCTGAACCCCATTGAAGTCAATGGGGACCCGAACTTTTGGGCACTAAAATGGCTGTAAAAAAGTCCTGGAAAGGGCTAGAGGGCTGCAAAAGGCAGCAAAATGTGCTTAAGAGCATGGCAAGTGCTCTGCAAACAAACGAGGATAGGGAAATAACTTAAAATAAAATAAATTAAAATTAAAAATTATTAACCTGCAACTCAGTATGTCACCGCTAAATTTTAAAACAGGTTTTTCAGCGTTGTATGCAAAAGTGATCTGTGTCACTACAATACGGGTTTTTTCCCCCAACTATAGAAATGCGGTATGTCACCGCTAAATTATAAAATAGGTAATATAGAGAGACTTGACCTGCCAGAAAAAAGGAATTTTTGCTCCACTGAGCTACGGGAAAATAATTAGACTGATGTCCCTGGCACACATGCAGGTCACATTCAGTTCCAAGGACACTGCAGTTGCTAAAATGGCCGCCGACCCCCACCTCACTAACAAATGGATTAAAAATGATTTTGCAGTATCACTGGGCTCAGGGCTGGGTACAAATATGTAGCATAGCACTCTCAATAATTGCTGTAGTTTGAAGATTTAACACCACCAAGTTCAACACAGAATTGTTCCCTAATCTCTCCCTCACAGCAGCATCCTGTCCCTACACTGAGAAGAGCAGAGTGATGTGCGGCGCTACGTGACTCCAGCTTATATAGAGGCTGGGTCACATGCTGCACTTAGCCAATCACAGCCATGCCATTAGTAGGCATGACTGTGATGGCTTTTAAGGGCAAAGTAGTTCGACGCTTGTTGATTGGCTGCCCTGCAGCCTTTCAAAAAGCGCCAAAAAATCGCCGAACACCGAACCTGAACCCAAAGTTTTACGGAAATGTTCGGGTTCGGGTCCGGGTGTGGAAACTCGTAAAGTTCAGTACGAACCCGAATTTCTAATTATTTGCCGTTCAGCGGTGCAGTTATATGTTCTAAAGCCGTTTTTAGTGTGTATTAGTGGCAAAAAAAAAGGATTACTTGCCTTTCAGCTGTGCAGTCATATTTTCGAAAGCATTTTCTTTGTGGCCGCAACTGGCCAAGTTTGCCCTGGAAAATCTGTCCTGCCCAGCCAGTAATGTGGCATTAGAGCGAGTGTTTAGTGCGGCAGGGGCTATCATTACCCCAAGGAGAACTTGCCTCTCCACCCAAAATGTGGAGAGCCTGACCTTTGTCAAGATAAATCAGGTGTGGATCAGCCAGGATTTCCACCCACCAATGCTTAATGCATCAGATTATATCATCTATGCTGCCTCACCTAAACCTTGACAAAAGAGACCGGTTTCTTCTGGATACCTGCCTCAGCTACTATTCTGATGCTGCCACACGCCTGATGCTACACATCTGATGCCAAGTGCTCCTTCTTACACCCACCATCGTCAGCGGGTACTGTTATTGCCACCCACATCCCCACTCTGTCACCAGGTCACTCTGTGGTCTCTTGATGCTGCCTCCCCCACCTCACTACTCAGGTGTCCTCATGCTGCTGCTGCCACCTCCATACTATGTCACTTTGCCAGTCTATGGCCTCCTTATGCTGCTTCTGCTGCCACCTCCACACTATGTCACCTTGCCAGTCTGTGGCCTCCTTATGCTGTTCCTACCACCTCCACACTCTGTCATTGTGCCAATCTGTGGTCTCCTAATAGTGCTGCCACCTTCACACTCTGTCATTGTGCCACTCTGTGGCCTTCTCATGCTGCTGCTACTGCCACCTTCACACTATGTCACCTGGCCAGTCTGTGGCCTCCTCATTCTGCTGCTAGCTCAAAACTATGTCACTGGGCCACTCTGTGGTTTCCTCATGTTACTGCCACCTCCCGTCCCCACTATGTCACTGGGCCACTCTTTGGTCTCTTCATGCTGCTGATACCTCAACACTATGTCATTGGGCCACTCTGTGGACTGCTCAAGCTGTTCCCCCACCCTCCCCACTCCATGACTGGGCCACTATTTTGCCTTTTTGGCCTGGTTGACATCATCATTTATTTGACCCTTCTTCTGTTCTGTCAGAAGGAAGAAAAAATGAGATGCACAACGGATCCTGTCTGTGTAACAGCTGTAAGGCCTGTATGGTCTGATCAGAATTGGCTTATGATTTGGTAGCCAAAAGCAGGAGTGGTTACAAAACACAGAAGAAATGCAAATATTCCATTCACATGTCATCTCTGTTTTGAATACACTCCTGTTTTTTATTGGCTTTAGCAATACTGATAGATTACTGACCAAATGCTGACCGAGTAAAGGCGGATGCTCAACAGACAGGATCTGTTTTTTGGGGGGTTATTGTTCTGATGGATATAGAGGAAGGGCAAAATAATCAGTGACGTCAACACAAACTTACTGCTCACACCCTTCCTACTCTGTCAGGGGGGCTCTATTTGTATAAGCGTTTAATAGAACAGGTTTTGTAGACATCTATGTGGAATCAGCTGACGACAGTGTAAAAGAAGTGTGCTCTTTCACGCTACAGTAGGATCTTGGGCCTCTGCACGGTTCTTTATACCTAGCGCTAACATCAACCTGTAAGGCTGAGTTCACACTTGAGTTATTTGGTCAGTTTTGGCCCCGTAACTTCCCAAATAAGTAAAGTGTGCAGGGATTCTAAGAGTGATGCCTGTCATATGAGTGTCACAGTATTGTTTCACTACCATAGCAAACTCCCTATGCGTGTTACTACAAGGGACAGTGTTCTACACCACTATACAGGCTCTCTGCAGCCAGGAAATAGCAGTTTTTTAACTCAATTCACTATGAATAAATTCGGATCGAATCGAATCTTTTTGGAAAATTCGGAAAACTGGCCAAATCAAATTTTTGAGAAATTCGCTAATTTCTAATTATTTCCTCTAACTTGCATATAGAGTGGTCTAATTGTTTTTCCAATGAACAGGAAATGCACCAAAAATTACCCTGCAGTAACATATTGTAGTGTGGTAGTAATTAATCTACTAAAGTTTACTTTGCTATATACTAATTTAGCCCAAAAGTTTCTAGTACTCCTAAAAGAAACAGTTGTGTTTTTAGTTTTTTTTACACACTATCTCCTCTAAATCAGGATCACTTTTTATTACATGCCAATGTCTCAATATAGGGAGCATGTGTTGTTTTGAGGTCAGGCAGTGGCAGCTTATCAGAGACACATATCTCATACTCAGGCCCTTCAAAAAGGCTACTAGATTTGTCATTAGGGACAACTGCCGCATGGACAATATCATCCCCCTGGTGCAACAAGGGACAGCAGAAGAAGAACAGCTTACGCATCTTCGCTGCCATGTAGCTGTTGGTGACACACATATAGAAAGTCCCATGTAGAAGGAAGTGGAGAATAAGGATGAGGAGCTACCACTGGAGGAAAAGGAGTAGCAGGAGGAGGAGTCACTATGCAGGAAGACAAGGCTAATGATGATGATGATAATGATGATGACAAGGACATGAAAACTAATCATCTCACTAGGAGCAAAGTCAGAAAGAATTGGGTTGTCACTAACTTACCTGGCTGGCCTCCAGTAACGTGCTGTCTAAGCCATGCCCCTGGTAACGCAAGCATGTCCATAGCAATGGAGCACTTTCTCTATTCCTCCCTGCATAACCTGCCCGCTGGGGGAGATTAGTGAGTTATAGGTATCACCTGTGAATGTTTATGATGCAGGCTGAGTGATTGCCTATCTCAAGACTACTTGTATAGTCCAATGGGGTGCAGAGTCCTTGGACTTATCAGGTTCGGATCCAGGGACTGGGCACTCTATTTAAATCCTCTGCTGGCAATCAACCCTTGGCAGTTATAGGTTTAACTCCCTTGCTGTGCTCCCGGTTGCATTTGTTTTGGATTTGGATTGCTTGTTATATTGACCTTGGCTTGCTTTGGACCTCTCTCCCTGTTTCGTGATTTGGTACTGTGATTCCAGTTTGCTTCTGACTTTGGCTTGACTTTTCTGACTACCCTCTGTCTCATGATTTTGCACTGTACTGTCCGCCCGATTCCAACCCTTTCCTGTACAACCACATTTTCTGTGTTGTTCGTCTCTGTGTCTGTCTGTCTTGCACCTAGCAGAGAAGGGAATGTTGCCAAGTTGCAGTCTTGTCACTTAAAGGTTGCAATGCAAGTAGGGAGGGAAAGTGGGCTGGGTTCCAGTTAGGGCTCAATGTCCATGTGTTCCTGCCTACTATCCTGACATGGGTCTGTAGGAAAGCTGGAGAGAATGGCCAGCTGTACATTTGGTTGCTTATATAATACCAAGCGTATCCTTGCGATCAAGGAATCTGATTATTACTGTATGCTTTTAGACCATTGCTTTCAAAACAAAATGGGGGAATGTTTTCCTGTTGCCAAAAAGGAGGCCAAATTGCTTTACTAAGAGGATACACTGTGTACGCAGCTTGGTGCAACTTTTGGCAAACAGACTCCTGTCACCCACCAACGTGTCTGATCAGGAGACCCCTCTCTGCAACCAACTGAGTCTTCCACCTCCCACCGGCTCTAGTACCACAAGCAGCAGAAGCCACCACAGCAGCTGCCAGTTCAGTATTATCAACATGATGGAGCAGTTTGTCCATGTGCCCACCAAGCTGACAAAAATCAGCAAATAGAGACATACCATCTGAAAAACAAGGTTCAGTCCTACCTGAACTCTAACACTTCTTCAGTGTATACCTTGTTCCCTGACCCCATGGACTTCTGGGCAGCCAGACTGGAAAGGTGGCCAGAACTGGCCTAGTTTGCTCTCTCTATGTACTATCTTGTCCAGTCTCCAGTGTCACAGTGTCCAGTGTCCAGTCTTTTAGTGTCACTGTGACATTATTTGCTATTGCAGTCATTGCATTTACGAGCTTAAAAGGGGGGAAAGAGCAAAAATGTGTTAATTATATATATATATATATATGTTGGCAGTCTGTTTAGACTGCATTTGTGGGAGGGGCGGAGGCTCTACTTAAACCAGGCACAGCCCCACCTAGGGGCGGGCGTTTTCTCAGTTGCACAGGGGATGCTGGTGTGTCAGCAGGGTGCACTTTCCTCTGCTAGGAAGTTTCTTCCCTACAGTATGGACCTGGAATGGAGCTTTTCTTCTGCCCGTGGCTACCGTAGGGACGTGTGCGCCATGTATGTAAGTTAATTGAGCCGTGTCCGTCTCTCCGGCCGGCTGGAATCTGACCTTTCTTGCGAGCGGGAGGCATCGCCTCAAAATCGTCTGCCTCGGCTTCTTAGGTTCGTTTTGTCGGAGTTAAACTATTCCTTTCACTTTGTTTGTTTAGGTAATCTGATTTAGTTCCCCTTCTATCTCATGTGTTTTGCATTCACGTTGTTTCGCTTTAAAAAGTTACTTCAGCCTGCGTGCGGTAGGGAAGGTTTACCTGGGCTGCATGTGATGGAGATTGGATGCAGCTGTTGCTTGTTACGGCTCTTGCTATAGCATATACTTCCCATGTGACCCGCCCCTCCCCCGCAATCAGGGCTGCGTGTATGCTTCAACTCTTTACGCCAGGTTTTGCCCTGTCAATTGAGACGCTGCCTTCTCATGTCTGCTCTTTCAACATGCTCATTTCTGAGCGGTGCTCTCGTCCGCTCTCGCATCACGTTTACGCTCCACGCATGGTCACAACAGTGGGTAAATCTGTCTTATTCCCTGTGCATTTATTTATTTTTCTGTCATCCTGTTTTTGCATTCATACCGCTTTTGTTTTTATATGTTTGCTTGCACCACACTCAGACTGGTGTTACACGTCCACTGTTGCTTAGGCCCATTGCATGAGCGCGTTCATGTCACCGTTACAGTTTGTTTATGCCTCGTTCACTGCAGGCTGCGGTCATACCAAATTTTACGTTTGGCCTATTGCCAGAGTTGGGGTTCACACTACCGCTGTGACTCCGGGTTTCACTTTCACGCTTACGTCTCAATGTTCCCGCCCATCCACGGCCGCATCTCACGTCTGCTGTTACAGCAAGTTAATACTTCTTTCACGCTCTAGCTGAGTTCACACGTTTACTGTTACATCTAGTACTACACTCCATTCCCTGCTAGAACTGCGTCCATGCGTTCGCTGTCGCGGCGCTATCTTACTCCGCTCACATTCAGGTCTGTATTTTGGTTATACCATGTTTTTAGGTTTTACTCATTCCAGGTCCACGGTTCACCCATTTGCTGGCACACCATGCTCCCATTCAAGCCACATTCTCCCGTAACTTTCTACGTCACGGTTGTTTTATTCGATTGTCACACTGAGGCAGCTGGTGGCTCCGGTGCCACTCTCCCGTCAAACATGACGGGCATCAATGGTCATTTCCTTTACATCTGGTTTTTCTGCGCGTATACATCAAGTGGGTCTTTGCTCTAGTTGCTAGCAAAAAAAAAAAAAAATCCTGTCTGCTCCCCTTTACTTCTGGTTTGTATTCACTAAGATTGTTCCCACTGCCCCAGTTCAATAAGCAGCCTCTCAGCTGGGGTCCGTGGGTCATTAGGGTTTGAGCTTCCGACTCACTACTGTTTCTTTCAAGTTTTTCAGTTCTTTGTCGCCACAAGGACTTCGCAAGTCGCAATGCATCAGGTTTTGGTTGTACTCTCTCTTCTCAGTTTCATATTCCACGTTTGCATTTCTAAGTTATATGGCTGGTTTTAGTTTTATGCTTATGCCCGTTGTTCGGATTACTAATGTCCATACCTGTCAGTAGTCTCGTTCCTTTCCAGGCTACTTTAGACGTCCCAATCATCCTATTAGTTGCTTTTTCCATCATGTTGGGCTCACTCTTATTTACCTTTACTCATCACGTACGTCTCGGACGGCCTCATGGCCGCAGGGGCCCCTTGATTGCTTTGCCCGCAAGGCCGCAGGGGCCCCTTAATTGCTTGGGCCGCCAGGCAGTGGCGACCCCTTGATTGCTTTGGCCTCATGGCAGCGGAGGCCCCATAACGGCTGGCCTCAGGGAGTAGGGATTCCATGACCGTTTCGACCCCATGGTGTCGGGGCATGATGACTGCTTCGGCCCCTTGGCATCGGGGTCCCGAGGACTACCTTGGTCTCACGGCTTGGGGACCTCATGACTGCTTTGGTCTCATGGCTCTGGGGGTCCCATGATTGCCTTGGGCTCATGGCGCTAGGGTCTGCATGTCTGCTTGGCCGCATGCCTTGTGGGCCCCATGGCTGCTTGGCCTCAGGACTTGAGGTCCTCGCGATTTCTGTGGCCTCATTGCTTTGGGGGCCCATGTTTGCTTTGGCCTCATGGCTGTGGGGGCCCCCTGCGGTGGCTTGGCCCTCATGGCTTGGGGGCCCTATGATTACTTGGCCTTAGGATTTGGGGGGCCCCATGTTCGCTTTTGCTTCATGGCTTGGGGGCCCCTGACTGTTTCGGCCCCATGGCTTTGAGGGCTCGCTGACTGTTTCGACCCCATGGCTTTGAGGGCTCGCTGACTGCTCCGGCTCCATGGCTTCGGGGGCATGATGATTGCTTCGGCCCCATGGCTTTGGGGGGAACGACGACTGCTACGGCTCCATGGCTTCGGGGGCACGATGACTACTTCGGCTCCATGGCTTCGGGGGCACGATGACTGCTTCGGCTCCATGGCTTCGGGGGCACGATGACTGCTTCGGCTCCATGGCTTCGGGGGCACAATGATTGCTATGGTTTCGGGGGCACGATGACTGTTTCGGCTCCATGGCTCCGGGGGCACAACGACTGCTTTGGCTTCAGGGGCACGATGACTGCTTCGGCTCCATGGCTTCGGGGGCACGATGACTGCCTCGGCTCCATGGCTTCGGGGGCACAACGACTGCTTCGGCCCCATGGCTTCGGGGGCACGATGACTGCTTCGGCTCTATGGCTTCGGAGGATCGATGACCGCTTCGCCCCTATGGCGTGGGGATCGATGACTGCTTCGCCCCTATGGCTTCCAGGGCATGACGATTGCTTCGGCCCCATGGCGTCGGGGGCTCGATGTCTACTTCGCTCCTATGGCTGCGGGCTCGATGACTGCTTCGGCTCCATGGCTTTGGGGGAACGACGACCGCTTCGGCTCCATGGCTTCGGGGGCACGATGACTGCTTCGGCTCCATGGCTTCGGGGGCTCGATGACTGCTATGCTCCGGGGGCACGATGATTGTTATGGCTCCGGGGGCACAATGACTGCTTCGGCCCCAGCGCTTCGGGGGCATGATGACTGCTTCGGCTCCATGGCTTCGGGAGCAAGATGACCGCTTCGGCTCCATGGCTTCGGGGGTAAGATGACTGCTTCGGCTCCATGGCTTCGGGAGCACGATGACCGCTTCGGCTCCATGGCTTCGGGGGCAAGATGACTGCTTCGGCTCCATGGCTTCGGGGGCACGATGACCGCTTCGGCTCCATGGCTTCGGGGGCACGGTGACCGCTTCGGCTCCATGGCTTTGGGGGCACGATGACCGCTTCGGCTCCATGGCTTCGGGGGCACGATGACTGCTACGGCTCCATGGCTTCGGGGGCACGATGACTACTTCGGCTCCATGGCTTCGGGGGCACGATGACTGCTTCGGCTCCATGGCTCGGGGCACGATGACTGCTTCGGCTCCATGGCTTCGGGGCACAATGATTGCTATGGTTTCGGGGCACGATGACTGTTTCGGCTCCATGGCTCCGGGGCACAACGACTGCTTTGGCTTCAGGGGCACGATGACTGCTTCGGCTCCATGGCTTCGGGGCACGATGACTGCCTCGGCTCCATGGCTTCGGGGCACAACGACTGCTTCCGGCCCCATGGCTTCGGGGCACGATGACTGCTTCGGCTCTATGACTCGGAGGCTCGATGACCGCTCGCCCTATGGCGTGGGGATCGATGACTGCTTCGCCCCTATGGCTTCCAGGGCATGACGATTGCTTCGGCCCCATGGCGTCGGGGGCTCGATGTCTACTTCGCTCCTATGGCTGCGGGCTCGATGACTGCTTCGGCTCCATGGCTTTGGGGGAACGACGACCGCTTCGGCTCCATGGCTTCGGGGCACGATGACTGCTTCGGCTCCATGGCTTCGGGGCTCGATGACTGCTATGCTCCGGGGCACGATGATTGTTATGGCTCCGGGGGCACAATGACTGCTCTCGGCCCCAGCGCTTCGGGGGCATGATGACTGCTTCGGCTCCATGGCTTCGGGAGCAAGATGACCGCTTTGGCTCCATGGCTTCGGGGGTAAGATGACTGCTTCGGCTCCATGGCTTCGGGAGCACGATGACCGCTTCGGCTCCATGGCTTCGGGGGCAAGATGACTGCTTCGGCTCCATGGCTTCGGGGGCACGATGACCGCTTCGGCTCCATGGCTTCGGGGGCACGGTGACCGCTTCGGCTCCATGGCTTTGGGGGCACGATGACCGCTTCGGCTCCATGGCTTCGGGGGCACGATGACCGCTCGGCCCCATGGCTCGGGGCACCATGACTGCTTCGGCCCCATGGCCGGGGCACCATGACCGCTCGGCCCCATGGCTTCGGGGCACCATGACTGCTTCGGCCCCATGGCTTCGGGGCACCATGACCACTTCGGCCCCATGGCTTCGGGGCACCATGACCACTTCGGCCCCATGGCTTCGGGGCACGATGACTGCTTCGGCCCCATGGCTTCGGGGCACGATGACTGTTTTTCGTCCTGCCTGGTGATCTACCTGGTGGGTTGAACTTCTGCGCATCCAGGTCGATTGGCCCAAATGTCTCACACCCATATCTGCTTCTTTGTTCATCCGGGTGCAGGCCACTTTTCCAAAGTCTGTTGGTGGTGCATCCATTGTCCGCCACGCTTCCCAGGTGTACTCTTCCACAACGGAGCTCAGCCTAGCAAGGGTCACCTGCCATGCGGGTCAGGCGACTTTTAAGTAACATTAGCCTGTCCGGTATTCAGGCTAGACCCTCGGTTTCAATTAGTACGCATATTATCAAGGCCATTGTCATAGTTATAACTTCCTGCGGTCTGCCAGTTCAGGTATCGTACGTACATATGCATTCGTTCTGCATGCCACGGGTGGTATCGCTGTACGGCTCCACCCCCAGGCAGTCCTTTGCATTGTGCCCTCCTGTTCTTTAGTCCCCTCGGCAAACATCATTTATTATTTACCATGTTGTTCTGCTTCACAGTCGTAATTTCCTTGGCTGGTCTCTCCTTATCACCACATAGCTTTCCACCAGACTCTCCTCTTATGGCACCACACGCCCTGCCGGTTCCACCGTCGCTTTGCTCCCTCTGCCGGGCACTTGCTTTACTGCACTGCTCCCTCGGCTGGAGAGTCTTTTACTGTACGGCTACCTTCACTGGATAAGTCGGATATGCTTACTCTCCGGGTTTAGTCTTTACTACACTGTCCCTCTTCTGGACAGGCTTCTTTACAACACGGCTACTTCTGGCGGACTTTGGGTGCCGCATGGATTATTTCCGTTTGCTCCTCATTTCTGCATTGCTTCCTTTGCTGGTCTCTCCTCGTTACCATTCCGTTCCCTCTGCGGACAATTTAGTGCTTGGCAGGGATTGTGGTAGGTCATTTGCTATGCTCTGCTCACAGGGAGCTGATTCCAGAAACATACTAATAGTCTTATTTGTGGTACATACAGGATGGGCAGTGGCGCCACTGCTGCCACATATAACGTATCGTCATTGTCATTAGGAGCATGGGCCAACCCCGGGTGTCATAGCTCTTGTTCATTTCGTTAGGCCCTTGTTCTCTAACTCAACGTCCTTAGCCCGTCACATTTCAATCATACACATTCAATTATTTATGTCACACTTAGGCTTCTGTTTTAAACCTATTGTCTGTACTTGTCGCATTCTTCATCCTACGTTTTCAATCACCATAGTTGGTTGCCCGCTCGTGTTTTTCTTCACGTTCAATAATCAATGTGGCCAGCTCACGAACCCCTGCCTGGTCGACAGATCACCTGTCTGGCTATGCTCCCCCAGGACCAGACTTTAATTTCCAGAGTTCAAGTCATTGGTGTCATCGGCCACCTTCAGGTTCTCGTGCCGAATGACACTCATCATTAGGTGTCACCGGCCACGTTGGTCTGGTCTCGTGTTCACGATATTCGCCTGTCAGGTTTTTCAGGAAATATAGTTATTTTGAGGATCGCCTATCACATCGGTCAGGCCCATGACGTAATCCCGCCTGTACTTTCTTCAGGCCACTTTTTGGTTTATTTTCTTGTTTACCCCTCATATTTGTCAGTTGTATTACCATGCCGGTTACGTTTTCAATCAGCCAGGTCTGCGAACTAAATCACCAGCAGCTTATCGCAATCGCACTCCTTCACTCACGTGAGGGCATCGACAGGATTCCATTTACTACGTTCTTAGCTTATTGCTTTACTTCCTTTCCTGGCCTACATGGTATTCTTCGGGCCCTTCTTTCCATAGTCTAGACAGTTAGGCTCTCAGTTCTCCAGTCTCATAAGGCTAGGGGATTTTGTCGGTGCTCGCACCACAACCAAGTCTTCAGGTTTAGCTAGTATCGTCCACGCTTCCTTCTGAAGCGTTTCCAGTTCCTCCCTCGTGCATTGGGGCAGTATCTGCGACATTCAGCATTCTCTCCTGGCTCTATCCACAGGACGGATGCAGGCGTCATTATGGTTGACTTACGTATCCGAACTCTCGTGGGAGACATTGCTTCGCAGTTTGGATCAGGGGTTTCTTTGCACAGGCCATTCAAGTCTCTTTTCACCCTACATGGCTGGTTTTTGCCCCCCTTTTATAGGCCTACCCACGGACATGGCTACCAGCACACCACTAGCCATTTAGTTAGGTAAGACGCATCTTGCAGTTACGATGGGTCTCGGTGTTTAGCACACTAGGGCTCTTCGGCTTTCGTGTCCGTAGCCCTGACCACAAGTTGGCAGTCTGTTTAGACTGCATTTGTGGGAGGGGCGGAGTCTCTACTTAAACCAGGCACAGCCCCACCTAGGGGCGGGCGTTTTCTCAGTTGCCCCACCCTCCCTCCCTTTCTATTTTCACTTCTACAGGGTATGCCCCCCTTTTATAGGCCTACCCACGGACATGGCTACCGGCACACCACTAGCCATTTAGTTAGGTAAGACGCGTCTTGCAGTTACGATGGGTCTCGGTGTTTAGCACACTAGGGCTCTTCGGCTTTCGTGTCCGTAGCCCTGACCACAAATATATATATATATATATATATATATAAGTTCTAGGAGACCTAAGAATTATGTTAACCATTTTTCAGGCCAGTTGGAGCATATATGATTTTTGTATACACGAAACAAATTTCAAGAAGTTCACTCATATCTAACACAGTTTTAACAAATCCTCTCTTTTTCTTTCAAGAGGTTTCAAAAATGCCTGTTCAATTACTTCCTTAGTATGCTCGTTCCATACAAGGTGAAGGTTAAGGTATTACACCTGTTTCAAAAAATATTCTCATCCCTTACATTGGTACAACGCAGCAGTAGGAATTGTCCATGTGGCACTGTGCGTTCCACATGTGAGGGATTATAGCTATTGAAATTCAACAATGTATTAGCAGTAGGTTCGCAGTAGGTTTGCAGTATCTACAGCAGTCAACTCACCATCTTGAACATACAATGCCCCATCTAAGAAATTTCTGGGTTCCTGATTCAAATCCAACAATGGGCAACAGCTTCATGACATTGTATCTTACTCCATACTTGTGTGGGTTTCCTCTGGCTTCTCCAGTTTCTTCTCACATTTCAAACACAGCTGGAGTGCTGAAGGTTGCAGAGTCCCCTGTATGAGAAAAGTGCAGTACAAATGTTTGTCATTGTTTGCTGATCTTAATGGACCCTTTACACTGCTCAACTGAGCAAACGATTGCCGGGAAGGAAGCATTCCTTCCTGCTCATCAGTGAAGGAGACTGCTGCATTGACATTCAGCAATCTCCTCCACAGTATGGGAAGGAGTGATCACTAATGCCATCGCTCTTCCCTATACAGAATCATTTTTTTGCTGGCAGCAGAGTGCTGTTTAGAAAGCACAATCTGCTGCCGGCAAACAATGATCTAGGTGTCCTCACAAATAATTACCCAATGATCATCGCTAACAAGCATTTCACTCGTTCATCGGGAAATCTGTGGCACCTTTATATCAGCAGATCATCGCTAATGAGCATTCCTGTGAACACTTGTTAGCAATGCTTTGGCAGTGTAAAGATGGATTAAGGATAGGCCATCAATTTAAATCCTGGAAATTCTTTTAAATCAAATATCATTAATCTGATGAAGAAAAAGTGAGGGCATAACCAGACAGATCAATTGTACAAATCTGCAGCTGACACGGAGGTGCTAAAGATCTTCATGTGGATTATCTCCATTAAGTGGGGTAGTCTACATATGGTTACTCACAGTGGTTTCTGCCCAGCCTCCACTTCAATAAGACATGTCACTTACTGGAGCAGATTTAAAATGTGTAAGAAAGAAATCTGCCCTCAAATGAACAGTGGGGCATGGATCTGATACATCTTTTGTGTTATGAACATAACCTGTTTCATAGAAAACTTCTACTGTATATGTTTGAAAAGCTTGTTGAGTGTATAGCAGAACTGCAAATGCAGCTTACGGCTAGTATACAGGCTATAATACTAGGATAGGTACAAGATAAGTAATTCAACGTATTTACAAGACTATCCCACTTCATATCTTCATATATGCATTAATTCTACTTGTGAACTCTAAGCAGCACAAACTAAATAACAGGCACTGTGTCACTGGCCCTCCTGGTGTTCCGGCAATCAGGGGCGGACTGAGAACCCTCAGGGCCCCCGGGCAAAATAAATCAAGGGCCCCCTTCCAGGCCACACCCACATCCCGCCTCCAGCCACTCCCATGTCCCGCCTCCAGTCACACCCATATCCTGCACAATAATTTATTTAATTAGAAGCGCAACATAAATAACGAATGCAAAACGCCGGGCCCCAGTGGCGTTGCTAGGGCTGGTGTCACCTGGTGCGGTAGAAAATGGTGTCACCCCCCCCCCCCCAGCACAACACCCCCCCTCCCATCGGCGGCGATATCTCTGCTTAGCCCCGCCCCCACGTCAGCTGTCTGTTTACTATCTAAACCCCCATCCATGTTATCGCTTGGGTTCAAATTCTAGCACCCCCAACAGGCCCCCTATAGTGTCCCCCAGAATGTGCCAGTATTAAATGCCCCTTCTTAGTGCCCCCATAATGTGCCTATATAATATACCCCCATAGTATTCTTCTCCCATCCAACACCATAGTGTCCCCATAATGTGCCAGCAATGCCCCCATAGTGTCCCCCATGTGCTAGATATGCCCCCATAGTGTCCCCCATGTGCCGACAATGCCCCTATATTGTCCACCATATGCCAGCAATGCCCCCATAGTGTTCCCCATGTGCCAGCCATTGCCCCAAAGTGTCCCTTTATGCCAGCAATGACCCCCCAGCGCAGCCCAGCGCCTCACAGAAAAAAAAAACAAAACACATACTTACCTCCATGGCAGTGATGCGATGCAGGCCTGTCCCGAGCAGTACAGCTCAGGCGGAGCGATGACGTAATACAGTTTACTATTGAGCTCCATAGCTCAGTGGTTAGTGTTCTTGCCTCTGATATGAAAGGTTGTGAGTTCGAATCCCGGTTGCAACTTTCCAGAAATAGAAGCTAAATTAGATTAAAATACAATGGGTGTCCCCAAGCATACTGACAATGCTTGGGGATACCCCCTTCATGTTCATAGCACTGACTCCATATATGGACACAACCATATATGGAGTCAGAGCTCTACAGCGATCAGTGCAGTGAATAAATTATCTTATATAGATCCCAGAGAAGAGGCAGCACTTCTGAGTTAAATGGTGATGACCCATTTACCATTTAACTCAGGAGTGCTGCCTCTTCTCTGGGATCTATATATATATCTATAGTGTGGCTAACAGTATGTGGACACCTGTACTTATTAAATTCTAGTGTTTTAGACACACCCACTGCACAAAGGAGCATAAAATCAAATATTGCTAGTTTGAGTCATACTCAATAGCTTATTGAATTAATTGACTGTTATAGGGGGCCATATTTGCCATAAGTCAGTTTATAACATTTCTGCTATTTGTTATGGAGAGTGGGTGCGGAACCACTGTGTCAACCAACATGGAGTTTTGCTGGCAGTCACCCTTTAACCCCTCCACAGGGATCCGGACTTCATGGACGGGGAGCAATTAGGCCGCTACTTCCTGGATCCCAGAGATCCCAGAGAAGAGGCAGCACTCCTGAGTAAAATGGTGATGACCATCACCATTTACCATTTAACTCAGGAGTGCTGCCTCTTCTCTGGGATCTATATATGTGTGGAGGATTGTCCGTCCTCCTGAGGATTTTTCACCCGCCAAGCCCTTTGGACGTGCTGCTGCCTATCTCCGGATTTATATATATATATATATATATATATATACACACACACACACACACACACACACACACACACACACACATACACACACATACATGTATATACCCATACATACAGTACCAGAAAAGCTAGAACACTGTGTGCTTTGCATATTGTATGTAACTTTGTTGTGCATGTCAGTTCTATAAATTGAACTGTGATACTTTCTCACACATTTAGAGTCTAACCAGTGTACCACCAAATACTTGATATATTCAATTAGCTACGTGACTGCCCCCTTTCAGCACATTTTATCAATTTTGTCTTTCAAATTAAGAGACTCTAAAGGGGGTGTCATTTTTAATACGCATATGTGTGTTATAATTAATCAATATTCCAGCTCCTTTTATACTAATAAGTCATTATTATTTAAGTGACACAAACCTAATTAGATGAAAACTGCATTATAATTGAAAAGATTTGACACTTCAAGTCCACTGAATTACTGTAAATAGCTCTGGTTTTCTTAACAATAGATACACATTTAAGATGCAAAACAAGAGCCTGCATAAATTAACATAAAAAATCCATATAAAAATATTTCTAGCAAGTACCCAAGAGGCCAGATGTTTATAGAGGACCTTTCGTTTTGTTATGTATATATATATATATATATATATATATATACATAGTACTCACAAAAAGTTTAGGCTTAGGATATTTGGCTTTCGGGTAAAATTTATGGAAAACGTAAAAAGGTCATTCTACAGTGATATTATATCATGAAAGTAAGGCATTTAAGTAGAAGCATGCAATTTCCTCATCTCAAAGAATTTATTAAAACAAAAGCCAACACCAGTGGCGAGTATACCCCCACAAAATGTCAATGTCTCAAAAACTTGTCATGTGGCCTTGAGCATAAATTACAGCTTGACAACGACGGCTCATGCTGTTCACAAGTCGATTTATTGTCTGCTGAGACATGGCATCCCAGACTTCTTTAAGGGCGGCCCTCGGGTCATTGAGGTTCTGGGCTACAGAGTTACGAGCCTCTACATGGCGACTTATCTGATCCCACAGGTTTTCAATGTGATTCAGGTCTGAAGAAATTGCCGACCACTCCATTTGAGGTACTCCAGTCTCCAGCAGCTGTTCCCTAATGATGCGACCTCGATGAGCTGGCGCATTGTCGTCCATAACATAGGCACAATGACTGGATTAATGATGTTATCTAAGTAGCATGGGCTGTAACACCACCATCACTAAAAGCAAACAGTGCCTGATGCATAGCGCTCTCCTTGATGTCTCCAACATTGTTGGCAGCCATCATTTCTGTTTAACGTGAATTGACTTTCATTAGTGAACAACATTGAGGCCCACTAGTCCCTCATCCAGCGTATATTCTCCCTGGTCCATGCAAGATGATGACACCGGTGGTCAGGTACCCTTGCAGGTCATCTACCACGCAAACCACGTTGATGTAAATGGTTTTGAATGGTCTGACGTGATATTTGG
This sequence comes from Bufotes viridis, assembly GCA_033119425.1. Taxonomy (NCBI): domain Eukaryota; kingdom Metazoa; phylum Chordata; class Amphibia; order Anura; family Bufonidae; genus Bufotes; species Bufotes viridis. The sequence goes on along the minus strand of CM065593.1, from coordinate 291,253,957 downwards.
GTACCTCTCACCACCATTAAATATGCTGGGAGTTATATATATACTGAGGCCTCTTCCTAGGCCAGTGAGGTCACATTCATTGGTCACATAGCCTAGGTGCAGATCAGTCCCATTCAAGTGAGCAGGGCTGAGCTGCAATACCAAGCACAGCCGCTCTACTCTTGGGAAGCTGCAAGGAGGTCATGGCATTCACCGGAGTGCTGTAGCCTCTTTAAACAGCTGATCGGTGGGGGTGCCGGATGGCCAATCCTGAGAATTAAACACTCAGACAACTCTTTTAATAGTATGCTCTATTAGGACATATGGACATTATAGAAGATTTTTCCCAAAAGGAAAGCTGCCATCTTTTTAGCGATATTAGAGAGGCATTAACAAATGGCGTCTCTTGCTCTGCCGAATTCAGTCCATCCAATAGATGCATACACTGTAATACAACATTTTCGGTTGATATGTTTGTAGTCTGTACACACTCTGATTGGTCAGACAATGTACAGTAGGGACACTACTTATTAACTTAATATTTCTTCGTACATGTATTTCTGTGTTTGCATAGCTTCCCTTTTAACTTCTAATCTTTCATTTAAAAAAAGAGCTCAAATGAAAAACAAAAAACAGGGTGAAACTTTAGGCTAGTTTCCCACTAGCGCTAAAATGTACTGGCCGCCTATTCCAGTAAAGGAACAACCTGCTGGAGTTCATCGTAGATAGAAAATATCTTTCCCTGCCGGAGCCCATTGACTGTAATGGGATCCGGCAGGGATCCTGCCTGTTTCTGGCATTAGTGCCGGGATTCGGTCAGAGAATTAACACTGCTTGAAGCATTATTTGTCTGTCCAAATCTTGGCACTAATGCTGGAAACTGGACAGCTCTCCGCTAGGTCCTATTATAGTCAACGGGGCCTGAAGGTGCTCCGGCACTTTCCTGCTATGCCAGATGCGACGAATTCCAGTAGGCTGTTCCTCTACCAGAACAGCCTGCTGGAACATTTTAGTGCTAGTGTGTCACTACACCAAAAATATAAATTTATTCAGCCATTTCCAGGAGGAATGACAGGGGAATGACAAGACAAATGGTCCTAAGAATACATGCTCCAAAATTATTGTTTCATGGGGAATGCAAGTTTTTACTAAAATGGATATTTCGGGAGTTAAGTTTTCTAAGATTAGCAAAGACAGAAGTAAAAGGAATACAACAATCCAAAAAAACAAATGTCATGTATAGTCATACATTGTGAAAGGGAGAAACCATAGCAAAATTAAAATGGAACCAATCGCCTTTCCCTCCACACCCCTTGTAGTGTTGTAGATCTTGGGATAGATTGGAATGGAAGTTAAAGGGGTTGTCCAGGTTTAGAGCTGAACCCAGACATACCCATTATTTCACCCAGGCAGCCCCCCTGATGTTAGCATCAGAGCATTGTAAGCTCCGATGCTCTCCCTTGCCCTGTGCTGGATCTTTTATTTACAATAACACACTGTAGGGTGGAGGCTTCCGCCCAGCAGTGTGTTCGGTGATATCACCGGCTCTAATGGGTGGGCTTTACAGGCTAGGGCAGCGCTAAAGCCTGCCCTTCAGTGCCAGTGACGTCACCGGGCTCACTGCTGGGTGGAAGCCTCCACCTGGCAGCCCTAAGGAGAGCCCGGGTTCATCACCGGAACTCTAGAAAATGCCTTTGCCCTGTGCAAAGGAGAGCATCGGAGCATAAAGTCAGGGGGCTGTCTGGGTAAAAATGGGGATTTGTCCGGGTTCAGCTCTGAACCTGGACAACCCCTTTAATAGACAGCAGTCCCTTTTTAGGATCCTTACTATTAGACAGAGAGTGGCTATAAAGAGACTCTCTAGCCATGAAAGACTCAATATGTCTCTGCATTACACAGTCCATAGATGTCAATGGAATTATGTAATAGTTAATTCCCACTGTGGTGGCACAACAAGGATATTGTACATTTGCTGCAGGTTACCAATGATAACTGGGCGTCCCAGCAGCAGAACACCTGGTTAATAGACTATCATCAGAAGACCCTTGTAGCAAAAAGTGGACTCCTTTAAATAGAAATATAACCTCTCCCGATATGTCTGTTTTAGCAATTACTTCCATCCCTCTAGTAATGACAATTCTAGAGCATCTATTCTTATGACTCTATTATGTGCGATTCCTTTATTATTCCTGATAGAAGTTATGAATGAATTACTAGCAGTTCGCTGTAAAGATCCAGATGGATGTTACCAGTTAATCAGTGTTGCCAGTGTCAGAATTTGCAGACACTTCCCCAACTGGTAACATCCATCTGGACTGTCTTTGCAAACTGCTAGCAATTCACTGATAACTTTTAGCAGGAAAAATAAAGGAATGAAAGTAATGGATCGACAGAGTTGTTAGAATAAATTCTTCAGAAATAAAGGAGTAGTTACTAAATCAGACATGTCACGAGAGGTGACAGATCCTCTTTAAGAACGGCATCATTTAATTGGCTCCTTCATTTTCAAGGCCCGATAGTAGTTGTGGCGTCTGCCTCTACGAAAAGTACACAATTTATTTTACTTTCTTCCACTTTTGATGTAGGAAAAGTTAGTTATGAATTTTCATTAAATTAAAAATGACTTTACTGAAATGCATATGCACCTTTAAGAGCCTTGCGGTAATTTACAATGCTACTTAAACCAAGCTGATTTATTTAAATTTAATATGCTTTATATTTTTATTTTAGAATGTAAAATAGCTCTGTATTAGCATGTACACAATATGCCCGAAAAGTACTTTGGCTGAAGGGGCATAACAAATAATAATAATAAAATATTAATATTCGTTATCAATAAATAATAGCTTTTGCAGGCATAGAAATAAGTTCCTATTCCAGAATGAATGCATGCATAATAAAATCTGTAGGGAATATTAAGAATAAAGAATTATATTTGTTTGTTTTTGTTCGGCTATTTTTCTCTCTATAATTTCATTTTATATATATATATATATAATCTGTCATTTTTTATTCAGTTCGTGAAAACTCAGTTTGCAAATAAAACGGTTTGGTTTATAACACAAACAAAATTGTTACATTCTGAATGGCATGTAAGTACCTGATTCTTTTGCCTTTTTACTCATCTCTACCAAAAAAAAATAAAAAAATAAAAAAAGAATCTGCAAATCCATTAGCTAACCAGCTGCACCTCTGTACTGAACAGATAACAACCTGTTCAAGCCAGGCTTTTGCTGTGAATCGGTGCTGATAGGCCTGAATCTCAGAGCTTTTTTTAAATGCTAATGACAAGAAACATTTCCTAAGCCAAAACGCTCTTGTAGATCTGTCTACTTCTATTATGACAGATATTTGCTTGTAAGTACATAGAACACTTGTTCGCGGCGCCTTATCTGCTACGGTGCAGCCTGCTGACCTACATACCATTCAGCACAATATGATGCACAAACATCTTCTATACAATTTTTCATTTTCGACTTAAAAACAGTAGAGTGAAGATAGGATTGCCACAAATCTAACAAAGAGATGGTGTTACTTCCAAATAAAAAATGTGCATTTCCCAAAGAATGCATTTGTCTGGTAGCATTTAAGTTCATCCACAAGCTGTGCTTAAAAGGGTGTTCAATGGCGATTAGGTACTGGAGACTTTAGAATAAACTGTATCCTCTCTCCTCAGGATAAAAGAGAAAGCTAACTTATTTCCCAGAACAATTAAAAGTTCAACCATTCCAAATTACATTGAAATGATGTTTCCAAAAGCTGAAAGTTAAATAGGGAGACAATGAGATAATGCGACTGTAGACTGTGTGTGCGGAAAATGATATGTGTGGGAAAGGAGAATGATATTCTATTACCTGTCGCTTGTAGGATCACCAGACATCAAACCCAAGTTGACTTACATAATAATGATACTGAGAAATGCCTAAAATCCCAGTTGACATTATTTTGTGATGACTGTTGTTGGAAGTCTTGGGAAAGTGATAAGCACATGCGGCAGTCATTGGGGCATTATGGATAGGATTGTGGGCTACGTGGCACCAGGGGATTTGATGAGGTTTTTAGGTATGAATTAAGTACAAAAACTTATCCCTATACATGGTCGCCACCCATCACTAGAATAGGGGTCTGTTTTACAGTTTGACTGGATGTTCAGCCCTTTAATATTCTGAATGGGCCTACCGGAGATAGCTGAGTGCTTGTACTTGGCTATTTCCCTTCCCCTTCCCTTCCCTCATTCTCGTGATCAGACACTTATCTCCTATTCTTGTAATAGGATAGCTGCTTAGTCAAAATCCTCATTAAATCTGCTAACATTAGGTATCCAATATTAGTGATCGGTGTATTTTATTTCCCATGCTGAGGAAAAAATATGTGCAGATGTTTGTTCACACCGCCAAAAAAGAAAAAAAAGGCGATTCCACATAGATAAGCCACAGATTAATACTATTGAATTACAATGGGGCTAATGCTTATGTAGATCTGTGGCACATCTTAAAAAAGGGGATCATGGGCCCCATATTATTGTGATTGGCAGAGGCCCCAGCAGTCAGACACTCACCAATCACTTATGTCCTAATCTGAGGACAGGGGATAGGTTATTGCAATGGGACAACTCCTCAGTCAAAATCCACATTAAATCTGCTAACATTCCATATCAAGTGATTGGAGTATTTTATTTCAAAAATTTTTATTCCAGGTTGACATATTAAAAGGGTACATGATAGATGTTGTACAGCATTTCGTTCAATAACATGTCATCAATAAAAGTCCCAAATCAGAATGAAATATTGATGTTACTATGCAATCTCCCGACAATAGTCATTTTTTCCAGAAGAAAGGGAAAGAAAGAAAGAGGGAAGAGGAAGAGGAAAAGGCCAAGGGACAGGAAAAGGAGTATTAGGAGAATCTAGGGAAGAAAAAGAAGGGAGAAAAAAGTGGGTGCATGGGGTTAGTAACGCAACTTAGAAACCATAACTTTCCACCCTGCAAACCGCAGGGTAGGCAGAACACAAAAAATGCCCAACGTAATCACCTCCCCTCCACATTTGGTCCTGTACAAAACCAGGCAGCGATGCGGCACACGAGAACCGCAAATAAGTCATCAAGCGGAGTCATGTTCCTGAGATTGGCGAATAGCCTAATAAAACATGTGTCTGATACCAGGTGGTGAGCTGAAACCAGTCCTGGATAGACCTTTTAACCTGGAGGGGCAACATATCTATAAAACTTTCCCAGCATGTAAAGAACTGCTTCACATGGACCTCCTTCCTGGATGATGCATTGGAGTATTTTATAACCCATTTTCATGCTGCAGAAAAAAAAATCTGTGCAAATTTTTGTGCACACCGGCAAAAGAAAAACAAAAAAAAGATTATCCCGGCTGGACACAGACAAGTCATGGATTAACCCCTTTGAATTACAATGAGGCTCATTCTCACATAGATCTGTTGCACATCTGCAACATAAATGTGTCAGACTCAGATTTCTGGTGTAGATCTTTTTGTAAAATATGTCAGACTTAATTCTGATATGTGAGCATACACTACGCCCTTCTAAGTAATAAATAATTCTATTTGACAGATGGATCATTTCCCATTTCCCTACAGTTTTAACAGAACGTACCTCAACATACGGTAGTTCTGAGAGCTGGTGGATTAATGCTAATGGAATTTCTTAACCTTTGTCTAAAGAGTGGAACCTATTGAATGCTTAAAATTCAAAATGGAGAACATGGATACCCTCTATTGTCGGTGAAGCAAGGAGTTAGGTTCTGTTGAGTTACAGAGCGGCAGCACTTAGGTTCAGATCCAAACATGCTCTAATTCTGGATGAAATTTGTATGTTCTCCATGTGTTTGTGTGGATTTCCTTTGGCTACTCCGGTTTCCTCACACACAATATTTATAAAAAGTTCACAATAAGTCCAGCATATTATACCTTGCAATATATTACTATAACTTTGCCATGCACTAAGCAGCAATGACTTCTGTAAATGGTGCTATGAAAAGGATTTTCCGATCACTATAATTTACCGAATTATCATTTTTACAGCAGCATGATCGGTCAAGATAAATAAGAAAATTGCCCAGCATTTCTTAAAGCTTCAAGGTTCCCAGAATATAAGTTTTTCAGATCCACCAAAAGATAGAAGAATAAATCATTGAAATGTCATGATTTGTAAATGATTCTTTATGAACCATTTAAAAGATGATACCCAAATGTAAAACTTATTACTTTTAACCAAACATTGTTATTAGCAAAAATGATTAAAACATATTGGACAAATATACAGAAGTGACATTTTTATTTTTCGTATGAAAAATTTGTATTTTTCTATGCATGCCTTTCATCAGTACAAGATAAAAACACGCATGATTGTAGTGCCCATATTTTAATGCATACAATTGTGGAAGTACGACTGGTAAATACAATGTACAGCCAAAAATGGAGCATTCAGAGCCATAAAAAGTAAAGAAAGAGTGCATAGATCAAATGCTAATCCATAAATTATTACAATGGTTGTTTCCTGTCAGAAAACCTCCTATTCATATGCCCTAAAGAATGCTCATCTAATGGAGGAGGAGTCCCATAGGGACTTACATTGAACTTCTACTGATTTCAGTAAATGCCTTGTCATGCTTTGTTTTACCGGCAGCAGCCCGGAGGGAAAACAAGCAAACAAATTATTGAGGGAGGCAGGGGGTTCCCTTTAACAAAGCATACAATAGTTAAAAGTTGTGCTAGCAATATACGAAATATAAACTACAATTCTACAGTGAAGTCCAACAATTTACAACCAAGGAATCTACCATGTCAACATATGATTTTCATAAGAAATAGATCTATTTATGTAATAATCAGTATAAGAATTGAGATGTGTTTTCTACTTCTTAAGTGAGAATGCACAGTATACAAAATCGATATTGCTATTGCTCAAAAGTGAATATTCATTGAGATTGTGGTGGATTATAGGGAAGACACAAGGGACAGGTTTCCTTGGGCCTACAGCACCTTGGGGACCCGGGGAGTGTCCAAAACTTATGTTTACTCATGGAGTTTCAGTTATCCTATCCAACTGAGAAAATGTGGAGGGATGGCCATGCATGTATCTCTTCCCTTGAATGTTGCTGATTCGCCTAACTCCAAACCTTATATAGACTGTGGTTAGGAGGGCCCACCAAATGTGCATTTAATTCCTAAAATATATGTGGTTGTAATGGGGCGTGTCTTAAATATCATAAGTACCCAAAGACAGAACCCACAGAATTTTCACAAAGTTACACCACTATTTGCTTACCTCAGAAAGACTTCAATGCTTGAAGGAAATTTGTCCCCAGGAAATTCTTCCGAATTGAATGATACCTTTCACTTAGCAATCCATTGCTTCATTGTGCAGAAAAAGTATGCAAATGAGCATATAAGTGCACCCAGGGCTGGCCCATGGCACTCTGTGCACTCTTACTCCTCTTCCTTCTTCTTCCAATCCCTCCCTCTCCTTAAATGACAGGACCAAGCAAGATGAATATACATGAACCTCTCTCTGTCAATCAAGGAAATGGAGGGGCAGGCAGAGGGAGAAGGTGAAGCAAGGATGCACAGAGTGACTTGTGCCCACTGTCAGTGTACTTAACTGCTCATTTGCCTATGGATTAAAAGTACGTTTTCTCCAGAATGACACAATGGATCTCTATGTGAAAGGTATAATTTCATTCAGGTAAGCTAGACCAACAAGGCATTGTGCCTGGTTTATCAGTAAATTTCTGGCAACAGATTCCCTTTAAAACAAAGCACATGAACATGATCCAACGTTTCTCCAGTCAGTCTCCATCCAGAGGATGCCAATGCTAACACCTAGCCAAGCCAAGGAAGAGAAGAGGATCCAGATGTTGGGACCATATGTGTGATACATTTTATAGCATTTATTGAGGTACCCTTTAAAGTCAAATGGATTCACAGCTCTTAGTTAGAGCACACGTCTTATACTGTATATTCTATATATGCCCCATAGGCATATCAATATTACTTTTAAGGCCCCCATACACACTAGTGTATTGTCAGCCAATGGTCTAATGTGTTTGAGGAGCTCCCAACTCTCCCTGGACAGATGATGTCAGGAGAGAGAAGGATTGGGCTAAATTAATATTTTCACCCAATCCTTTTGTTCTCCCTGGAGATCCACCACCACCAGAAGTGTCTGTCAGTGGCTTTCTCCGGTCTCCTCATTAAATACGCATACACCACGTTCGATACACATCTGAGACAAATGTGTATGTGTATGGGGGAGCCACAAGGGAGTCGGTACAGATAGCTGTTGGCCAAATAATAGTTTAGCCAACAGATATTGAATGTGTATTGCCGTCCTAACCTACAAACCTCATTCCTTCCTGCTAGACGTATTGTAGGGTTTTTCTAGTGGTTTGGAAGATCTCACATTTTCATTTTAAGATTTCATTTTTATTTTACTTAACATCTAAAGAAATCTAGGTGATGTAAGTGGTGGAAACTTCAGGTATTAATACATACCATTGTAGAAGCAGTGTCTGTGGAATAGGTTATCATTCCCCTTTAAGTCTTGGACCAGAAAGAATAAAATGAATTGTGACAGTAAACGTGTAGCCGCAACAGCCCCGTCAAATAGACATCTGGTCAAACGTCTGCAGTCATACTGAGGTCTTTAGACTATTGTTATGTCCCAATATGCTTTAAACGTTGCAAATATGCTTTTCGTTCTAGGAGCAAAACTGTATGCCTTTGGGTTTTCAAGTCCATGTCTAGCACTGGCTTTTTCTTCTGTTAATAAGACACATAAAACCATGTAATGCATCTCTTGTGCCTGGCTAATAAACTAATGAAGCTCAAAGGAGGAACCTTGGGTGATTACAGCTTGTGACTGAATAGCCCAGGTCTACTTCATCTTACCAATAGCAAAAGAATCAGCTGTCACTTGTGCCATGCAGCAGATGGACAGTTAGTAAATAGGCGCCAAAGCCTTTAGAAGCTTTGGCAGCCCACGTGCCATCAGGAAGCAGATTTTGCTATTCTGCAGATGGTTAAAGAAGCCATCTTACATTTGCGTGGTGTAGCTCTGTTTTGCCTATGACTGTAGCAATCATCTGATGAATTTGGAAGCTCTGCGCTATCGTTTTGCATAAAATGTTGATGTATTAGTTAGCTTTAATTATTCCAGAACCTTCAGTCCTTTGTCTAATTAATATGTCATGGCCAAAGGTTAACAGAATAGCTTGCAGCATTGTGAAGGTCCTAAAATAACCTCATTCATGATAATGTATATTTCTCATTTTTTATTTCTTCTTCATTAAACTGACTTGTGCTAGTATTTCATATATTAAATCGGATAAAACATCCTATTCCAAAGATGGAATGGTATATAGTGGTTATTGCTGTGAAAATATATAATGCATTTTTACATTTCTGTTCTACAGTATTTCAGTCATTTCTGTGGTTTACATAGCGTAGCTACATGATAATGTTCCAATAGAAAACACATATGTATTAGAAAAATATGTATGTGGTTGGAATAGCATAGGCAACAATATAAGAAAAATAAGGAGCTGTCTGAATAGCATCAGTCTGACTACTAGGGACCCATTGACCATAAGAATAGGGGCCCTCGATCCCCCATCCGAATGGTGCAGCAGTCACATATAAGTGCTGCCGCTCAATTCATCCCTATAGGACTGCTGGAGATAGACTATCCCTTCAAGGGAATAACTGTCTGAAGTGGACACTGATTTGTTCCGTTAGTAAACCCTTACTATTAAGGTCAGGTCAGAAGTTAACTGTTGGAAATGTAGGCGCAGAGTAAAGGATACCAACTAAAGTGAAAATGTACAGATAAATACACTGGAATGCATGTATTCATCTGTAAAACATGACCGTATGCAGAACCATTTATTTCAATGTGTCCACAAAAAAAAAAAACGGAAGTTACTCTGCGTGTATTCCGTTTCTGTATGTCCATATGTCCGTTCCACAAAAAAATAGATTATGTCCTAATATTATCCACATTACAGACAAGGATAAGACTGTTCTATTAGGGCCAGCTGTTCTTGCAAAATACTAAATGCACACAGACGTCATCCGCATTTTTTGCAGATCCGTGTTTTGCACCTAGCGGAATCCATAACGAAATTCTTAGATAACCTGAACCTTGTACGCCAAACCTGAAAACACAAGTTCGCTAAACACTACAAATAAGGCTTCTATAAGGTGCCACTCACATGGTTATCTATAGTGGTTCTGGCCATTGTATTAGATCTTGCTGGGTGTCTAAAACCTCCTAAGTGCACCCCACAAAGTACTGGCAGCTCATTCTCCCCCATCATCACAAAGCCAGGCTGTATTCTGCAAAATAATACATGATGTATTAGTTGATATTTTGGCCAAAATACCCAAACTGGCAACCTATGTCAAGAATCAAGCAATTCACTCAAAAAGGAAATCAAATTTGCAACATTACTGAAAAAAGCCATACTTACTGATAGAAGGACAGGTTCCAGGAGCATGCTGAAAAGCGACAAATGTATATGAAGGAGGTCACACAGGTACAAAATACTGATGAACAACCATTCACATATCCTAGGGAATCAATCATGGGAAGTAAATGCCAAAAATTCTAAATGCAAACAAATCATCTGAAGTTTTACAAACTCATGGGAGATCTTTGGAGTTAAAAAAGGCTGTACTATATGTACAGTATAAAAAGAAAGACTCTTGCGTAGTGGAGGAGTAGTGCAGGTTTGATTATGTTTAATTATATTTGATGTTAACCATTTGTGTTTGAGGTATCTGAAATGTTGTTAGGCTACTTTCACACTAGCGTTTTTACTTGATCTGGCAGGGCTCAGGAAAAACGCTACTATTACTAACCATCTGCATCCGTTATGAACCGATCGGGTTGTATTATTTTTAACATTGCCAAGACGGATCCATCATGAACTCCATTGAAAGTAAATGGGGGACGGATCCGTTTTCGATTGTGGCAGATTGTGGCAGAGAAAATGGATCCATCCCCGTTGTATTGCTCCGCATCCCAGGGCGGAAAGAAAACCGCAGCATGTTGCGATTTGCTCTCCGGTATGGGAATGCAACTAAACGGAAGGGAATGCATTTTGGAGCATTCCGTTCTGTTTTAGTTCAGTTTTGTCCCCATTGACAATGAATGGGGACAAAATCAAAGCGTTTTTTTTTTCCGGTATTGAGCCCCTATGATGGAACTCAATACCGGAAAACTAAAATGCTAGTGTGAAAGTATCCTTAGTTTGGGGAATGTGCACCACTTTTTCTATGCTCTTTTGCAGGTACATATAACAATATATACACTCATTGATGGAAAAAATAACACATCAAAAAGTTGTTGGAATCAAAAGGAACTTTTTATGTATTAATGTAATGATGTTATATGGAAGTGATTACAATATTATTGGGAAAAATGTACAACTGAGAGGAGACTCTAGTATCCTGTTGGGCTACCTCTAGCCTGTATACAAGATCAGTACCAGTTTGGTATAGAGGCATACACACCAGGAACATAACTAGACCCCACAGCAAATATTTGAACGGCCCCCTACATAACTCCCTCCTCCCCTGCAACCTCCCCTTCTTGTTAAGACTGCTCATACAACACCCCACACACTCAGTAGGTCCTCCTAGTGCCCCATAACAGTAGAATGTCCTGTTAGTACCCCCACATAGCAGTTATGCCCTGTTAGTACCCCCACACAGTAGTTATGCCCTGTTAGTACCCCCACACAGTAGTTATGCTCCCTTAGTACTTCCACAAAGTACAATACCCCTTAGTGCCTCCACACAGTAGTTATGGCCAATTAGTACCTTCACTATATTAGTGAATATTAGTGAATTAGTGTGATGTTAATAAAATAAAAAACACTAATACTAACCTACTCCTGTTCCCCCGAAGAACAGATTGCTTCCAGATCTTCCTAGCAAGTGCAATGCAGTGAAGTCATTGCACCTGCTTAGTAGTAGAGCGCACAGACCAGGGAATGATCCTCGGCTCATGCACTCCTTCTACTCAGCCAAGCAGGTGCAATTAATTCATGGCATCACATCTGCTGGGGAGAGTACAGGCTCTGAAAAACATCCATTACAGCCTGAGCCCCCTGCCACTGCAGACCACATAGCAGCCCTTATGACTGCTATGATGGTAGTTGCGCTCATGGGTACTGTATGGTTTCCTGCAGCACATTTGCCTAAAGATGTTGCAGCTGGGCCTGTAAATCCTGCAAACTCATAGGTTGTCAAAGCTAACGTCCCAGCTCATCCCATAAATTCTTAATTGACAATAAATCTGGTGATAAGACAGGCCAAGGAATAGTTGCAATCTGGTAGAGACATTCCTGGGAAACCTTTTCTGTGTTTTGGGCGAGAATTATCCTGCGGAAAAATTACAGGGGTCTGTAATGGAGGCGCCACCTGTGTCTGAATGGTGGACAATGAAACCGTGGGAGATGCTTGTGCTTGTTGGTGGATACAATGATCCTCTCTACTTGTCCTCTGTCTGTCCTGTCCGTAACCTGTTCACCATGTGTGCACACCCTCACGTAACCACTACTTGGAATACCTGCTAATAGCTAGGTTAGAATAGGCTAGATGGCGAGCAAGTTGTAGAAAGACCATACTGCTTCTCTCAATCCAGTGATGTGCCCACTCTCAAAATCTGTCAGCTTGGCAAAATGTATTTCGTCACAGAAGTACACTACCCAAAATCTTTTTAGAGGGCAGTAGAATAAGCATTTTTGTAGCCACTTGTGGCAAGACCTGTCTAATCTAAGAAGTGTCTAATCAGACAATACCTGCAATTATACCTGAAATAATTTACATATATGCCTGAGACATACTGTAACTGTATGCCCAGTTTTGCAGCAATCCGACATTTCTATCTGGGTGCTTTATTTTTTGTCAGTTAGTGTATTTGCACTCTGGACTATTCCTAAATTCCAGACTTAATTTTCTGAAAACATTCCTAGGATGATTTGGGTGTATACTTTACCTTGCTATTAAGATGACGGTGACAATTATCTTTGGAGATTTTTTAGAATGGCTGGTGAGCTGATGCTGCCACTACCATGTTCATATAAATTCTGGAAATGAGATGGTTGGTATAGTTTCTGTGTCTTCTAATGATAGAAAGGGAAATGTTAAAACACACAAAAAATCTCATATATGTCTGCTTATTACTCTGAGTGTATGCTGTTTTAGGGGTGATGAGTACAGCCTTTATTCTGAACTTAACTTTTAAAAGGTTTGGGCCAAATTTTATCAGGGTATAAGAGTCCAACCAATGCAACCACCACCAAACATTAGTAGTTCTGTGTCTCCCTGTTTGAATTGAGCTACTGCTCTATTCATTGCTATGGGACTGCTGTAGAGAAGCCTAGTAAAGTGCTTGGCTATCACTGGCATTACTATAGAGAAGGAAGGGGAACAACAAAAATGCAAAAAAGAGTAGAACTCCTTGAATAGAAGTCCAAAAAAGTCTTAGAGTAACTGCAGGGCGCCAAAAGGGTGGAAAGGTTATCACCAAGAAATGAAGGAAAAAAAGTGAATGGCTGCCGGTAGTGACTGAATATGTAGTGGGAACTGCTGCAAATAAATAAATGTACAGGAAAGAAAAGGGGGACCAGCCACGAAAGGGGTGCCAATCACCTGATTAGCTATGTCAGAAATGGGAGATGTGGAATAGGAGTAGTGACATAAACAAAAGTATAGTATAGTTTTAGAAAGTATTGTCACTTGGAGTATAAAAACAGATCAAAATATTAAAATAGATACATATATATATATACTTGCGATTTTGCAAGTTCTCCTACTTAGAAATCAAGGAGGGGTCTGAAATTCACATTCCCACTCTGAGAGACAGAATTTAAAAGAAAAATTCAGGAAATTACATTGTATGATTTTTAAAGAATTTATTTGTCTTATGCTGCTGCACATAAGTATTTGAACACCTGAGAAAATCAGTATTAATATTTGGTACAGAAGCCTTTGTTTGCAATTACATCGTTCCTGTAGTTCTTGACCAGGTTTGCACACAGTGCAACAGGGATTTTGGCCCACTCCTCCACACAGATCTCCTCTAGATCTGTCAGGTTTAGGGGCTGTCGCTGAGCAACACAGAGTTTCAGCTCACTCCAAAGATTTTCTATTGGATTTAGGTCTAGAGACTAGCTAGGCCACTCCAGAACCTTGATATGCTTCTTACAGAGCCACCCCTTGGTTATCCTGGCTGTGTGCTTTGGGTCGTAATGTTGGAAGACACAGCCATGACCCATATTCAATGCTCTGACTGAGGGAAGGTTGTTGCTCAAAATCTTACAATAAATGGCCACATTCATCCTCTCCTTAATACAGTCGTCCTGTCTCCTTCGCAGAAAAGCACCCTCAAAGTAGGATGTTACCCCTTCCCCAGTAGGGATGGTGTTCTTGGGTGCAACTCATCCTTCTTTTTCCTTCAAACACGACCAAGTGAAGTTTAGACCAAAAAGTTCTACTTTGGTCTCATCTGACCACATAACTTACCCCCATGCTTCCTCTGGATCCTCCAGATGGTCATTGGCAAACTTCAGATGGGCCTGGACATGTGATGCCTTAAGCAGGGGAACCTTCTGTGCAATGCATGATTTGAAACCATGATGGCGTAGTGTTTTACTGACAGTGACGTTTGAAACTGTGGTCCCAGCTCTCTTCATGTCATTGACCAGCTCCTCCTTTGTAGTTATGGGCTGATTTCTCACCTTTCTTATCATCAGTGATATCCCATGAGGTGAGAATTTGCATGGAGCCCCAGTTCAAGGGAGACTGACAGTCATCGTTAGCCTCTTCCATTTTCTAACAATTTCTACAACAGTTGATCAATTTTCACCAAGCTGCTTGGCAATTGCCTTGAAGCCCTTTCCAGCCTTGTGGAGGTCACCACTTTTGTCTCTAGGGTCTTTTGACAGCTCTTTGGTCTTGCCCATGGTAGTAGTTGGCATCTGACTGACTGTGGGGTGGACGGGTGTCTTTAAAGAGCTCAGACAGGTGTTACTAAGTTAGATTAATGAGTAGTAGAGGTGGACTTTTTAAAGGCACAGTAACAGGCCTTTGAGAGCCAGAATTCTTGCTGATTGCCAGATGTTCAAATACTTACTGTATGTGCAGCAGTGCAAGACAAATAAATTCTTTCAAAATCATACAATCTGATTTCCTGAATTTTTTTTTTATTCTGTCTCTCAGAGTGGGAATGGACTTACAATGTGAATTTCAGACCCCTCCATGATTTCTAAGTGGGAGAACTTGCAGAATCGCAGGGTGTTCAAATACTTCTGTTCCTCACTATAGATATATATATATTGTGGCGTTTCGAAATGTCAGCCTTATACAATCACGCATCTGTGAGGTGACTTGTTGAATCAGACATTCTCCACTTACATTTTAGGCATCAGACACCCAGGAGTTAATCAAGTAGTTTTTAATCCGGAGATTGTATTACAAGATATGCAGGGAATCCAGATGGTAAAAGAATTATGCCACTAATATTCTCCTTGACAAGAAGATGAGATACTACTAAGATTCTCCTCAGATTCTCCTCAGAATTAGAGCACACACAAACAGCAATGCATGACAGGGAAAACAGGAAGTGGCTAGACTGAACCAACTAGAAGCTTAAACAGAGGGGGGAGGAGAAGAGAGGAGCATACTAATACACAATGCAAGATACTGAAACAGAACACTCCCCGTCTGGTATCGGTAGATACCACTATGTATATGCATACAATGGAATTGTATAAATAACAATGAATAATGTCCATAAACCTGATGAATAGACAGATGAATAATGTCCATAAACCTGATAAATAGACAGATGAATAATGTCCATAAACCTAAAAAGCAAACATGCAATGAACATTTATTCAAACCAAAAAAGGATATGTCTTCAGTTCAGACCATAGAGCTGGTGCTGGAAACAGTCCTAGAAGATGATGAGCATCTCTGGTAGAAGGAATCTCAACATGGAAGTTCTTTCCATCCCAACTAGAAACGACTTTAGTAATAAGTCCAGTAGGCCAGTCGAGACGATTAACTTGTTTGTCTCTTAACAGAACAAAATCTCCTTCCTTTCAATTAGGCCTTGGTTCTTGCCACCTTCTGCATTCTTGCAAGAGGCAGAGGTACTTTCTTCTCCACTTTTCCCAGAACTGACTGGCGAGATGTTTTACCTGCTTCCACCGAAACTTATAAAGGTTGTGCTCTTTGAAAACGCCAGTTGGCACAGGAATATTTCCTATATTTTTTTGTTTTTTTTCTTGAGTGATCTTTTATGCACCCCAGATGTGGGTGATTGTCTGTTGCTTTCATTAGAAGCTGAGTGAGTCTTTCTCCTTGATCTTACCAAAGATTTAGAATGTGACTTCTCTGTCTGTGTCACCGATTTAGAGCGAGAGCACTTATTTTGTGAGACTGATTTACATGTAGATTGCTTTCTGTCTATGAATCGTGAACGCAAATGCTCATGTCTGCTTTTAACTTCTGAAGTGAAATCTGTCTTTGTACGTATGGACTTGGGTTGTTGACATGCAGTATTTGTCATGGACATTGGCGGTGAACTTTTCCCTGTGGTTTCCAGAAAAGGCTGAGCAATATGAAGGTGCTCATCCATTTAAGACTGGGAACAACTGTGGTCCTCTTGGGTGCAATCAACAACTGCAGATGGAACTGAAGGTTCTTGCAAAGTATCTGAAATTAACTCTTCCTCTGTTGAAGGAACCTCCTTTATAGAACGTTCGGAAGATACTTAATTTACAGAATTAAACTCATTGTCAAACAGTTGACTGGAAGGCTCATGTTTCTGTGGTATCTCATCAGAACTACATGAATCAGAAGGCTTGTTGTCAGTGATGATATAGGATTCATTATGATAAACTGTGTGAGGACTGCAAAGCTGGGAAGGGCTTGAAGAGGGCTCCAATTGAAATCTTGAAGGCCTTTCTACAAGCTGCCCTTCTGTCCAGGAACATTCTTCTGCAGCTGACTTCTTGGGATTTAAGCTGCTTTCTGATGTTTTTAGAATATTTGGGCAAGGAACCTCTTGCATATAGTCGAGGTTAGGACACTGCCTGACGTAAGAAGTTCGTCCCCTTATTAATATGTCAGTTCTGAAGGAGTGTACTTGGCAGGGTCTGCGGGTTCTGTCCAGACATACATCCCCCACAATGATCCAACCCACTATAAGTTTATGGGCATATGGAGCGTTGAAAGGGCCATTGAAAAGTTCAAGGACCTTATGAGCCTCAAGAATGTCTCTACCTAGCAAGAGCAAGATCTTGGCATGGTTATCAAGGGGAGGAATCTCTCTGGCTATGTTCCTGAGATGAGGGTGATGCTGTAGGGCTTCAGGTGTGGGAATCTCATCCCTTGTGTCTGGCAATTTGTCACACTCAATAAGAGTTGGAAGAGAGAGTTTCTTATCTCCTTTGATGGGCTTCAAGGTGAAACCATTATCTCTTCTTCCTGAGGTTGTCACAAGACCAGAGCATGTTCCTAGGGTGTAGGGTGTAGTTTCTCCCTCTATCCTGAACAGATCAAAGAACTTAGGGCTAGCTAGGGAACGATTACTTTAGTCATCTAGAATAGCATACATTCTTATGGTCTTCTCTAGTCGTACAGTAGTAAACACATCCACGAGACAAATCTTAGAACAAGACTTACCGCACACTAGTCCTTCTCCACATACCTTTGTGCATCTGGGCGTGACTGTTGTGGTTGGTCGGTCGGCACTCTCCCCGCCATGACTCTCCCCGCCTTGATCGGAATGGGGCTTGTGCCAGTTAAATGGTTCTAGGTTCTGCCTGATTGGTCCCGGGTGAACAGCGGATATGTGTAGATCACTATTACATTCAGAACACTTGACAGGAACCTTACAGTCTCTGGCGAAGTGCTCAGTGGATGTACAGCATCTGAAGCAGATATTATGACTCCTTAGGAACGCCTTACGTTCCTCAAAGTGCTTTGCTATGAAGACATGGCATTTCCTTAAAGGATGTGGTTTATCATGGATAGGGCAATGATGATCGGGTTCCTTGGGGCTTTCATTTCCATTGTTAGTAATGGGCACAACCCCTGTCTTTTTTACTGAAATTAGACCTTTAGGGTTCCTCTGTCTGGGACTGAAAGTCTCGTGTCTCTGTTTAGTAGAGCCAAAGATGTTGGTTCCCAAGGTGTTGAAGCTCGGATCGTTCTTAGCTCTAGCTAAGTGCTTGATGAACTTACAGAAGAATGAAAATGGTGGAAAGGGAATATGATGTTGCTCCTTGTATTTTGAACCTGTTGTTTCCCATTGGTCTTGAATATTGAGGGGTAATTTATCCACGATTAGGCCCACACCATGGGAGGTATCAAGAAAGCTGAGACCTGGTAGCTATGGGTCTCCCTTGACGATTTCAAACTCAAGAAGAAGGTCGCTTAATTCCTGGAACTCTTGGTGGTCTGTATTGGATAATCTAGGAAAGTCGTATAGTCGTTTAAATAAGGCACGTTCAACTACTTCCGAGCCGCCGTATGTCTGCTCTAATTTTTCCCATGCGAGACAAAGCCCTTTGACTGGTTCGAAGATATGAACAGTTTTGAGTCTCTTAACAGAGTTTGACAACCATGGACCTAGCCAACTAATTAGTAAATCAAGTTCTTGCATAGGCAGTACAGCAAGGGTTTCAACTGTTGTCTTGAAGGTGGCCTTCCAACTTCTATAGTTCTCTGGGCGATCATCAAAGTTAGTAAGGCTAGAACTGATGAGGTCCCTGAGAGTGAGGTACTTAGCGATTTCTGATGCGTTATTTCTTTCCTGCATCATGGCGATGGGAACTTTTCCCTCGCTGGTGTTGTTGGCACCATCTGATAATCTATGTTTGGGGGTTGGAAGATGGAATGGAGTGGCAGCTGGGTTGAGCGTAAATGAAGGCTTCACATCTGGTAATGTTGGCGCCAGCGTCTTGGTTGCTATGTAACTAATCTCAGGAGGTTTTAATGTGATTTGATGAGCTTGAAGCGGCTTGGTCTCTAATGGCGCCTGAAATACTGTGTAAGGTGCCAGAGGTTTGAAAGAGAGAGAAATGTCCACTGGACTGGGGTCAACTGTATAGTTATCAGCTGCTTCTTTTTCTATTCGCATGAGTTCAGCAGGCTGGCATGCAGAGCCCAAATCTTCTGGTGCAAATGAATTGACTTTGCTTTGGTCTAGGACGAATTGCAGGGTACGGCCTTCTGAGTCATTAGATATCTTGGACATAGGATGATAAGCTTCTTCTTCTTCAGCAGCTTCCTCAAGAACTCTGAGTTCAGCCATGGCTGCTGCTTCTTCCCTTTCCTTCTAAAGGACCTCCAACTCAGCTTCGCCCTTGGCTTTGGTCGCTTGCACCTGAGCCTGTATAGCTGCGTGATTAGCTTGAGATTGGGCTTGTATAGCTTGTGCCTGAGCCTGTATAGCTGCTTGATTAGCTTGAGATTGGGCTTGTATAGCTTGTGCCTCAGCCTGTATAGCTGCTTGATTAGCTTGAGATTGGGCTTGTGTTTCTGCGACTTGTGCCTTAATGGCTGCTTCCTTTCTAATGCAGTGAGCTTGTACCTTCGCTGCTTCCACTTTTGCGCGTGCCAACACCAATGAAGTACTCAGGGAAGAGTGCTGTGAGCGAGACCTTAGCAATGAGGACTGAGCAATAGATTTCGAGGAATGGGATGAAGCCTTGGAGTGCCTTGAAAGGTTAGAATGGCGGGACGCAGTTTCATATTATTGTCCTCTAGCATTGACTTGACTGCCATAAATCTGCTATATCTTTCATCATTAAGTGCACTGTGGGTCTTTAATTCTAGGCTGAATTCCTCAGAGTTGAGACTTGATAACAGAGAAGAATATTTTGCAGACAGTCTCTTATAACTATCATAGCTTTTATTCAATTTTGTACACATGTGTTACATCCATACATTGTTCAGTCTTTTTCCACAAAATAGTTAAATTATTGCATACCTCCATTTTGTCGGTTAGAAAAGCCTCTTTTATTTTTAATGAGGGATTAGTTAGAAATCCTTCTAGCTGTGTCCTGCATTTCCATCTGTAAAACAGCAGCGACCTCTAGTGGTGGTTAAGTCTTTTAATAGCTTACAGCAGGCAGACAATATTTACCTCAGAAAACAGTCAGAACAGTCCCTATCCTGTATGAAACTGAAATTGCTAGAAGGTTCTGCGATCCTAGTGAATGCAGTACTGAGCAGTATAAGATGTTACCCTCCACTTTAGCATAATAGTAGACAAATGATGATGGCTATTACTTGGAGGAGGAGAATATTATTTTCTTAGCGGGAGAAGGAGAGTACTTAGACAATTCTTTTACTGTTGCGTTTTGAAATGTCAGCCTTGTACAATCACGCATCTGTGAGGTGACTTGTTGAATCAGACATTCTCCACTTACAGTTTACACATCAGACACCCAGGAGTTAATCAAGTAGTTTTTAATCCAGAAATTGTATTACAAGTTATGGAGGGAATACAGATGGTAAAAGAATTATGCCTCTAATAGGCTCCTTGACAAGAAAATGAGATACTACTAAGATTCTCCTCAGATTCTCCTCAGAATTAGAGCACACACAAACAGCAATGCATGACAGGGAAAACAGGAAGTGGCTAGACTGAACCAACTAGAAGCTTAAACAGAGGGGGGAGGAGAAGAGAGGAGCATACTAATACACAATGCAAGATACTGAAACAGAACATATATATACATATATATATATATATATATATATATATATAACTCACTTCACCAGGGAGGTAGTTTATTGGATCATCTCAAGACACCCATAGGCTCAACTCCCCCGCCTGGATCGCTTGTAGAATCTTAGGAAGAACTGCAGTCGCCACGGATGGTACCGTACCTCTGGAAAATTCCTTTTATTGGTATGAAGGCTCAATGCATTTCGGGGATGTTACCATATACCCCCTTCTGCAGGAGGAATCAATATACATATAAAATAATAAAATCATAGAGGTGTAGAGGTAGGTCTTATGTATGGGTCTTTTATATATATATCTATATCTATATCTATATATATATATATATATATATAATGTATGTTCCCGCCTGAATTGTGCACGAGGGGGGCGCATCACCGTTTTGTCAGATATCTTTGCCTTTATTTTTGCACAGGAAGATCGCCAGATATTCCTAGTGGAAATTTTATCAATTATAAGTAAGGACGATTGGTAGGCTAGGGAAGGGGATGGCAGGGCTCAAGGGAGATCGGAAGGGAGCAACTTCCGAAACCCGCGTTGGTAGAACGCACCCGTGGAACTCATCGGCCGGCTTGACGTCACTTCCGGTTGGAGGAACGCAGAAGTGGGAACACTGGGACGCAAGGGCGTGTAATCACCTGTCGTTCATAAATGCATACCATTGAGGTGGGGAAAAACAAAAGGGGGGAAGTACCAATGCGGATTTTGAATTATTATAGCTTATAAGCATATGGGGCAAGCGTTACATTAAAAATCTAACCACTATGTGATGGTGTAATCGTAGACTTCTGGAGTATGTGTGCATAAGGGGCAAATCTAAATAATACAGAGACAATAAATATATATCTATCTATATATATATATATATATATATATATATATGATATGATAAAACTGATATAGGTTATAATATATGATAAGATGAGGGGTATAATCTTATCATATATTATAACCTATACTATGATTTTTATACCCATCATTAGAGATGAGTGAATCAAACTTGACGAAGTGGAATTCGATCCGAATTTCAGGAAAAATTCAATTTGCACTGAATCCGAATTTCCTCACGATTTGTGGTAAGTTGGTAACGAATCGCATTTTTCCTAAAATGGCTGCTGCACGTGTGAGGACATGGAGCAAGGAACTCTGGGAAGGTGAGATCACCCATAATGCCAGGCATGCAGCCAATCAGCAGCCAGCCAGCCCTGTGATGTCACAGCCCTATAAATAGCCTCAGCCATCTTGGATTCTGTCATTTATCAGTATACTTAGTGCAGAGAGAGACGTCAGTAGGCGTTAGGGACAGTGTTAGAAAAAACTTCATTGTGGTAAAAAAAAAAGTTTACAAGTGCAGGGAAAGATTATTCAAGGTGTAGGGAAAGGATAGGGAGTAATCATTCCACAGCATTTATGTTGAACAGGGTTCAGTAGGGAAGGTTACAGCCTGGGTAATAGGAAAAATCCTATTACACCTTGCTGCACTGACTGGGGACCCAAATTGCATATTGTATTATACAGCTCTGTTATTCCAGAAAACCGTTCTTGTTATTAGGGTGTGAGTGGTGTTTGATACAGCCATTAACAGGGTTTATTACAAGGAAATATTTCTATGTCTTATTTGCCCTTGTGCGGTGCAGTTATATGTTCCAAAGAATTTTTTGGCTTGTATTAGTGGGGGGGGGGGGGAAGGGCTTATTAGCCGTTGTCTGGTGAAGTGCGAAAATGACAGCCCTTTTTGGCCTCCATTAGAGGCAAACGAAAAATATATTTGCCGTTCAGCGGTGCAGTTATATGTTCTAAAGCCCTTTTTGTCGTGTATTAGTGGCAAAAGTAAAATATATTTGCCGTTCAGCGGTGAAATTATATTTTCTAAAGCCCTTTGTGGCATGTAATAGTGGCAAAATAAAAATATATTTGCCATTCAGCACTGCAGTTATATGTTCTAAAGCCCTTTTTGTCATGTATTAGTGGCAAAAGAAAAATATATTTGCCATTTAGTGATGCAGTTATATGTTCTAAAGCCCTTTTTGACGTGTAATAGTTGTAAAATAAAAATACATTTGCTGTTCAGCGGTGCAGTTATATATTCTAAAGCTTTTTGCGTCGTGTACAAGTGGAAAAAAGTTAAATATATTTGCCGTCCAGCAGTGCAGTTATATATTTTAAAGCGCTTTGTGTCATATATAAGTGGAAAAAAGAAAAATATATTTGCCAGTAAGCGGTGCAGTTATATATTCTAAAGCCATTTGTGTGATGTATAAGTGGAAAAAAGAAAAATATATTTGCCGTTCAGCTGTGCAGTTTTATATTCTAAAGCCTTTTGTAATGTGTATAAGTGGAAAAATGAAAAATATATTTGCCATTCAGCGTGGAAAAAAGAAAAATATATTTGCCGTTCAGCAGTGCAGTTATGTATTCTAAAGCCTTTTGTGTCATGTATAAGTGAAAAAAAGAAAAATTGATTAGCCGTTCAGCAGTGCAGTTATATATTCTAAAGTATTTTGTGTAGTGTATAAGTGGAAAAAAGAAAAATGTATTTGCCGTTCAGCGGTGCAGTTATATGTTCTAAAGCCTTAGGAACACTTATTTATTATAACTGGCTGGTATAATCGTGCCGCACATCTCTCTGTATAATCAAGGATGTGCTACCAATAATCAATAGAACTAAATGAAGGAGGAATGACTGTGATAGAGATCACTTTTTTTATTTGCGGCCCCTTGAAATAGAATTATGTGACAATGCGGCCCTCAGACCAAAAAAGGTTGTGCACCCCTGTTCTAAAGCCTTTTGTGTCATGTAGAACTGGAATAAAGAAAAATATATTTGCCGTTCAGCGGTAAAGTTATATGTTCTAAAGCCCTTTTTAGCATGTATTAGTGGCAAAAAATATATATATATTTGCCATTCAGCGGATAGGTTCTAAAGCCCTTTTTTGCGTGTATTAGTGGGGGAAAAAAAAAAGGGCTTAATAGCCGTTGTGTGTTGAAGTGAGAAAATTACAATGCTTTTTGGTGTGTATTAGTGTATTATCAAATAGCAGAGTTTTCCCTGGAAAAGTTGTCCTGCCCGGCCAGTAGTGTGGCATCAGAGTGGGTGTTTAGAGCGGCAGGGGTTATAGTTGCCCCAAGAAGAAGCCGCTTGTCCACCCAAAATGTGGAGAGACTGACCTTTGTCAAGATAAATCAGGCGTGGATCAGCCAGGATTTACACCCACCAATGTCTGATGCATCAGACTAGATTATCCATGGTGCCAAACCAACACTTTGACAAAAGAGATCGGTTTCTTCTGGCTACCTGCCTCAGCCACTATTCTGATGCTGCCACCCGCCTGATGCCACACATCTGATGCGAAGTGCTCCTTCTTTCACCCACCATCTTCAGTTGGTACTCGTATTGCCAACAACCTCCCCACTCTGTCACCTTGCCACTCTGTGGTCTCCTGATGCTGCTGCCAACTCCACACTGTCACCTTGGCACTCTGTGGACTCCTAATGCTGCTGCCGCCACCTTTGCACTCTGTCATTGTGCCACTCTGTGGCCTCTTGATGATGCTGCTGCCACCTCCACACTCTGTCATTGTGCCACTCTGTGGTCTCCTGATGCGGCCGCCACCTCTACACTCAGCCATTGTGCCACTCTGTGGCCTCTTGATGCTGCCGCCACCTCCACACTCTGTCATTGTGCCGCTCCATGGCCTCCTGATGCTGCCGCCACCTCCACGTGTCATCTCTGTTTTGGATCTATTTCAGTTTTTTTTGGCATCAGCAATACTGATAGATTAATGACCAAATGCTGACCGAGTGAAGGCGGATGCTCAACAGACAGGATACGTTTTTTTGGCGTTATTGTTCTGATGGATCAGAGGAAGGGCAAAATAACCAGTGACGTCAACACAAACTTACTGCTGACACCCTCTCCACTGTGTCGGGGGGGGGGAGGCTCTACTTGCATAAGCGTTTAATAGAACAGGTTCTGTAGACATCTATGTGGAATCAGATGATGAGGGTGTAAATGGAGTGCGCTTCTTCTTGACGCCAACATCAACCTGTAAGGCTGAGTTCATACTTGAGTTATTTGGTCAGTTTTGACCCAGTGACTGCCCAAATAAGTGAAGTATGCAGTGAGTCATACTGACTCACAGTATTATTTCACTACCACAGCAGACTCCCTATGCATGTTACTGCAAGGCACAGTGTTCTACACTACTATAAAAGCTCTCTGCAGCCTGGAAATAGACGTTTTTTAACGTGATTCGCAACAAATAAATTCGGATCGAAGCACACTTTTCTGAAAAATTCGGCCGAATCGAATTTTTGAAAAATTTGCTCATCTCTACCCATCATCATATCATACTATATTATATGCCAATGGAACATCATTTATCCATTTCATCGGTTTTATCTTATCCCAACCCTGCACCAGATGATTGTACACTATATTTGACATATATACTTTTTAATATTTTATTTTTTTCATTGATTTTATTTTCATTTATTGTGTTTTTTCCCTTCATGATCCATTTAGCCAATGCCTTTTTTATTTATTTATCTTTTATTATCCAATGTCTCTTTGCATTTGATGTCTCTGTTTAATTCTTATATATATATATATATATATATATATATATATATATACTATATATATATATATATATATATATATACAGTTGTGTTCAAAATTATTCAACCCCCAATGCTGTAAAGGGTTTTAGGGAATTTAGTGTACATTTGTAATTGTGTTCAGAATGCAATATTACAAGGACTTTTTAAAGAACCAAATGCAACTAAAATGACATCAATTGTTTTTGTAATACAGTATTAAATGTTTTTTTTGTGATTTCTTCATTGACACAATTATTCAACCCCTTAAAGACGACCACTCTTAAGAACAGAGGTTCATTCAAGTGTTTTCGATCAGGTATTAAAAACACCTCTGGATGTCAAGGAGCAGCAATCAAGCATAATAAGCACCAATGAGGCAGATTTAAAATGACTGTGATACTCAGCTCCTTCGACTGTGGTTCTTCTATATATATATATAGTTTGATCTGTTTTTATACTCCAAGTGACAATACTTTCCAAAACTCTACTTTTGTTTATGTCACTACTCCTATTTCACATCTCTCATTTCTGACATAGCTAATCAGGTGATTGGCGCCCCTTTCGTGGATGGTCCCCCTTTTCTTTCCTATTCCAAAAGAGATAAATGTAGCAGCAAAGTGCATGCTTAACCACCGCTGCTTTCACACTATTAGCTATAAGACCCCTGTTCTCGTGATCAGTGGGGGTCCCACCAGTTGGACCTCCACAAATCAGACTCTTATGTCCTATACTGTGAATGAGGGATACATTTTAAACTGGACATACATTTTAAGTAGAAAATCTTCATACCTTTTGGCAACAAGACCAAATGGTTTGGACAATTAGATGTCTTTGTGCAGTGTCCCTCAAATGTTAATTAGACTGTATGCCATGCACTGTATGTCCCATAGGCTATATAATTGGTGTCTGTCCCTGGTAACTGTTGCTTGGCAGAGCTGGCACCACCACTTTCTCTCTAAGAGGAAGTGAGTAAGTCAAGTGTAAGCTGTGGATGTGTGGGCAGCAAGAGAACAGAGTTTAACAGGGAATGCTTCACCCTGTGGATTAAAAAGCAGCAAAGTGACAGCATACTGTATGTGCCAGCCAGGGGTGAACCTATCCTTTCTGCTGCCTGAGGCAAAAAGTGAAACGGCACCCTCCCCTCACCCGAATATAGAGAGATGAGCACTTCTACAATGGAAGCGGTCATTTCTCAGTCATGGCCCTGCCATGGCCCCCTTATGTCTCTAGGTCTTGCTGCCTGAGGCAGTTGCCTCATCGGGCCTTATTGGAGGTGCATCCCTAGTGCCAGTCCTTGAAGGAAATAACTACTGGATTTTACAGAAAGATGAGGGGCCCCAGGATGTTGCAGAGCATTTGTCAGAGAAAGGTAACGCATCTTACTTGTGGCTACAGACTTCTCTGCATTCTGGTAAGAGCAATAAGCTTCAGGTTCCCCATCACATCAAAAAGATGGAAGGTCCCTCTGTTCAGAGACTGTATTCCACTGAGGATACTGCAGAGCTACCATATAGTGAAAGCGAGAGAGGTCAGTTGCACACACCCCTTAGGTCAGGAAAAGACAGATTGTATAGCCTGTTTGAAAATAAAGAGAGAGAGGCAAGCCTCTCATACACAGTCTTGGGAACAGCATATGTTAAATATAAAGACTGAGCTTAAAGAGTACAGTGCCTGTGTGATTCAATCTGGTCCAATTGCATGCACGATCATCTGTATTGCTGTCACATCATTTAGTGACCTGGCCTTGCACCTCAAAAATCCATCTACACCAAAGGTACCCAAACTAACACCAAGTTTTAGGAAACATGCCTCCATTTTTTTCAGTTGCTACATGGTAGACCCTTGGCAAAGCAGACTTTAAATTTAGTCATATCAGCATGGTTTTCTGCCATTGCACTTAATATATTATAAAAAGTATGTAACTGTTCTTTCCTTAAGATACCTGCATCACATTCAGATAACAGGATATCTTCCACCATTAAGTCTTGAAAGTCTTTATTAGGTAATATAGTTATATCAGGACACTGGTTCATGAACAGAGTGTTTTATTTCTCCGCATTCGTTTCTAATGGTGTCCTACAGAAAAAAAAATATAGTACTTAAACCCTGGTATGGTACATCAGGAATGTCTACTATATATTGTATTACCATGATACATCTAGTTTTTATTCCTTATGTCATTAGTAAGCCATACATGGCTCGGATCTATGGTATATATTGTATAGTAAAATATAGCTTTCAAAAAATCTTTTTTAACAAATACTGTACTTCCTCAACCTGAAGTTTTTGTGATTTTCAAAATAAAATAAAAGGTATTAAAGGATAATTCTAGTTATAGAAAGTAATTCCCTATCCACAGAACTACAGTGCTTGGCTATCTCCGGAACTCCTATAGAAATGGAGTGGAGGCGCACATTTCCGACCAGCCGCTCTGTCCATTTCAGGGTGGTAGGGTGCCCAGTAGAGTTGATCGGACCTGCCTCTTGGCAGGTTTGAGTTTGGAGTTTAAGTGAATTAAGTAATGGATTCCTTTCTCACAGAATCCATCACGTAATTTAATGCCGTCATGCCGCATAATACAAGTGTATGGCCAGCCCCATACTTGTATTATGACGGCATACAAAAAGGAATACCTCTAAAGGCATTGAATTACATTATGGATTCATTGAGAACTGAATCCATTACATAATTCACTTAAAACCTGTAGTGCCCAGTTCTTGGGATTGGTTGGGTTCCCAGCAGAGACACCCCCATCAGTCTAATAGTTATCACCTATGCTGTGGATAGGGCATAACATTCTGTAAACGGAATACCCTTTTATTAATGTAAGTTGTTAAGCTGTGTTATTCTACCAAGAGGTACTCTGGGCTACAGATACTGATGACCTATCCACAGCTAATGTTCACCAGAGGAAGGGGAGTCCATCAAAGCAGGATGTGCTCTTACAGAATGGCTCATTATTCTGGCTCAAAGAGTGGGTTCAACAGAACGGAAATTGCGTTATGCCATTAGCCGCCATATTACAGAGGTATTCTCCGTATAAGTAATATGGCAGCATACAGAGGCACTAGACATTGTTACACCGAGTACCTACATTTATGTACTAGCCACTGCTTCTCCATGTGCATGCACCCTAACGCTTTAAGTTGTAATGCATTATCTCACATTGTTTAACAATATATTAATCTATTATTCCAATGTATCACAAAAAGCAAACAAAATGAAAAACTTTCACTTTATATAGCGCACATGGGAGAGCTATCAAAAGAAAACAACTTAATGCGCATATTCAAGATGCAGAGAATGCAAGTTTTAATCATTTCACAAAAAAAAACATCCAGTCTCAAATTCACCTGAATTTTCATTAAACAGCTTAAATTTAATGTTTCCTTTTTTAACTTTTTTTTTCCCTTTAATCAGTCATTTTTGTGAGGCTGTAACTGGATTTGATGACTGTCCCAGATTATATCCAACTGAGGAGTGGGTGTCTTTGCACCTGGCGCAGGGTACGTAGCTTAACAATACATATCATTACATTATTTACAGCTCATTTTATTTTATTCATCATCACCAGGCTGCAGGTTAACTCTTCACCAGCCGCCAGGAGAGTGTTCCGTGCTAACACAGGATTACTGTATATTTTATGATGGTGGGGAGAACATCTTAAACTGCATTGTATTTCTAAATAGGGAAACATGTTCATTACAACAGGGATCAGCATCAGAGCTGCCTAATTCCTCTCCCAGGAAATCTGCTCCATAATTACATTCCTTACGACACTGCACTTGTACTTCTGCTGATAACACAGGTTGTGAAGGCAGCTCTGTACCGTACTCAATTAATGCACTGTCTTTTTAACTTCTTTTATTAGACTACATCTAGTTCCTATGGGACTTAATGTCAAGCTGTTGGCAGTCAAAAACCCCATAGGGCATTAATTTTATGCAGTGTCAGCCCTGTCTTTAGTGTACTGGTAAAAATAAGATTACATGACCCCTCTCTCCCTTCCCCAAATTAAAAGATGACTCAGCAGCTATAGTACTATGACAATATAGAACAAAATAGGACATATAGAAGAGGAAAGAATAGGACATTCTACTCTGGGCACAGAATATGACTTCATGGCTTGGGCCAGATAAAGCTATGCATGGGTCAAAATATAAGCGCACAGCTGTTGCATAGGCAGAAATGGATATTGTAAAAGATAATCATACAGCAAAGCTGACTCTAGATTTCCAATCTTTTAAAGCACCTACCAATGACTCTGCTTCTAAATTAATCAGCCTCAAAATTATCAGCAATTTAGCTGCATTTTGCTCATAATTAGCTTGATAAATTAGCATCTGCAATGGGAAAAAAAACTTGACATCTTTTCTCAGATTCACAAAATGGTGCTTTCTTAGCAAATGATCCTTTCAATCAACATGTGGAAAATACAAAAACAAGGCTCATCAGGCAGGGAAAATATATGTATTAATATACATGATGAATGGATAATATTTACCAGGAAGATTGGTTTTAAACAGTGGAAATTGAAAATGTATTTACTAGAGATGATCGAATTTTTTAACAATTCGATTTGACCGATTCGCCGAATTTTTCGTTAAAAAATTTGGGCTTCAGTCCGAATTTATTTGTGGCGAATCACGTTAAAAACGGCAAATTCCGGGCTGCAGAGAGCATTTAAAGTGGTGTAAAACACTGTGCCTTGCAGCAACATGCATAGGGAGTCTGCAGTGGTAGTGAAATAATACTGTGAGTCAGTATGACATGCAGATGACAGGGGTCGCTCTTAGAATCACTGCATACTTCACTTATTTGGGCAGTCACAGGGCCAAACTTTACCAAATAACTCAAGTATAAACTCAGCCTTACAGGTAGATGTTAGCGTCAAGAATAAGCGCACTCCGTTTACACCCTCGTCAGCTGATTCCACATAGATGTCTACAGAACCTGTTCTATTAAAAGCTTATACAAGTAGAGCCCCCCGACAGAGTGGAGAGGGTGTCAGCAGTAGGTTTGTGTTGAGATCACTGATTCATTTACCCCATTCTTTGATCCGTCAGAACAATAATCCAGAAAAAACTGATCCTGTCTGTGGAGTATCCGCCTTCACTCGGTCAGCATTCCTACCCTGGGTACCACCAATACCATCTACAAAGGGGACTCCAAGTCCTCGTTGCTTAACTCCAACTGGCGTCACGACTACTTGCTTTAGCAGAGGGACATATAATCGTAAATACCTCTTGAGGAGCAAAGTATCCCCCAGACGCTAGGAATAGGCCGCTGCAGCAGCAGCATGAGGAAGCCACAGAATGGCACAATGACAGAGTGTGGAGGTGGCCGCAGCATCAGGAGACCACAGACTGGCTAGGTGACATAGTGAGGTGGCAGCAGCATGAGTAGGCCACAAAGTGGCACAATGACAGAGTCTGGAAGTGGCAGGAGTATAAGTAGGCCACAGAGTGGAACAATGACAGAGTCTGGAGGTGTTGGCAGCAGCAGCATCAGGAGGAGACCACAGAGTGGCACAATGACAGAGTCTGGAGGTGGCAGCAGCATTAGGAAACCAAGTAATAGTTGATCTCAGGGAGATAAGCTACAGAAAACACCGCGGAGCCTCGTTTAAGAGTCTCAACACAGCAATCCAAAGTACAAAGCTCCATGGGAAACAGTAATATGCTAAATAAATGTGGAGCCCCAGTATTGGGTCTGCAACACAATGAAAGCCAGATATCCCTCAAAGGAAGGAAAACCGAGCAAAGAGGTGTCTCCATTACAGAGATCACCAAATCCACCATATTAAGTGGCCCTTATATCAAGATCCCGCTTTTTTACAAGCTTTAAGGATGTGACGGGGAAGACCTAATCCAGTTATCCATCCACAGACAGCTGTTTCAGGGTGTTGCCCCTCATCAGTGTGCAGTAGGATTCTGGCTAACCAGGAGCAATGCCTTGGAGACTACTCAAACCAAATAATAGTTGATCTCAGGGAGACCGGCTACAGAAAACACCGCAGAGCCTTATTTAACAGTATCAACACAGCAATCCAAAGTGCAAAGCTCCCTGGGAAACAGTAATATGCAAAATAAATGTGGAGCCCCAGTATTGGGTCTACAACACAATGAAAGCCAGATATCCCTCAAAGGAAGGAAAACCGAGCAAAGAGGTGTCTCCATTACAGAGATCAACAAATCCACCATATTAAGTGGCCCCTATGTCAAGATCCCGCTTTTAGGCAGCATTAGGAAGCCACAGAATTGCACAATGACAGAGTCTGGAGGTGGCAGCAGCATGAGTAGGCCACAGAGTTGCACAATGACAGAGTCTGGAGGTGGCAGCCGCGTGAGTAGGCCACAGAGTGGCACAATGACAGAGTCTGGAGGTGGCAGCAGCAGCATCAGGGGGAGGCCACAGAGTGGCACAATGACAGAGTCTGGAGGTGGCCGCAGTATGAGGAAGCCACAGAATGTCACAATGACAGAGTGATGATCGACCAAGATACTTCCGGGGGGACGTGCCTGGCATGAACAGGCCTCTAGTAGCTACAGACAATGAGAAGACAAAGCATCAAAATAGCTTTGAGCCCGGAAGAGTTGCAAAGTTCATCATGATACGTCACTAAAGATTTTACCGCATACAACCGCAACACTGACCAGAGAATTTATTTTGTTTTTCGACTGACATACTTCAATAAAGATCTTACCGCATATAACTGCAGCGCTGATCACTGAATTAATATTGTTTTTCGACCAAAATACTTAGATAAAGATTTAACCACATATTACTGCAGTGTTGAATGCTGAATAAAATTTGTTTTTCCACCGAAATACGGTAATAAAGATTTTACCACATATAACTGCAGCGCTGAACGCTGAATACAATTTCTTTTTCCACCGAAATACGTCAATAAAGATTTTACCAAATATTACTACAGCCCTGAACGCTGAAAAAAATTTGTTTTTCCACCGAAATATGTCATAAAAGATTTTACTACATATAACTGCAGCGCTGAACGCTGAATACAATTTGTTTTTCCACTAAAATAAGTCACAACATTTTTTACCGCATAATACTACAGTGCTGAATGCTGAATAAAATTTGTTTTTTTTTCACCGAAATACTTCAATAAAGATTTTACCACATATAACTGCAGCGCTGAAAGCTGAATACAATTTATTTTTCGACCGAAATAAGTCACAAGAGATTTTACCGCATATTACTACGGCACTAAACGCTGAATAAAATTCGTTTTTCTGCCAAAATACTTCATAAAGATTTTACCACATATAACTGAAGCGCGGAACGCTGAATACTATTTGTTTTTCCACCAAAATAAGTCACAAAAGATTTTACCGCATAATACTTCTGATATTTACGGACTCTATACTGAAAGGGAATGTTCCACAGGATTGGCGCATAGCAAATGTGGTGCCAATATTCAAAAAAGGTCCAAAAACAGAGCCTGGAAATTATGGGCCAGTAAGTTTAACATCTGTTGTTGGTAAACTGTTTAAAGGGCTTCTAAGAGATGCTATCTTGGAGTATCTCAATAAAAATAAGCAAATAACGCCATATCAGTATGGCTTCATGAGGGATCGGTCATGTCAAACGAATTTAATCAATTTCTATGAGGAGGTAAGTTCTAGACTTGACAGCAGCGAATCAATTGTTTTCGTATATCTGGACTTTTCCAAAGCATTTGACACTGTACCTCATAAAAGGTTAGTATACAAAATGAGAATGCTCGGACTGGGGGAAAACGTCTGTATGTGGGTAAGTAACTGGTTGAGTAATAGAAAACAAAGGGTGGTTATCAACGGTACACACTCAGATTGGGTCACTGTCAATAGTAGAGTACCTCAGGGGTCAGTACTGGACCCTATCCACTTCAATATATTTATTAATGATCTTGTAGAAGGCTTGCACAGTAAAATATCAATTTTTGCAGATGACACTAAACTGTGTAAAATAATTAACACTGAAGAGGACAATATACTGCTACAGATGGATCTGGATAGATTGGAGGCTTGGGCAGAGAAATGGCAGATGAGGTTTAACACTGGCAAATGTGAAGTTATGCACATGGGAAGGAATAATGCAAGTCACCTGTACATACTAAATGGTAAAAGACTCGGTAACACTGACATGGAAAAGGATCTAGGAATTTTAATAAACAGTAAACAAAGCTGTAAAAAACAGTGTCAGGCAGCTACTGCCAAGGCTAATAAGATAATGGGTTGCATCAAAAAGGGCATAGATGCCCGTGATGAGAACATAGTCCTACCACTTTACAAATCACTAGTCAGCCCACACATGGAGTACTGTGTACAGTTCTGGGCTCCTGTGAACAAGGCAGACATAGCAGAGCTGCAGAGGGTTCAGAGGAGGGCAACTAAAGTAATTACTGGAATGGGTACCCTGAAAGGTTATCAAAATTAGGGTTATTCACCTTAGAAAACAGACGACTGAGGGGAGATCTAATATCTATGTATAAATATTTCAGGGGTCAGTACAGACATCTCTCCCATCATCTATTTATCCCCAGGACTGTAACTGTGATGAGGGGACATCCTCTGCGTCTGGAGGAAAGAAGGTTTGTACACAAACATAGAAAAGGATTCTTCACGGTAAGAGCAGTGAGACTATGGAACTCTCTGCCTGAGGAGGTGGTGATGGTGAGTACAATAAAGGAATTCAAGACTGGACTGGATGTATTTCTGGAGTGTAATAATATTACAGGCTATAGCTACTAGAGAGGGGTCGTTGATCCAGGGAGTTATTCTGATTGCCTGATTGGAGTCGGGAAGGAATTTTTTTCCCCTTAAGTGGGGAAAATTGGCTTCTGCCTCACAGGAGTTTTTTGCCTTCCTCTGCATCAACTTGTAGGAAACAGGCCGAACTGGATGGACAAATGTCTTTGTTTGGTCTTATATACTATGTTACTATGTTACTACAGTGCTGCACACTGAATAACATTTGTTTTTCCAACGAAATACGTCAATAAAGATTTTAACACATATAACGGAGCACAGAGATGGAGAAGGTGTTTGGATTTCCCCCGCACTATACGGATATCTCAGAAATGAACCGCTGCTCCCGACAGCAGCTCCTTGGAAGGTCATGGAGCGTCCCGGTCATCTGCTATCTATTCGCCCCGCAGAAGGATTATTTTGAAAGTGTATAGAAGCCACACGGGCCCCCACGCTGCAGATTTATCATGGAGACATGATGGACATTTTACTGCATATAACTACAGCACTGAACACGGAATAAAAAAAATGTTTTCGACTAAAATACGTCACTAAACGTTTCGCCAAATCTCCTGCAACAGTGAACACTTATTATATTTTGTTTCTCTACCAGAATACATCACTAAAGGTTTTAGAACATATTACTGCATTTGTGAACGCTTAATATATTTTGTTTTTGGACCTAAAAAATAATAACTGCTGAAGTGAAATACTTATATATTTTTCGTTTTGTACTGAAATAGGCCCCTAAACTCTTTCACCACAAATAAATGCAACAGTGAAGTGCGTACATTTTTTTTCTTTTTGTACTGAAATAGGCCAGTAAACGCTTTTACTAGAAATAAATGCACTAGTGAAGTGCGTATATATTTTTCTTTCTTGACAAAAAACGTTAAGGAGAGACTATACCATTCTGTACTGAAGATTTTACCGCAAAAATAAAGTTTTTTCCTTCGCTGTAATTAAGTTGGATTCAATGTTTTTTGTCAATTTTCAAGTCAGCCGCGCCCAGGAGCTGTATTCGTGCTCACAGCTGAGAGGAGCAGGTGAGAGCTGCCTTAATCTTCTTTTTGTGATATTTTTCTTTCTGTACTTACATAGGCCACTAAACGCTTTCAACACATATAACTGCACCAGTGAAGTGCATAAATTTTTTTAAACACATGTAACTACAGAAGTCACCTGAGAATATATTTTTCTTTTTGTATTTAATGATTTTGCCACGAATAAATGCACCAGTGAAGTGCGTATATATTTTTCCTTTTTGTACTGACATACGTCACAAAACGCTTTTTTACCACATATAGCTGCAGAAGTGAACTGCGTATATATTTTTCTTTTTCTACTGAAATACGCCACTAAATGCTTTCACCACATATAGTTGCAGAAGTGAACTGAGAATATATTTTTCTTTTTGTAATGAAATACGCCACTAAATGCTTTCAACACATATAACAGCAGAAGTGAACTGCGTATATATTTTTCTTTTTCCACAGATATAAGCTACTAAAGGCTTTTCAACATGGCACTTGCACCCCAAGAACAAATTGCTGGAATGACAGAGCTGCATAATGGCTATTTGGATCCCCAAATTATCCTTCACTGCACTTGTAAATCACTTTTCTAGCACTGTCCATAGCGCCTTCTTAAATCTCTCCCTTCATTAAGATGCTGTGAAAGGATTACTCCCTATACTTTCCCTTCACTTGTAAATCGCTTTTCTAGCACTGTCCCTAGCGTCTTCTGACGTCTCTCTCTGCACTAAGATGCTGTAAAAATTATTTCTCCCTATCCTTTCCCTGCACTTATAATTAGTTTTTTCATATTTTTTTTTTTTACAATG
The DNA here is from genome assembly GCA_033119425.1 of Bufotes viridis. Lineage (NCBI taxonomy): Eukaryota > Metazoa > Chordata > Amphibia > Anura > Bufonidae > Bufotes > Bufotes viridis. The sequence continues at coordinate 291,217,978 of CM065593.1, read as the reverse complement.
AGGTTTTTCTAATTGCTATCCCTAGCGCATTCTCACATCTGTCCCTGCACTCAGAATGCTGGAAAATGTCTGATTCTAAGATGGCCTCTGTATTTATAGGGCTGTGACACCACAGGGCTGATTGGCTGCATCATGCATGCCAGTCTGAGTGATCCCTCCTTCCCATACTTCCTTTCTCCATGTCCTCACAGGTGCAGCAGCCATTTCAGGAAAAATGCGATTCGTTACCACGAAGCGCGAGGAAATTCGCATTCATTGCAAATCGCAAATTTTCCTGAAATTTGGATTGAATTCCACTTCGTCAGCTTTGATTCGCTCATCTCTAGTATTAAACTGTAAAATATCCTAAGAAAAACGATCAGAGCATAAGATTTACAACTAAAGCATGTGTAAAATGTACATGGTAAATACACATTATTAAAAACAGAACTGATGACATCATCTAAAAGTGTGAGGTCACCCACTAAAACCAAACAATTGTTTTAATTTCCATAAGGGGCATTCAGATGGCCGCATGAACAGGTCCGCAACCTTTTCGCAATTTCGCGGAACAGGTGCGGACCCATTCATTTCAATGGGGTCGCAAAAGATGCGGACAGCACACTGCTGTCCACATCCAAGTCCCTTTCCGCGGCCCCGCAAAAAAAAATTGTAGACAAGAATAGGCATTTTCTATGACAGTGCTGGCCATGTGCGGTCCGCACATCCGTGTTTTTCGGTTCTGCAATTTGTTGATCCACAAAACACTACAGTGGTGTGAATGCGCCTTTAAGGAGAACCTAGAATTAAGTTACACTTGGCCCGGTGATATGTAATAAAAGCATAACAATGCCATTTGTGTGCAAGACCACTGGACTTTACCTACAACAGTCACTTTTCCCAACAGTTGGTCTTGGTACTCAGATAACTGGGGTACTCAGATAACCCCAGAATCTACAGTAGGGCTGAATTACACAGCAAAGGACAGGATCAGAATTGCAGGAAACAAGACACTATTTAAAACCATCAGCGAATGACAGGAACCAAAAGCTGAGGGTGGGAGAAGATGACCCAGCAATAGAGTGGAGGGAAGATACAATGACATGCAAAAGTTTGGGCACCCTTGGTCAAAATTACTGTTATTGTGAACAAGTTAAGCAAGTTGAAGATGAAATGATCTCCAAAAGGCATACAGTTAAAGATGACACATTCCCTTTGAATTCTAAGCAAAAACATTTTCAAAATAACAAAAAAATGAAAAGGTCCAGAAAAAAAACTTTCATCACCCTGCATTGTAAGTACCTAGTAATACCCCTTTTGGCAAGTATCACAGCTTGTAAACGCTTTTTGGAGCCAGTCAAGAGTCTTTCAATTCTTGTTTGAGGGACTTCCTTGCAAAAGTCTTCCAGTTCTGTGAGATTCCTGGGCTGTCTTGCATGCACTGGTCTTTTGAGGTCTATTCGCAGATATTTTTAGATGAGGGGACTGTGAAGGCCATGGTAAAACCTTCAGCTTGCGCATTTTGAGGTAGTTTCAGGTTGCTATTTCCTCAGTATGAAATGTGATAAGAAATGGCAGTTAACAGGAATAGTGGAGGTCAACAGATCTTGCTTGTAGGATTGCTAGAAAGTAGAAATGAGCGAACTACTCAGGATTCGTTTTGGGTCTAGTTCCCTGAATTTTTTAAAAAAAGTTTAGTTCGGACCCAAATCGATTCAGGCTGAACTGAAGTTGCTCCAATTGTCCTGAAATTTGGTATATAGCCCCCTCTAGCCTCCTAGGGCTCTGAATTTTTAGGAAAACTTGATATCTATTTTCATTAGTTTTTTTTTTAATGAAATCTCATTATATGTCAATAGAAAAAGGCCAGCATCCAATATAACATACAAATACTGATGGAAACAAATATAAAGAGGGAGCAAACAAGCAAACAGCCGGAGCACACGATCGGCCAGTCAGGAACATACATACCATGTGACCCAAAAGTGATGTACCCTATATAACATATATAACAATACAGCAGTTAAAATCCACCTAAAATAAAACTAATTAAAACCAAGGAGTATGCAGATCCAGGAAAAACCCCTACAAAAAGGACGAGAAACCAGGAGAGTCATTGAGGCCATGTGGACGCAATGTATTCAACCTCCAGATCCATCTACACTCAAGTTGAGCCAACCTCCTAGATATGTCACCAAATCGCATGTTCTTCGGTATACAATCAATGGCTCATACTTTCAGAACTGATGGGTCGCAGTTGTGGTAAAATTTGAAATCCCTAGCAACTAGAGTTGAGCGATCACCAGGAAGTTCGGGTTCGCCGGGTTCGGCCGAAGTTCGGCGCAAATTTCGAGTTGGGGACCCAAACTTGACCCCAAACCCGAACCCCATCGAAGTCAATGAAGATCCGAACTTTGGGGCACTAAAATGGCTCTGAAAAAGTAATGGAAAGGGCTAGAGGGCTGCGAAAGGAAGCAAAATGGGGGTAAGAGCTGGATAATTGCCATGCAAACAAATGTGGATAGGGAAATGACTTAAAATAACATAAAATACAGAAAAATTTTAAATAATAATCTTAAACTAGGAGGAGGAGGTCCATATGGAGTAGGAGGTTGAGGAGGCGGTGGACGTGGTGGTGAAGGTGGAAGCGGTGGTGGAGGAGGTAGTTGCCAACAACAGTTTTTTGTTTTTAATTTTTTTGTTTGGGTAGACCCCAAAACATTAGCTAATATAGAAAAGAAAACAAAGAGAAAGTGCGTTGGAGTATAACAAATGCTGCGTGTCTATTCTGCACAAGGTAAGGACAAGTCCTGTGGGATCCATGCCTGGTTTATTTTAATGAACGTGAGCTTGTCCACATTGGCTGTGGCAGACGGCTGCGCTTGTCTGTGATAACGCCCCCTGCCGTGCTAAATACACGTTCAGAAAATATACTGGCTGCAGGGCACCTCCAAGGAGTAAAGGGCAAGCTCAGGCCATGTGCCTAATTTGGAGACCCAGAAGTTGAATGGGGCAGACCCATCAGTCAGTACGTGTAGGCATGTGCACACATACTGTTCCACCATGTTGCTGAAATCGCTGTAGATCACAGACTTAACACCAAGCTCTGATATCAGATTATTTCCTAATCTCTCCCTCACAGCAGCAGCATCCTATCCCTACACCAATAAGAGCTGATGTGACATGCGGCCCTACATGACTCCAGCTTATATAGAGGCTGGGTCACATGCTGCACTGGCCAATCACAGCCATGGCATTAGTAGGCATGGCTGTGATGGCTTCTAAGGGCACACATCTTAAACGCTTGTTGATTGGCTTTATTAAGCGGCCGAATAACGAACTCAAACTTTTACGAAAATGTTCGGGTTCGGGTCCGGGTACCAAAAACTCTAAAGTCAGGTTCACTCAACGCTACTAGGTTTCAATTTGAATTCATCTTGCTCATTTCGAGCAGAAATGATGTCACTGACATGCTCCCTTACACGGATCTTTAGTTCTCTAGTGGTGAGACCCACATATATTTGGGCAATTGGCATAGTAAACGACCGCAGTACTGGAGCAAGTCAGGCGATGAGTAATTCGAAACGTTTTCTCACCAGACATATCCTGAAAATCTACAGCCCTCACTATGTTGGTGCAGAGTATAAATTTCCCACATGGCACAAATCCCCACCCTGGTTTGCTGATCCCAGGAAAAATCAGAGGAGTCTGTTTCACATAGAAGCTCTTCACTAGATGGTGCCTCAAGTTTTTGGACCTTCTTGCAACCAATAAGAGGCCGAAAGTGGCGTATTTCGATGGGATGAAGAAGCTTGTAAATAAGAGTTTACACGAGTCAATTTTCTGAAAACATTAGTCAAGACTGAACCATTAGAACCCCTCCTGAGTTGTACATCAAGGACGTCAATAAGGTCTTTATCACATTTATAGGTGAGTTTGATGTTTTTGTTATTAATATTTAAGACCGCAAAAAAAGCTAGTAATTGTAAAACATCACCCTGCCAGATCAGAAACACATCATCGATGTACCACGCCCAAAAAATTGCACGGTCCATCGATGAGTGCCGATCTGACGAAAAAAGGTCCTCCTCCCACCGCCCCAGGAACAGATTAGTGTATGAACTCGCACATGGCGCTGTCCCCTGGAGCTGCAGGTAGAAGGACCCTTCAAAAATGAAAAAATTATGTGTCAACACAAAATTTAGTAAATTGAATCAAGAAAATACTCGACAGCCTGTATCCCATCCCGATGTCTGATGCTGGTATACAGTGACTTGACGTCACACATCACCAGCACCATATCCTCCTCCAAATGAATCCCATCAATTTTACGTAGGAAATCCATCGTGTCTTGAATGAAGGATGGTAGATTGGCTACCATACCCTTCAGCTGCGAATCCAAATAGCGCCCCAGCCGCTCTGCTAGATTGCCACTCACAGATAGAATAGGCCTACCTGGAAGTACAGTACTTTAGTATTGACTCTTGATATTTGTGTATGTCAGGAAGCAGGGGGTGTTACCCCTACTCGGGGACTGGGGGCACGGGTTCCCCTTCAGCTCGGTAGAACACCTGGTGCCCGAGGTGCGGGTGCGTGGGCTGCGCGTGCATCTCCAGGAGCATAGCGTTCCTGCATCATCTGGCTGTCAGGTGCGATCCTTGCAGGGGGAGGTTCCCCGTACACACCTTCCTCGTCTGCCATTGGTTCCCGGGGAGGGAGGCCTCCTGGTTACCTTAGTAACCAGGGCATGGTCCTACCTCCCCTGGCTATAAAGACCTGGCCTGAGCTCTGGCTTATTGCTGAGTTATTCCACCTTATGGTGAACACCTAGCCTCCCTGCGGATCCTCCTATTGCCTGTTGCCGCTTTGTATCCTTCCGGATTACTGACCCTTGGACTGTCTTCCGTCCTTGAACCTTTGCGGCCTGCCTCGACCCGGATTGGACATTGACTACCCCTCTTGGATTATCCCTCTTGGATGAAAATGAAGAGGGTCACAATAGAAAGCTTATGAGGCCATCTTAATTTCTGTCTTAAACAGCGAGTGTTTACATGCTGAGCTCTCATAACTCCTCATCTTAGCGATCAGAAGAGACCCCACCGATCAAAATCTTTGTTACGACACTGACAAATCCACATTTTTTCTAAAACCTTCTTAGGTTCAACTAAGTGTAGTTATTCTTTTAGGATCTCCTAGCTTTAATCTTTAAAAATGTAATGATTCACTGTGTCAGGGAACTTTTTTTGCCTTGTGTATGCCATTTATTATGCCTCTAACTAATATAGATGGTCATAAAACATTTGACCCATTCAAAAAATGTGTCACACCTTCAAAGACAAAGGGTAAACGCTAGGGATGAATGAATCAGTTCTAAATTAATCAAATTCATAGTGAATTTCTTCCAAAGCAAAAATAAGCCTCTTGTGAAACCGAAACATTTGCGATTTGTTTCAGATGAATTGTTTAAAATGGCAGCCACCATTTTACAGGTCAGAAAACAGAGAAGAAGGAATCTGCCACAAAAAGGGATAATTCTGGACTTTAATAAAAAAATAAAACCTATCCATGGACATATATGCTGCTGTCACTTTGTCATTACTATTGCTGTCTTTGCATTAAAGAACTTGTATACCGCTGTATACAGTCCTAGGAAACCTCAGAGCATCATACATGACTTTTCAGGGCAATTGGGGCACTGTCAATTCTGATTCGACCCCGAATAAATTCTGAGAACTTATGAGATTCCTGAGATTTGTGTGAATTGGCCAGAAACAATTTTCATCAAACGGGACGGAATGCAATTTTCTGTGCAGGATTCTCATCTGACAAATCTCATCCACATGCTGTGGATTTTTCCACATGGAAATTGACCTGAGGTTTTTGTTGAGCAAAGTTTTATTATAGAATTTCTCCACTGTCTTTAATGGAGAAGTAAAAATCTGCAATGAAATCCTGATTACCTGCAGATCTGCGGCAAAACCAGCAGGTGTTAATGATGGTGTAAAATAAAACAAAAATCTGTATAATACCCTTACTAATCTTCTGCCCTTATCCTGTGGCTTCCCTGGTCGATAGACCGGTCACTGTCTACTGGACTCCAGCGATGATGTGTCATGTCGAAACGTGAGTACAACCAGTCACAAGCGGAAGCAATCGCACTTGCCAGCGTGACCTATGCAGGTACCTGGTGCTGTTCATCAAGAAGGAGAGGGAGGGACTGGCAGAGGGAACCAGAGGGGCAAGGGTGCACAGATTGGCTTGGGCCCATCCACAGTGCACTTAACTTTCCATTTGCACATGGGTTAAAAGTAATTTTTCTCCAGAAAAAAGAAACCGATCTGCATAACAAACATAGTCTTCTAATCAGTAGGGTCAACCTTAACAGGCATTATGCCTCATTTAATAGTATTGATCCTGCTGACAAATGATATTAAGCATTAGTATATTCTACAACCTGTACCTGGAATCAGCGATAGTGCTGATTAACCGAAAAAGAATTATGCTTTTATTAAAATGTAGTTCTGCTTTAGCTTCGAACATCCAACCCTATGGAGGCACAAGCCAAAATCAACGTCTAACAGCTCCAATTTCTATTAATGGTATTGTAGATTTTAGTGCATAAAGCAATTATAATATTCATACTAAAGCCCACACATATTACATTATTTATCAACATTCTGAGTACTGTAAAATGATATTGCATTTTTAAGAATGTCTTCTTTTGCTCTACACAACAGAAGCTGATGGTAATTGACCTTGCTCCATCTGTAGCAGGAAGAAAATTCTTACCATTGTTTTACTTCTGTTTTGCCATGTAAAACAATGGGCATAGAATCATTCAAATTTACCCAAAACTGGGTCTGTAAAGAAAAAATAATAATTCAAGGAATTTGAAAAAATTGAAAAAAAAGGTAAAAATAAACAGCTTCAGTAATGTGAATATGAGAAATTTCACACAATCTGTGTTACCTTTCTGCTGGCTGCAACCTTCTGCCAGATATTTTTTTTCATTCCTTTTAGGAAGCGCTTTGAGGGGAATATACCATGAGAACAATACACAGCTGCTGCTGTATAGAGATATCTAATTGTCAATATTGTGGAATTTCTGCAGCTTATTACTTGCATTCAGTCTAATTCTGGGCAAATTGCCAGTCACTTCAGGGACATTTAAGGGAACCACATTACACGTGGTACGGCAGCCCAGCTTTAAGATACCCGGCTGTTTTGCCTCTGGCCAGGGAATGTTTTTACCGATGCTCACAAAAAAAGAAAGGAGGGGGTAACAACAAATAAAAATAAAATTTGGTATTTTTTTTCAAGTGGGCTGAATTTCAAGCCCAGATGTTGGTAATGAAAGATTCAATTTAAGGATTTAAATTACAAATAAATAAAGAATGAAACAGATGTGATTTTTAAGGAAGTTCAAATTATCCAGGAAGAAAAATATCTCCGTGCATGACAAAGTACTAGGGATTGTCTCGAGAGTGTGTCGGAAACAATCTGCTTTGTTAGATACACCCTAAGGACAGGCTTGGTATAGAACAGGGAGGACTGGTGGAGCTTGTCATTAAACAAAAATTGTGTTTAATAAAACTTTATAACCGTGATTAATCCTATGAGGCCCTAAAGGAGTTTGCAATTTCTGATAAACACATTTTCCTTGTTTGCAATGGTAATGATATTTTCAAGGAAGGAAATCTGAAAGAAAATTACAAAGTTAACAAAAAAAAAAAAAAAAAAAGCTCTTACCACAACCTAAAATGAGAATAATGCTGATGGCAAAAATATTACAAACATCATCACTTCTGTAATACAGCTTTTTCTAGTAGATTTTCTTATAGAAGAATACAAATTCATCATTGTAATCTCATCTTTGGTTCATTTAATTGAACTCATGAATATTAGATAAATAGATAGATAGATAGGCAGGTAGATAGATAGATAGATAGATAGATAGATAGATTAAAAAAAAAAAAGATAGATAGATTTTCGGTAGATACATAGACAGATAGACGGATACTGTAGATAGACAGATAGACGGATACTGTAGATAGACAGCTAGATAGATAGAGAGAGAGATAGATAAACAGATAGACAGACAGATAGATAGATACTAGCAGCACGGTGGCTCAGTGGTTATCACTGGTGCATTGCAGGTCCTGACCAGGGACAGTTAAGTTTTTATGTCCTCACTGTCTTTGCCTAGGCTTCCTCCGGGTACTCCGATTTCCTCCAACACTAAAAAAAAATACAAGTAGACAAATTGGTCTACGAAACTAACCCCTTAATGGGAGCCACTGACTTCCCAGGGAGTCGCCCCAGCTGCATAACTATCCCTGCACTTTGAAACCCTGTGAGAAAAGTGCATTACAAATGTTTGTAATTAATTGTCAGTAGATAGATAGATAGATAGATAGATAGATAGATAGATAGATAGATAGATATTAGATAAAAGGTCACTAAAAGGTAGGTGAAAGATAAAATTTGATAAAATTAGATAAGAGGTCACTAAAAGGTAGTGGATGCAATCCCTCTGGGACCACTGGCGGGAAGTCCACTAGATATTCAAAAACATTCAAAAAATGAAGAGGCACTCCAAAACACAGTGAAGGGGGTGGTGGTCCCACTTTATTAACCACACAACATTTCAGTACAGCACAATTAGGTCTTTGTCAAGCAATGTGATCAATGTCACAATGGGGTTTATATACACATGATAATCATGAACAGCCAATCCATCAATACATGATTATTATAAATAGAGATGAGCGAATCAAAGTTGACGACGTAGAATTCGATCCGAATTTCAGGAAAAATTCGATTCATACCAAATCTGAATTTCCTCACGCTTCGTGGTAACGAATCGCATTTTTTCCTAAAATGGCTGCTGCACGTCTTAGAACATGGAGCAAGGAACTCTGGGAACGAGGGATCACCCACAATGCCATGAATGCAGCCAATCGGCAGCCAGCCAGCCCTGTAATGTCACAACCCTATAAATAGCCTCAGTTATCTTGGATTCAGCCATTTTCCAGCATACTTAGTGCAGGGAGAGACGTCAGCAGGCGCTAGGTACAGTGCTAGAAAAGACTTTAGAACTTAAATTTTGCTGCATAGAATTTCAGGGAAAGGATAGGGAGGAATCATTCCACAGTATTGAAGCAGAACAGGGTTCAGTAGGGGAGGTGACAGCCTGGGTAATAGGAACAATCCTATTAGACCATTCTGCGCTGACTGCAGATCCAAATTGCCATTATACAGCTCTGTAATTCCAGCAAGCCGTTCTTGTTATTGGGGTGCAAGAGCTGTCTGATACAGCCATTAACAGGATTTATACAAGGAAATATTTCTACGTCTTATTTGCCCTTGTGCGGTGCAGTTATATGTTCTAAAGCATTTTTTGGCTTGTATTAGTGGGAATAAAAAGGGTTTATTAGCCGATGTGTGGTGAAGTAAGAAAATTGCAGCCCTTTTTGGCAAGTATTAGTGGCACAAAAATATATATTTGTCGTTCAGCTGTGCCGTTATATGTTCTAAAGCCATTTTTGGCGTGTATTAGTGGCAAAAATATATACATTATTTGCTGTTCAGAGGTGCAGTTATATGTTCTAAAGACCTTTTTGGCGTGTATTAGTGTCAAAACAAGATATATTATTTGCCGTTCAGCGGTACAGTTATATGTTCTAAAGCCTTTTGTGGAGTGTATAAGTGGAAAAAAGTAAGGGCCTATTTGACGTTCAGTGGTGCAGTCATATCTTCTAAAGCCCTTTTTGGCATGTATTAGTGGCAAAAAAATACATATTATTTGCCATTTAGCGGTGCAGTTATATGTTCTAAAGCCCTTTTTGGCGTGCATTAGTGGCACAAAAAAAATATTTGTCATTGTGTGGTGAAGTGAGAAAATTACAGCCCTTTTTGGCAGGTATTAGTGGCAAAAAAATATATATTTGCCGTTCAGCGGTTCAGTCATATGTTCAAGCCCTTTTTTGCATGTATTATTCGCCCACAAAAAAGTATTTGCTGTTGTGTGGTGAATTGAGAAAATGACAGCCCTTTTTGGCGTGTATTAGTGGCAAAAAATATGATATATTTGCCGTTCAGAGTTGCAGTTATATGTTCTAAAGCCCTATTTGGCGTGTATTAGTGGCAAAAAAATATATATTATTTGCCGTTCAGCGGTGCAGTTATATGTTTTAAAGCCTTTTGTGGAGTGTATAAGTGGAAAAAAGTAAGGGCCTATTTGACATTCAGCGGTGCAGTTATATCTTCTAAAGCCCTTTTTGGCGTGTAGGGAAAAAGGGCTTATTAGCGGTTGTGTGGTGAAGTTAGAAAATTGCAGACGTTTTTGGGGGTGTTTTAATTTCCTTTTTATTTATTTATTTGATCTAACAGTATGTAAGACAGGGAAGTGCCAGGCCCTGCATAGGGGAGTGGCAGAGGTCTAAATGTTTCTGGAGCAGGCACAGGTCGCAGCAGAGTAAGAGGGCATGGCAGCAGAAGTCGTAATAAGAGGCCTGAGCTCCTGGTGTCATCTATTGGTTGTGTCTTGACCAGCAACCCAGAGGTTCTTAAATGACTCAGTCATCCACTTCGTCCTAAGTGACATCAGACACCCCCAGCTAAGAGTTGGTGGATTCGTCCGACACGACTCTTAGTTGGCATGGCCCGGGAGCAGGCCCTGTGCCCTCATCTGTCCTCAACCTGCCTCTGTCCTTTTCTGTTCCCTCAGCCAGAGAAGTATTATTTGCTGTGGGCTCAGCTCCACTATACAGCGAGGACGAGCTACTAGAGGACAGTCAGAAGCTACTGGCCAGCCAAGATGTGGAGGAGACATCCGGGAGCTGGTGTTGCAAGCGGTCAGGCTCCTGAACCAGAGACCGTTGAGGAGGACATCAGTGATGTGCAGACATTACTCGATAATGATGATGAAGCTGATCGCACTTGGGAGTCGGGTAAATTAGGGGCTTTATCATCATCAGGAGAAGAGGGTGGCAGCTTGCCCGTAAGGCAGCGGCAGAGCCAGCAAGTTGCTAGCATGGCCGGGAGTCAGCAGGGTGGCAGCAGTGGGATGTTGGGAGCCAAACGTGCCCAGGGTAGACCACCCGCTTCGCAAGAGCCTAACTATCCAGTAAGTAGTGGTGCAGGGGTTCCCAGAAGCAGCGGCGGTAGCAGTCAGTCAGTGTGGAGTGTTGGGTGTAAAATCACCTACTTGCCGGTGTAGCAGTTTTTTGTTCAGCTGCCGGAGGAGGTGAACATGGCTATTTGTAGAATCTGTAGGCAGAAGGTAAAGAGTGGCCAGGGTGCCACTGTTGGCACAACGGCCCTGCGTCAACATATGCACCGTCACCATAAAGTGGGCTGAGAAAACCGTGGCTCCGATGTGGTGGTCCAGCTTGCCGCAGCAACCGCTGCATCATCTAGTGGCACGCACCCGATTTCAGGCAGTCAAGGCTCCACAACCTCAGCCAAAGGGAGCTGTCTGTCCTTCCCATCATCTACCGGTCCTGATGTTCCTGCACCTCCTCCTACTCCTCGTCAGTCATTCTGTCAGCAATCGATCATCGAAGAGATTGCCAAGAGACAACAGTATGCGTGCACTTATCCAACGGCGCAGAAACTGAATGTGCTCCTGGCCAAGTTGCTGGTGCTGCACTCCCTCCCTTTCCAAGTGGTGGACTCTGCACCTTTGAGAGAACTGATGGCTTGTGCCGAGCCAAGGTGGAAATTCCCAAGCCGTCATTTCTTTGCCAAAAAGGCAGTACCAGCCTTGCACACTAATGTAGAACAGAAAGTGGGCCAGTCCTTATGCCTGTCGGTGTCTGCCAAAGTGCAAGGCAGTGCCGATGTGTGGAGCTATAACTACGGGCAGGGACAATACATGTCCTTTACTACCCACTGGGTGAATGTGGTTCCTGCACAGCGACACCAGCAACTTGGCCAAGTGATGTCGCTTCCGCCTCCACGTTCTCACACTGTTGATCCTAGGATAATGTCCGCCTCTGCCTCCTCATCCTCGACCGTGTCCTCAGCCTCCACTGCAGGGACAATTCACAGTGCCCTCCAGCATATCACATGTGCAGGACTACAGGATGAACAACGTCATTCCATTACTTCATGTCCTAGAACAGATACTGGTAAACCTGGCTGGTCAGGGGACTGGAGACGTGGCGCCTAGATCTCACAGCCACATGAGCCCTGTTGGAGCTGAACTGGCGGAGGAGGAGGAAGATATTGGAGCACAAGCAATATGTAGCGAAATAGGTGGTTTTTCTACACAGGTGACAGGAGAGGAGGAGCAGGAGCAGCCAGAGGAGCTACAGGGCGATGAGGAAGAGGAGGCAGAGGACTCAGACACGCAGTGGCAGTATGGAGTGGAGATGGAGGCAGGGAGTCCCTCTGAGTCACTTGCACAAATGGCCCGATGCATGCTCGCTTGCGTAGTGACAGTCGAATTGTCTCCATTCGGCAGAGGGATGACTTCTGGCTCTCTACCTGGTGGGACCCTCGCTACCGGTCACCCACTGAGGGGGAGTACAAACTTAACTACTATAGAGACATCTTATGTAGTCAGTTGGACGCTGTCTATCTGCGCCACCGTCCATCCTCTCGCAGGTCTGACCGGGGGGGGGGCTGCGCTCACGTTCCTCTGCCATCACTGCTGTGGCAGGGTGGGGGGGTAGGACCAGTTCCAGCTCCATCAGCAGCAACTTGAGTCTAGAGTCGCTGATGAGCAGCTTTCTTCACCTGCCTAATGAAGAAACTATTCACCAGCAGCAGCAGCTAGACCTGCCACCCCACATTCAAGATCCGCTGGACTACTGGGCATGCCAAACTGGATTTGTGGCTGCAATGGCAGAGTTTGCCCTGGAAAAGCTGTCCTGCCCGGCCAGTAGTGTGGCATCAGAGCAGGTGTTTAGTGTGGAGAGGGCCAAAGTTACCCTAAGATGAACTCGTCTGTCCACCCAAAATGTGAAGAGACTGACCTTTGTCAAGATGAATCAGGCGTGGATCAGCCAGGATGCCTGATGCATCAGACTAGATCATTCACGGTGCCACAACAACACTTTTAAAAAAGACAGGTTTCTTCTGGCTTCCTGCCTCAGCTACTATTCTGATGCTGCCATCTCATAATGCTACACATCTGATGCCAAGTGCTCCTTCTTTCACCCACCATCTTCAGCTGGTACTGGTATTGCCACCCACCTCCCCACTCTGTCACCGGTTCACTCTGTGGTTGTCACGACCTTGGTTAAGGTCGCGACTGTGTTGCCAGCGGCAACATGTCGTCTGCACGGTGGGGCTGCTATCCGCCTCACGTGCGGTTGCCGTTGGCAACGTGTCACCCTCTTTGCGGTCGTGGCTTTTGACCTGCTGCCTCACATGCGCTTGTCGTGGGCAACGTTGTGTTGCGTATTTCATGTGGGGGCAGGGCCACGGCAGCTCTGAGTTGGTGTGGTGACACAAAGCCACACATGCTGTTGCCGGTGGCAACATGTCGTTTAGTATGTGTGTGCGCTCACCTTGTTTGTGAGCACTTCCCTTGGGTGTGGTTTACACAGGGTTAATGTCTGTGTGCTGGGTGTGTCCTCTGGCCTCCTTAAGTGTCTGTGTTTGGAGCCTGAGTTTGTTTGTCTCCAGCCATGGTGTGAGCATGTGCTGGAGGTGGTTGCTTGCACCCATGTTATGTCTGTGTGAGTCACCCTTATTTGTTATATTGTTTACACTGTTTGATTGTATTCCCCTCCTGTGTGCTTCTGCTTACCCTTCCCCTCACTTGGTTATGTATTTGTTGTGGGTTTGTATGTTGCAGTATGTTGGTTTGTGTGCTCCGGAAGGGGCTTGCTTACCCGGAGGGGTATAGCATACACCGGATGGTGTGCTGCCTGGCCAAGTCTCCCCCCAAGCATCTGGTGTCCGCTTGGGGTCCGGGAGGTCCTGGCGCTGCTTCTCTATCTTCAGCACGGCAGGTAAGTGTGGGTTTCTTGTACCTGTTTCTTATGTTACTTGCCTGCCGTGCTTGCAAACACTGTTCGGGTCCCGGCTGCTGTGGGGGCCTCTGGAGACTCCTGCTCATCCGCGGTCTAGGCTGAGCAGGTGGTCTCTGCCCTGTTTGTATCTGAGGGCGAGACAGGGCATTCAGGGCCATAGGCACGTGGGTATGAGCCGTCCCACCTTCAGGGTCCGCTCAGACAGCCAGGAGACCAGGGCAAGTAGTAGGGACGTGTCAGGAGGTCATCTGCTCCTTTGTCCCTGCTTTTAGGCCCAGCGGCCATGGAAAGTGCGCGGCGGGGAGTTTCCCCCACTCCCCGTCGTGACAGTGGTCTCCTGATGCTGCTGCCACCTCCACACTATGTCACCTTGCCACTCTGTGGTCTCCTGATGCTGCTGCCACCTTCACACTATGTCAACTTGCCACTTTGTGGTCTCTTGATGCTGCTGCCACCTCCACACTATGTTAACTTGCCACTCTGTGGTCTCCTGATGCTGCTTCCACCTCTACACTATGTCACCTTGCCATTCTGTGGTCTCCTGATGCTGCTGCCACCTCTACACTATGTCAAGTTGCCACTCTGTGGTCTTCTGGTGCTGCTGCCACCTCCACACTATGTCACCTTGCCACTCTGTGGTCTCCTGATGCTGCTACCACCTCCACGCTATGTCACCTTGCCACTCTGTGGTCTCATGATGCTGCTGCCACCTCCACTCTATGTCACCTTGCCACTCTGTGGTCTCCTGATGCTGCTGCCACCCCCACACTATGTAACCTTGCCAATCTGTGGTCTCCTGATGCTGCTGCCACCTCCACACTGACATTGGGCCACCCTGTGGCCTCCTCCTAATGCTGCTGCCACACTCTGTCATTGTGCCACTCTGTGGCCTCCTGATTCTAATGCTGCAACCTTCACACTGTCATTGTGCCACTCTATGGCCTCCTCCTGATGCTGCTGCCCCCTCCAGACTCTGTCAATGGGCCACTCTATGGTCTCCTCATGCGGGTTTCACCTCACCAATATGTCATAAGGCCACTCTGTGGACATCTCATGCTGCTCCGGCCCTTCCCACTTCATGATTGGGCCACTATTTTGCCTTTCAGTCTGGCTGACATTATCATTTATTTGACCCTTCTTCTGATCTGTCAGAAGGAAGGAAAAATGAGACGCACAACGGATCCTGTCTATGTAACAGCTGTAAGGCCTGCATGACATTGTCCCTATTTTGCATCAGAATTGGCTTATGATTTGGTAGCCAAAAGCAGGAGTGGTTACAAAACACAGAAGACATGCAAATATTCCATTCACGTGTCATCTCTGTTTTGGATCTACTTCTGTTTTTTTTTTTGGCTTTAGCAATACTGATGGATTACTGACCAAATGCTGACCGAGTGAAGGCGGATGCTCCACAGACAGGATCCGTTTTTTGGGGGTTATTGTTTTGACGGATCAGAGGAAGGGCAAAATAATCAGTGACGTCAACACAAACTTACTGCTGACACCCTCTCCAATGTGTCGGGGGTGCTTTACTTGTATACACATTTAATAGAACAGGATCTGTAGACATCTATGTGAAATCAGCTGACGGCGGTGTAAAAGGACTTCTTCCTGACACTAACATTGACACGTAAGGCTTAGTTCACACTTGAGTTATTTGGTCAGTTTTGGCCCCGTAACTGCCTAAATAAGTGAAGTGTGCAGTGAGAAGACAAGAAGACCTGATTCCAACCTTTGTACATGCAGTCCATACACATGTATATCACAAATCTGAATAAAGTGCAATAAAGCACAACAAATAAAAATGCATGATTAATACAGAAACAGTTAATTCATTATAATTCCTCAATGAGCAACATCTGGATGGATATGGTGCACATATATTACTTCACATACGTTACGTGGGCTCAAAAGAAGCTAAGGATGGTGCTCGGCATCTAGTGAACAGAGACGTGCAGGCGCCTGACAAAGGTTCTATTGAGTCTAGCTGAAATGGTGCAGCAGTGGATAAAGCAGTGAATAAAGAAGTCCACTTATCTTAATTGGAGTGCTGCCTATTTTTCCTTTTTTTGTAGTGTGGATCCCTGTCCGTGATTCTTGGAGGTTAATTTTTTCTTTTTTTATGAGTGTGCTGCTCATATTTTTCTAATGATAGATAGATAGATAGATAGATAGATAGATAGATAGATAGATAGATAGATAGTTTATAAGGCCGCAAAAAGACATCTGTGAGGTAGAAGACAATTTTCCCCACGCAAAGGAAACCTGTCACCAGGAAATTCACTGATAAACCAGGCATGCTGCCTTGTATGGCTCACTCTGCTGAATTTGAGTCCAGTAGTTGATATGAGTCCAGCGTTTTTTCTATTCAGAGCTGTAGCCACTCCCCTATTCACTTCCTCAGATGTAAAAG
Organism: Bufotes viridis; assembly: GCA_033119425.1. NCBI lineage: Eukaryota > Metazoa > Chordata > Amphibia > Anura > Bufonidae > Bufotes > Bufotes viridis. The sequence continues at coordinate 291,201,598 of CM065593.1, read as the reverse complement.
GGGCGTGGTTTATTACATCATTCATTCATTTTAATAATTGGCGGGAAAATGAATAACAGGGAATGCTAAGGTAAAAAAGGGGAGGAATATACTATTGAAGTTAGTAATTATATTAAGGGCTAGTTTGTCCATGGGGTGATAAACACATGTTTGATAAACAATTATTAAAATGAATGAATGATGTAATAAACCACGCCCCTTTTACATCTGAGGAAGTGAATAGTGGAGCGGCTACAGCTCTGAATAGATAAAATGCTGGACTCATATCAGCTCATTAGCATATGGATTAAAAAAACTTTTTCTCCACAATAAAGCAACAGATCACCAAGTGAAAGGTATCATTATATTCAGCAGAGTGAGCCCTACAAGGCAGCATGCCTGCTTTACCAGTGAATTTCCTGGTGACAGGTTGCCTTTAAGGGGAAAAAAATTCCTTCCCGACTCCAATCAGGCAATCAGAATAACTCCCTGGATCAATGACCCATCTCTAGTAGCTATATCTTATAATATTATTACACTCCAGAAATACATCCAGTCCCCTCTTGAACTCTTTTATTGAACTTACCATCACCACCTCCTCAGGCAGAGAGTTCCATAGTCTCACTGCTCTAACCGTGAAGAATCCTTTTCTATGTTTGTGTACAAACCTTCTTTCCTCCAGACGCAGAGGATGTCCCCTCGTCACAGTCACAGTCCTGGGGATAAATAGATGATGGGACAGATCTCTGTACTGACCCCTGATATATTTATACATAGTTATTAGATCTCCCCTCAGTTGTCTTTTTTCTAAAGTGAATAAACCTCTTTCTCAGTACTGTAGTCCCCCATTCCAGTTATTACTTAAGTTGCCCTCCTCTGAACCCCAGGGGTGTGGAATTTCTATCGCCCGACGCCCGGGACATGCAGTTCCGGGCGCCGGGCAAGTACTTTAAACAGTTGTTTAGCCCTGTGCGGGCAAGTAGCAGGGACATGTGGTTAGACAGTAATAGGAGCGGTCATATGCGAGCTGACCGCTCCTATCTGTGTCAGCCTGCCCCTGCGTCGTGCATATGACCCGTACATAGCACTTCCTGCAGGCCGGTGTACCATGAAAATGGGGGCTCACAGGTTTATTCATACATCCCTGCCTCTTAAACCCCCGTGCCTCCTCATAAACCCCCCCGTGCCGCGCTGGCTTCAGACCTGCTTCTGCTACTGAGCTAAGCCGAGCGCGAGCGCCGCATAGAACACACCCCCTGAATGTGAGCCAATCTGAGCCGAGAGCAGAGCGACACGCCCCCTGAAATCAGCTGCTTAATGTTTCTTCATAAGTTAATGCTTTTTCATGGTACACCGGCCCCTGCTCCTCCCGGCTCCTGTATCGAAGTCTCCGCCCACCTGCCAGCACAGGAGCGCACAGCAAGTCAGCACATCGTCTCCAGAGACAAGATGGGAGAAGAAGAGTGAGACCCCACGGCCCCCTGCAGATGAGCGTTCCTCCCGGAGCCTGTCCACATCGCAGCTCCCGGCCTGACCTGCAAGCGCTGACTGGGGTTACATAGCATTATACTGATTTATGATGCTATGTAACCCTTACAGTTCTGGAATGTGTTGGATAACACTGACAGCATTATGTCAGCGTTATCCAATACATTCCAGAACTGTAAGGGTTACATAGCATCATAAATCAGTATAATGCTATGTGAGCCCAGTCAATGGTTGCAGGTCAGGCTGGAAGCTCAGTTGACAGACTCTGGGAGGAACGCTCATCTGCAGGGAGCCTAAGAGCCAGGGTGTCAGAAATAAAGGTTGTGCTGTCTGTCTGTCTTCTGAGGCTCTGGCCCTGCCTGCAATCTGCACTGCACGTGGCACTTTATAAACTATAACGTCTCCCTGTTGCCCCCATACAGTATAACGTCACCCTGTGGCCCCCGTCCCAGCACAGTATAACGTCACCCTGTGGCCCCCGCCCCCGCACAGTATAACGTCACCCTGTGGCCCCTGCCCCCATACAGTATAACGTCACCCTGTGGCCCCCACGCCCATACAGTATAACGTCTCCCTGTGGCCCCCGCCCCCATACAGTATAACGTCACCTTGGGGCTGCCCCCGCACAGTATAACGTCTCCTTGTGGCCCTGCCCCCATACAGCATAACGTCTCCTTGTGGCCCCTGCCCCATACAGTATGACGTCTCCTTGTGGCCCCCGCCCCATACTGGATAACGTCTCCTTGTGGCCCCTGCCCCATACAGCATAACGTCTCCTTGTGGCCCCCATACAGTATACCGTTAGTACAAGTTCAGGACAAGTAGATGGTCATGAGGGACAAGTAGATTGAGCCCCCACTTTAGTCCTTCGACAAGTAGGTTTTTTTTAATTTTCCACACCCCTGGAACCCCCTCCAGCTCTGCTATGTCTGCCTTGTACACAGTACTCCATGTGTGGTCTGACTAGTGATTTGTAAAGTGGTAGGACTATATTCTCATCACGGGCGTCTATGCCCCTTTTGATGCAACCCATGGAGGCAGATGACCTCCTACAAGCTTAATAACTGAACTATAATAGCTAATAAAATAACGACAGGACACCTAGTGTTGGAATAAAAATTGCCGCAATGCTTTATTAAGGGTAAATAAATTAATAAATAGTTAAAACTTCAATTTTATTAAATAAATAACCATTAAAAACCCCAATAATTACCGAAATCCATTCAGCAATAGCTGAGTGATACAGCCCCTCTAATAAAGCAAAGCGACATAAAGCATAAGAATAGGGAAGGAGGGGTGATGATCGGTCTTGATAACACTGGCCCAGGAGCGCCGCTGAAACCCTCTTTTTGAGGACCATACTTTCCCGCTGTTAGCATCAAAACCAATCAGCTGTCTGGAAATCTCCCTCAGCAACCAGCTGCACCAATCAGAGAAGATCCCTCTCTGTCATCCAAGGCTCAGATGAGACCGGATAAAACCAGCCAATTCTGACAGAAACTTTAACACTTGAGGTAAATCTGAAAACAAAGAGCGGGAAAAAACAAAAGGGGGGGGGGGGAGAAACAAAAACCATACACAAAATATCAAAAATTTAAGGTGTCATTGCCCCCATGTGCCCCCTTAGCGAAACACTCTGGGGGGCCTGAACATTATCTTATTGCCCTTGGTGGCAGCTTCCTGACACTGGTTTCTACAGCTTAGTTTGCTGTCCACTAAAATTCATAAGTCCTTTTCCATGTCAGTGTTACCCAGTGCTACCATTTAGTATGTACGGGTGACTTGCATTATTCCTTCTCATGTGCATACCCTTACATTTGTCAGTGTTAAACCTCATCTGCCATTTCTCTGCCCAAGCCTCCAATCTATCCAGATCCCTCTGTAGCAGAAAACTGTCCTCTTCAGTGTTAATTACTTTACACAGTTTAGTGTCATCTGCAAAAATAGATATTTTACTGTGCAGGCCTTTTACAAGATCATTAATAAATATATTGAAGAGAATAGGGCCCAATACTGACCCCTGAGGTACCCCACTAGTGACAGTGACCCAATCTGAGTGTGTATCGTTAATAACCACCCTCTGTTTTCTGTCACTCAGCCAGTTACTTACCCACATACAGACATTTTCTCCCTGCTGCGGAGTTTGTATTTTTTTGTATATTTAAAGTGAATCGGATTGCACTTTACAGTCGCTGGCACTCCTTATACTATTTTTTTGCTATCTGTGCCTCCCATTTCTCACTTCCATTTAATAGATAGATAGATAGATAGATAGATAGATAGATAGATACATTAGATAGATAGATACGACAGATAGATAGATATATAGATTACGATAGATAGATAGATAGATAGATAGATAGATAGATAGATAGATAGACAGATAGATCTGACAGTGGTGGAAGTTATTACTTTGCGAAGTCTCGTGAGACTTTGGGTAATAAGTTCAAAAATTACTATTTCTGTAAAAACCTTTTAACGAACTCGGTTCCAAACACAGTATTCTAACGAAGTTTTATACGAATCGACTTCAGATGTTTCATCCGAGGTCGATTCGGTCATCCCTTATAATGAGGGCCTGTCACCACTCCTGACATGTCTGTTTTAGAAATTACACATTCCCCATTTAAAAAAAAACTATTCTGGAGCAGATATTCTATTTATTGCTATTTCGTCCTCATCTTAGAGAGATGTTAGATCACGTCTGAATCTCCATTCATTTAAATGCTCGTATCTGCTACAGCTGGAGACTTTAGGTCAAGCCAGTAAGATTTTTCTTGAGCAGTCGTTTTACACTATATGTCAATTTTAACACTTTTCTATTAATTAGACTAATTAAGAACAATTTCAGAAATTGTATGTCTTGTGTTTTGACTAAGGTATTATGGTGAATGCAACCCAGTAGCGTGCCTAGGATGTTTGGCAACTGAGGCGGGTCCTTTCTTTGACACCATCCTAATACTTTTAAAAAAATTGTACCCCCCTCACAGTAGTATTGCCCTCATTGTACAACCTTCACAGTAGTTTTGTACAGATGTGTGCCCCCTCACAGTAGTTCTACCCACATTGTGCCCCCTCACAGTAGTTATTCCCACATTGTGCCCCCTCACAGTAGTTATGCCCATAGTGCCCTCTTCATAGTAATAATCCCCATTGTATCCCCTTCATAGTAATAATCCCCATTGTGTCCCCTTTATAGTAATAATGCACACTGTGCCCCCTTCACAGTAATAATTCCCACTATGCCCCCTAATAGTAGTAAGGCTCACTGTGCTAGTAATGCCCTCTGTGCTCCCTCCATAGTAGAAATCCCCATTGTGCCCCCTTCACAGTAATAATGCCCACTGTGCCACCTTCACAGCAATAATGCCCTCTGTGCCCACTTCATTGTAGTAATACCCTCTTGCTCTTTTCCCCCTCCATAGTAGAAATGCCCATTGTGCCCCCTTCACATTAGTAATGCCCTCTGTGCCCCCTCCATAGTAATAAAGTCATCTGTGCCTGCAGGCTGAATGGTGGAGCAGAGAGAAGTCTTCCTGCTTCACCATTCTGTGCGCCGCCGGCCTGATGGAGGGAAGGAGCTAAGCCGTGAGTGGCAGGACCGCAGCACCCAGCGGTCCAGCAATGAGCGCCTCCATCAGTACTGATGGAAGAGCTCATTGCTTCTGGCACCCCCCTGAGAGCCGTCACCCGGGGAGGACTGCCCCCCCATGCCTCCCCCCCCCCTCTTAGTACGTCACTGATGCATGCTAGATTTTTTTATACTGAGATGTTCTTCAAACAACATGAAATGATCGAGAATAATGGCCGAGTCAATTCTGCTAGTCAGTCCTCTTTCCCATAAAGTAATGCCCAGGGGAATGGGCACACAGTGACTATCCCTGGTCACAGGGTCCAGAAAACAACACATCTTTTCAAAGTTGAGAAGAATAATAGGCAGCACTCACCACGGCGTTTTCTTTCTTCCTTTATTTCATGTACATATTATACATACGGTTAAAGCGGTTTAGGCGGCAGTTACAGCTCAATTTCACCACAGCGGCGACGGCGTTTCGCAAGCTCACTGCGCTTCTTCTGGCCACTACGTCCAACGTAGTGGCCAGAAGAAGCGCAGTGAGTTTGCGCGAAACGGCCGTCGCCGCTGTGGGTGAAATTGGGCTGTAACTGCCGCCTAAACCGCTTTAACCGTATGTATAATATGTACATGAAATAAAGGAAGAAAGAAAACGCTGTGGTGAGTGCTGCCTATTATTCTTCTCAACTTTGAAGATTCGTTTGACACTTTTTACTGTGTAGGACAGTGCACCTGTGGACACGGCAAAAGGGAGTGCTGTGGAAGCCTGAAATGAACATTGTATTGGAGTAGCCTAGGACAGTGCCACCAACCTACATTTGTGATTAAACAACACATCTTTGCCCATCAACTTGCAGCATCCACAGACATAAGGTACAAGGGAAAGATCTGCACCTGTTCTGTGTTCAAAGCCGCACCTGGTTTTGGCTCAAAATCACAGATGGAAATCACTGACCAAAATGTGTGAATTAGGCTTTAGACAATGTTGTCTTAGACCGGGCAGTCTAAACATGCGCCAGCGTTACTACAGTAGTTCACAAGGTGTGATACATTTGGTGTATCTTGCTAAAATTTAGACACTTGTATCTAACTTTCCCTCTACCTATTGGTTGGCTTACTTTGCACCAAATTTTGATACAATTTTAGTTTACGTTCTAGCATTATACACTGCTCCTCGTTTTGCAATCTAATATCCATGTTTCCTTTACATGACAATCCCTTGTCTGTACAGTGGTGCTTCAAAGTTTGTGAATTCTTCAGAATTTTGTATATTTCTGCATAAATTTGACCTAAAACTACATCCGATTTTCATACAAGTCCTATAAGTAGATAAGGATGACCAAAAGAGTAAAAATATAAGACTTTCCCACACTGCTGTAGCCTGTAGCTAGCCATACACAAGACAAAAATTGGCAGTATGGCTAATTTTGGACAACTGTTGCTTGAAAAACTAGTACGAACGATCATTTGTGTCAAGTGGCCACAGGCATTAATGGCATTATTTTCCAAATTTGTGTGATCATGTGTCATTGTGCTAAGGGTCAGAGAGTCTGTCTGTTTTTTTTCAAACTGACTCCCCGTTTTTTATTCAAACTGACTCCCTGGTTGACCAGTTTAGTCTGGCATGTTGCTGGTGGGATCATTCATACAAATGATCCCGCGAATGACTGATCAGCCACAATCCGGCTGATCGTTCTCTCAAACATATGGTTGAAAAAAAGCATGTGGTGCCAGACACGTCTTCAAGATGCAGATATAATTCAATTTGCTGGGGACACCATAAACCCATCTAGCCCATGGACCAGAACAGGCTCGGACTGGCTCACAGTGGTACAGGTGAATGCCCTAGTGGGCCCCTGAGCAAGGTGGGCCTCTTGTGTTCTACTCTCTGCACAAGTGGCACATAACACGGTAGACTTACGGCACTATATATAGATAGGCAGTGTACACCAGTACCTCAACCAGCCTCAATTGGGTTGAATATTTAAGAAACTGCCCAGTATATTATTATTATAGACAAGTTCATGTAGCTGAGATGACTTATCGGTACAGGCAGGACAGCCAGAGTCCTTCAATCCCAGGGACCTGCCTTCTCAAGGTGGCTGCAGGGACCCCATAATCAGTCATCTTGTAGCATCTTGCTGCTGTCTGCTACTATGTGAGTATGTAATATTTGGATGTATCCGTATGGCAGGCCACAAAATACATTTTACTGGTCGGCTCTATACGACCAAGTCCGACACTGGACCAGGTATGAACGGTACACCACTAGTCCCTAGCTGTTCTAAATAGAAAACTAAACTTGACATCTCTATACAAACCCAAACTAATTTACAGTTATATTTCTATGGAGTAACATCACAGACAATGGAAAGAGTTGAGGCAGGCCGAATGTATAATTCTACATCAATATGGGGTAAAGAGTTTAGTTCACCTTGGCAAGGAAATATATCATTTTATGTTGGGAAAAGTTGGGGAAAAAAAAATTCAAAAAGTGGTCATATATGAAGGTTAGCACATCCAAATATTCAAAGATCTTAATGCCAACATGGAGTAAGCGAGCAGGAATATTGGACACATTTATGAATGATGGTAATATACTCTTCAAATTCTATTATTATATTCAGAAATCCGTCAAGGAGCCCCCAAAATGTCATGGTCCATGACTCATGGAAATAAAACATAGCGAACAAATTTTTAGATTGTTCAAATATTTTACTATTACCTAGACATTGCATCTTCCAAGTTTGAAGACAGTGCTGTCTACATCTGATTGTGGTACAGTCGTTCATTCAATTCAGCACATTCAATCCATCAGCTTTTCAAACAATTGCCAGGGGCTACAACAATTGCTGTTTGTGTTCGGGAAACACTGATTAATGAATGCAACAATTCTCAAATCTATCAAAGTTACAGTAGCAATTTACTCCATACAAAAAATGCATTGCAAATGTATTTTATATATATCTCACAACAAATGACATTGCCAAAATTAATCCAACTGCCCCTAAATTATTGATAATGATATTGAAATAGTACTTATGGCATAAAATGAAGTTTGCAACTGGCATGAATGTAAAATAGCGTGAATAGTCATAAATCAAAAAGTCAAACCATTATGATTCATTAGAGAAAGGAAGAATAGACATAAAATGTGCCATCCCACAGCTGCTTTGCCATTAGTCTCGTAACATATTCAATATATATATTCATTCCGTCTGGTATGTTTCCTGTATCACTGAGAAATAGTCCATATAAATGTATAAAACAAAATAAAGTCCCAACTTTACAGATGAAATCTACGACAAGCTACAAAAGTCTAGGTAAGGAGCATGAGATCACTTGAGATTGTATATAAAAATTCTATAAAGGAGAACATGGTCATCAAAGGTTCCTAATGGCCTTCAAACAAAATCAGGCCATAGTTAGATGAAAGTCCCAAGAAGCAGGTCCTTTAATAATATACATATCTATGTAATTCCATTGAATAGCAGATAAGTGTGTGATCGGTGGGGTCCAACTGCTGGGATGTCCACAGATCATGAGAATGAGGGCCTTGTACCCCCCTATATGAATGGGGCAGTAGTTGAGTATGTGCCCTGATGCTAAATTCATCTCTATGAGACTGTCAGAGAAGGATGAGAGCTATACTAGGCTATCTCCAGCAGGTTCAAAGAGAAAAATGGAACTGTAGAGCCACTCCATTAATACAGGAGGATCCCTACTGTATTCTGCACCCCACCTTCTTTACAAAGCTACAGTTGCAAGAAAAAGTATGTGAACCATTTGGAATGATATGGACTTGTGCACAAATTGGTCATAAAATGTGATCTGATCTTCATCTAAGTCACAACAATAGACAATCACAGTCTGCTTAAACTAATAACACACGAAGAATTAAATGTTACAATGTTTTTATTGAACACACTATGTAAACATTCACAGTGCAGGTGGAAAAAGTATGTGAACCCCTAGACTAATGACATCTCCAAGAGCTAATTGGAGTGAGGTGTCAGCCAACTGGAGCCCAATCAATGAGATGAGATTGGAGGTGTTGGTTACAGCTTCCCTGCCCTATAAAAACACACACCAGTTCTGGGTTTGCTTTTCATAAGAAGCATTGCCTGATGTGAATGATGCCTCGCACAAAAGAGCTCTCAGAAAACCTACAATTAAGAATAAAAGTATCTCCAAAAGCCTTGCTGTTCATCAGTCCGCGGTAAGACAAATTGTCTATAAATGGATAAAGTTCAGCACTGCTGCTACTCTCCCTAGGAGTGGCCGTCATGTTAAGATGACTGCAAGAGAACAGCGCAGACTGCTCAATGAGGTGAAGAAAAACCTAGAGTGTCAGCTAAAGACTTACAAAAGTATCTGGCATATGCTAACATCCCTGTTAGCGAATCTACGATAAGTAAAACACTAAACAAGAATGGATTTCATGGGAGGATACCACAGAGGAAGCCACTGCTGTCTAAAAAAAAAAACATTGCTGCACGTTTACAGTTTGCATAAGAGCACCTGGATGTTCCACAGCAGTACTGGCAAAATATTCTGTGGACAGATGAAACCAAAGTTGAGTTGTTTGGAAGAAACACACAACACTATGTGTGGAGAAAAAGAGGCACAGCTCACCAACATCAAAACCTCATCCCAACTGTGAAGTATGGTGGTGGGGGCATCATGGTTTGGGGCTACTTTGCTGAATGGGCCTGGACGGATTGCTATCATCGAAGGAAAAATGAATTCCCAAGTTTATCAAGACATTTTGCAGGAGAACTTAAGGCCATTTGTCCACCAGCTGAAGCTCAACAAAAGATGGGTGTTGCAGATCAGATCCCAAAACTGAATAAGAAATGCTGATGTGAGTAGCCTATAATCTATGGCAGCCTTCTAGCTGCTGTAGATTTCTGTCATTATTCACATGAGAAAACAGGCAAGAATGCAGATAAAAGTGCCAGGCCTGCTGCCACACCCCTCCCGCCCTCACCATGACCCCTTTTCTTGCCACTTCTGAAATGTGGTGGAAGGGGGAAAAGTCAAAATTATTTACATTTTGCACAAAATTTGTGACTTTTGTACTCCACAATGGTTGCATAAAGACCATAAAAGGCTCCTATAGCCTGCATATTATTTTTTTTATTATTTCTTAGATTCCCTGGGGTAAAAAAATGATTACAAATGTGGACATACTCTAAGCTCTGTAAGCCAAATTACCATGTTTTGAAGGAAGCCCCCCAAAATTTGACTGCATGTAAACATCTTGTAGCGCCAGCTATTTAAAACATAGTGGGATCCCATCGTTCAATATGCCCCAGCTAATCCTGAAACTTTGACAAAAGATCTAACGGTAATTCCTGCTCACAACATCCCAGCCGAGCAGAACAGCTCGGTCAATGAACCTGTGCGGTATCTTTAAAATGCAAATATTGATGCATTGTTCTACTAGGTCTTATTTATCATAGAGAAGCAGATTTATATGACATCCTCTATATGCAATTGCAACCACAATTTACCATGTCAAACGTACTTGACTAAACAAAATGCCACTAAGTAGGCCATTCAAATCTGTTACTATAATACAACTGTAAAATTATGCAGGTAAAGATTTCTTTATGCCACCAGAGCACAGCGACATTTTGCTATGTATTTTTTTTTATTTTTGCCAAACATTTGTTTTCAAACTATATTGTTTTCTCAGCGCATCTGAATCAGCAGTATTTAAATACCCAGTATATCAGAACAGATACGCGCACAACAAATACAGCAGGTGTTTAATTGTGGTTTAGGATCCACATTGTTCACATTTTATAATCACAATTAAAATCAAACAATAACACCAAAGGAATTTCAGTACATGGCAATAATATTTAGCCATATAGTGGAATTGATAAGGATCCAAATATTTCCCTGCCTATTGTGGTAACCCTGTGGTGACTGATTGCTGCTATGCAGTCGGCGAGCAACTAAGAAATGCTTAATTTTTTGATTTTATTTTTTCTTAAATTATCAATTTGTTTCATGGATATGAGAACAATGTAAACCCCAAGGAGAGAGCCATAGTTAGTGTGGTATTAAAACAGTTATATAACTAATAAAAACACTAAATCAACTTAGATATGCAGTAGTGTGTCATTTTCATTTTAATAAAAAGGGACATTATTCTCCTCTCGAAAAGATAAAATTGTGTTTTTTAACTCCTGTGCCAGGACAATCTGGAAGTGAAAAGTAATAAATCCACGGCTTCTAAAATTGCTGTTTGAGCCATTTCACTAATCTCCAGAAAGGTAAAAAGTAACAATGGAAACGCTTGCCAATATCAGTATTCTGCATTAGAGAATTTAAACAATTCAGCTGCTTCATGTTCTCGCTTCCTATTTTCAGCTGGGATGTGCATTCACTCATTTGCCTCGCTGAGTACATACTGTACATAATGAAATAGATACAGTAAGTCTGGATAAGCAGATCAAAATGTTGCTATTAAGTAGAATAAGTCATTTGACTCATAGATTAATATGAAAAAGCAGTGGCTTCAATTGTAGGGGAATCAAACTGGAAGGGACCAAAATGCAGAAAAAATGTTTTACTATTGGAAGCATAGCTGAACTGAATACAAAAAAAAATACAAAAAAAAAACCCCCACAGGAATAAATAAGCTGTCTCCTCATTTAATAGAAGAGACTTCTCTATTTGGGGCCACAATAAATTAGATGGAGCAGAGAATAGCGACGACTAGAATTTTCCTCACCTTAGAGGACCCAGCACATCCATGCATTATTAGACAGCCCATTGATTTCAACTGGCAACGTGTAGCGTCTAATTTCCCGTATGGTGGCACTACAGGGGTATCCAACAATTGCCGCCAGCTTCTGTCAATGATTACAGCTGATTGTTGGGGTTCCAGAAAAGATATTTCCCTTCAGTACAGTTTTCTCATAGAAAAATGGGTTGTTGTACATTGCTATATGTGATTGTAACAATGTTATTGGACAATGTTTCCTTTTTAGAACACTGATACATTTAAAATCAATTTCCATCTATTGTTTTTTGTTTTGTTTTTCACTGTGGATGTTTCGGCTATGCCATAAAAGGGGCGAGAGACCTAGAGTATTTCACAAAAGTGAGTACACCCTTCACATTTTTGTAAATATTTTATTATATCTTTTCATGGGTTAACACTGAAGATATGACACTTTGATACACTGTAAAGTAGTCAGTGCACAGCTTGTATAACAGTGTAAATTTGGTGTGCCCTCAAAATAACTCAACACACAGCATTTATGTCTAAACCACTGGCAACAAAAGGGAATACACCCCTAAGTGAAAATGGCCAAATTGTGCTCAATTAGCCATTTTCTCTCTCCGGTGTCATATCACTCGTTAATGTTACAAGGTCTCAAGTGTGAATGGGGAGCAGGTGGGTTAAATTTTCACTTAGGGGTGTACTCACTTTTGTTGCCAGCAGTTGAGACATTAAACATTTTGTATGGAGTGGTCCTTTGTTTTCCCATATGAATGAGCTGGTGGTCTTCCAGAGATGGCTTCTCTTTGGCAGTTTCAGAGATGAATAGAGGGGCAGCTCATATGCTTAAAGAGGATCTTTCATGGTTTTTAATTAATTGAGATAAATACCTTGACTTGCGGGGCACTGAGCTAATACTGAGCATCGGTACAGGGAGGAGGAGACGCCAGGGTTTCTCAATGGGCGTCTCCTTCTCCCTGGCTGTGCCGCAGTCCAATCACAGCAGACACAGCCAGGGAGAAGGTGAGCTTTTTTTTCTCCCTGGCTGAGACGCTCTCCGCTGTGATTGGATCGCAGCACAGCCAGGGAGAAGGAGACACCGATTGGGAAACCCTGGCATCTCCTCCTCCCTGTACCGATGATCAGTATTAACATACTGAGCGGGAAAACTACAGGGGGGACACAGCGGGGCGTAGGCGGGATATTTTAAAACAGGCATCTTCAAACTGCGGCCCTCCAGCTGTTGCAAAACTACAACTCCCAGAATGCCCGAACAGCCTACAGGTATCAGCATACAGCAGGGCATTGTGGGAGTTGTAGTTTTACAACAGCTGGAGGGCCGCAGTTTGAGGATGCCTGTTTTAAAGGGTGGCAGCAAGTAAAGGTATTTATCTCAATTAATTAAAAAACATGAAAGGTCCTCTTTAAACACCATTCCATTCATTTGGAAAACACAGAAAACATTCTTATTATTAGTTGGTGTCCCAGCAGTTGGACCACAACTGACTGGTCTTTTATCCTTTATCCTGTGGAGAGGGGATATGTTTATAGCGCACCATGAACCCATGTTCATATCAGGATTATATATTTTAATAGATATTAAAATTAATGTAAATGAATGCAGTAAAAATAAAACCCAAAAAATCATGGCAGAATTGTGTTTTGTTTTTTCAATTTCACCTCAGAATTTTTTTCCCCCATTTTCCAATAAAATATATGAAAATGGTGCTATTAAAAAGAACTTGTCCCACAAAAAAGAGTTGCCGCTACCTATTTAGGGGCTGGACTTGATGTTATTTTAACTTTTGTATGTCATGAGTAAGTCTACTTTCACACTCGCGTTTTGGCTTTCTGTTTGTCAGATCCGTCATGGACTCTCACAAGCAGTACAAAACGGATCAGTTTTGCCCTAATGCATTCTGAAGGGAAAAGAATCCGCTCAGAATGCATCAGTTTGCCTCTTTTCAGTCACCATTCCCCATCGACTTGCATTGTGTGCCAGGACTGATCTGTTTTCTCTGACACAATCTAGCGCAATAGAAAACGGATCCATCTCCCATTGACTTTCAATGGAGTTCATGACGGATCTGTCTTGGCTATCTTACAGATAATACAAACGGATCCGTTCATGACGGATGCATGCGGTTGTATTATTGTAATAGATCCGTTTTTGAAGATCCATGGCGGATCTGCCAAAAACACGAGTGTGAAAGTAGCCTAAGATCTGTTGATCGAAACGCATCGACGTCCTGTAATATACCACTGGGATGATTTTAACTGATATGGAGTAAAGAGATTATGGTTTTATCGTCAAGTGCTGCATAACTTCTTGTGGATTCATGTATGGTATTCCCTTCACCATGTAGACAACATCCTATCTGAAAAGGGAGAGACTTCCGGAAATCAGCATTTTGCCACTTACCAAACACCAATGAACCCCTAAATGAAAATCTTGTAACTCACTCGTGTCTCGTGTGCAGTGGACTCCAAAAACAGATTTTTCTGTTCAGTATTTTGTTCTGCCATATAACCAGTCCTACAGTCCCGCAGCGCCCCTCACTCTACCGGGAACAAAGTACACTACATTAGGATAGAATAGTAGCTCAATTACTCGAGCCTCAACCCTTCAACATACAAGTATTCATTTCACTGAATATGTGTTTCTTCTATGTGCACAGACTCCAAAAAGTTATCCAAAAAACGAAAACCTTGATTCTACTAAACAATTAAAATGACCAGGACAGATAGTTTTATATTAATGTATAAACCTGGTGGTATAATTATTTCTGTCAGAGTAATACATTATTGCATTTAAAACATCCGAAAACCCACTGAAACCAATTAAAAAGATGTGAAAACAGAAACATATTGTCACTAGGTGAACCGACTCAAATCTAAGATAGTATATAGTGAACTCCTAGGTGAACGTATGTAGATTTCGATATTGAGAAGTTGATAAACATATTTCCAGCTGGCATACAAATTGAAAACACTGTATTAGCTATACATACAAATATGAATTCTCTTAAGTATATAAATTCATAAAGTGCTTTCTACGTAAGGCTTTATTTTATGCTCTAAAAATGGTTTGCAGTTATACTACCAAGCTGCACCTACATGGAATTGTAGAAAATACATGGTGACTAGTCCATCGAGGTGTATCTTGTGTATAAGTGTATGTAGTGTGAACTTGTATCTAGGCCCCCTTATGGAGCACTCTTACTGATGTCTTACAGCTGTTCTCTCCAACACTGTCATGCCAATTGAAGTAAAGAATTCTCCATTGCCAGCTCACAGGCCCATATGGTTTGTCATGTGGCCATTGTTACCTTATTGTAGGTGCGCCTCCCCCGACTACACTCATCGGGCAAACAAAGGGGCAGAAGCGACGCTATGAGCACTCTGAACCTTCAGCTTTTATTGACTCTACTCAGCTTTCTGACCATGTGGAGTAAGGATCTATCAAAAGTATATAAGGTCCATGCTCCACATGATCGGACAGTCGAGCCGAGGCAATAAAAGCAGAGCACTCAAAGCATCACTTCTGCCCCTTTGTGTTTTCTTTTTAGTTACCCTTTAAAACCTGGTTTAAGGCTGGTCATCCACATCTGATGGTTGTTTGCTTAATGATCGCTCCTGACGATCCCCTTCCCAACACACAAGCACGCTTTGCTTACGAAATAAGACGCTGTCAAAGATCTCTGGAGGCAGCTTACCTCTTTCATGTTGAAATCCAACTACCGATCCTACTTTCACCCAACATCTCCCGTCGGAGGAAAGATTGGACATGGCCAAACACATAAGTTGGTCAGTCTTGCTGAAATAGGCATGTTCCACCTACTTTTATTTAATGTGCATGGCCAACTTATAAGGCTTCTTTCAAACTGGCGGTAGGCTTTTCCGGCAGGCTGTTCCGCTAGGGGAACAGCCTGCCGCATCCGTACTATTGTTTGCACATGTGTTTTCCCGGAAGTCCTCTTGGTCCCATTCACTATAATGAGGACCGTCTGCACACTGCACACTGCGGTTTTTGTTCAGTCGCCTCTCGGCATGTTTGCCGTACTGCGGGCAGATCTATGGCCGGTCCCCATTATAATGAATGGGGCCGGGAAGACTTCCGGATGCACACAGGTGCAAAAGGTAGTACGGATCTGGCAGGCTGTTCTCCTGCCGGAAAAGCCTAATGCCAGTGTGACAGTAGCCTTAGAAAAATAATCTCTTTGACAGCATCTATCTATCTATATCTGTCAGTCTATCTGTCTATATCTATCAATCTATTTATCGGTCTATATCTTCCTATTTATCTATTTATCAGTCTGTCTATATCTATTGATCTTTATATCTATCTATCTATTCATCAGTCTGTCTGTCTGTATCTATCTTACATTTTACTCCTTACAAATAGCATTTTGTTTTATGAATAAACTGCACATATACAGTATATATAAGTAATACACTACATGACTATTAACTGCGTAGCATTGAGCATATGTTGCAATTTATGACCCATAGAATACATTAAATAGCTAAGTGACTTTCAGTATGGTATATTCAAAGTATGCCACCAACCCAAGATGTCACTCAACATCAGTATTCAACTTCCATGATGACCTTGATGGTGAATGGTTAAAGATACAAAAACCCTATTCAAATAAATCCAGTGGGAAAGTCTTCGTAGAAGATGTCTACAAACCCAAGAAAATGACTACTTCCCTATCCCGCTTGTCACAGCTTATATTTACTTACTAGGCTTTTTTGTAAGTGACTTTGTTACACATTTTAATAAATATATTATTCACTCTATTTTTCTTGTTTTTCCATAAGACCCAGTATACGCCCAGTATAAGCTATTCAAAATGAAACACCCTTGCATGGTTGCTTGTGAATATTTGCACATTGTGTGCTAGAACAACATAACCTTAGGCAACGCAAAGCACATTAATATACAAAACTGTCAGAGCTACAGCAACATATGGGTAGGATCACACATGCAATTTGTAGTATAGGTTACAAACAATTTGCACTACAGAATCTTAAGAATTACAGTGATTGATGCCAAATACAAAAAATTACTAATCAGTAACTATATTTCATGGTGCATGTTAATATTCTATGTAGCAGGTCAAGGATATTAGTTAGGCCTCTTTCACACTAGCGTTGTTAGGATCCGGCGTGCACTTCCGTCGCCGGAAATGCCCGCCGGATCCATAACAACGCAAGTGACCTGAAAGCATTTGAAGACTGATCAGTCTTCGAAATGCTTTGAGGTTACTATGGCAGCCAGGACGCTATTAAAGTCCTGGTTGCCATAGTAGCAGTGGGAAGCAGGGGAGCAGTATACTTACAGTCCGTGCGGCTCCCGGGGCGCTCCAGAATGACGTCAGAGCGCCCCATGCGCATGGTTCATGTGATCCATGCGATCACATGATTCATGCACATGGGGCGCCCTGACGTCACTCTGGAGCGCCCTGGGAGCCGCACGGACTGTAAGTATAATGCTCCCCCGCTCCCCACTACACACCATTCAGAAAAAGCTAAACGTCGGCTCCGGCGATGCGCCGAAACGACGTTTAGCTTAAGGCCGGATCCATATTAATGCCTTTTAATGGGCATTAATTCCGGATGCGGCCTTGCGGCAAGTGTTCAGGATTTTCTCCAGCTGCGGTATTTTCTCCAGCCAAAAAACGTTCCGGTCCTGAACTAAAGACATCCTGATGCATCCTGAACGGATTTCTCTCCATTCAGAATGCATGGGGATAAAACTGATCAGGATTTTTCCGACATAGAGCCCCGACGATGGAACTCTATGCCGGAAAACAAAAACGCAAGTGTGAAAGAGCCCTTAAAGGGAATTTCTTTGCTCCAAAACACCCCCCAAACTAGAGTTGGGTATGTGGTGCTGAATCCGGTTATGTAATTTTTATCTTCATTCTCACTTGCATTCCAACACTGTGTTCTGAGGAACCAGCAGTAAACGCATTGAGAGGCCTTTGAGTCCTCTGCATTATGTGCATGAGCTCAGGAGTCCTCTCAGTGCATTTTACAGTGGCTTGTGAAATGCAAGTGAGTATAAAGATAAAAATTACACTAATGGAACTCTGCCTCACTTATATTATATACTGCTTACTCTGGTTTGGGGGTGTTCCGGAGGTGTATGGATTCTCCTTAAAGGGGTGATGCAGCCAGATATAATTATGTTTCCATAAACCAATTCACTAACAACTCCTCTTTCTGACCCCTAGTCACGTGACCACACCCATCCAGAGTACACACATGCGGCATGAAGCTCCATCCACTGATCTGATCATGTGACTTCCTCCGCCAGTAGCCCCGTCCCCTTATATAGATCATGCGCATGCGTGTCCTTTGACAGTAGGGCTGCTGCACTACTATCAACACGTCTCAAGTGATTGAGAAAGAACCACTTGAGACGCATTGACAGCAGTGCAGCGGAGACCTTTTTGTGCCTGCACTGCTGAAAGTAGCAGGCACCTGGTCCGAGCCACGATACTCACCATCTAAGGGGACGGGGCTTCTAGGATGTCGCATGCTTTTGACTGTGCACTGCGTCCGCGTTCAGACTAGCAGGTGCTTAGGCTACTTTCACACTTGCGTTGTTGGATTCCAGCAGGCAGTTCCGTAACCCGAACTGCCTGCCGGATCCAAAAATCCATATGCAGACGGATTGCATTTGCATCCGGATGCGGATCTGGCTGACAAATGCATTGACACACCCGATCCGTCTCTCCGGTGTCATCTGGAAAAACGGATCCGGTATTTATTTTTTTCACATTTTTAAAGGTCTGCGCATGCACAGATCGGGAAACCGGATCCGGTTTTCCGGAACACTTGGTACCGGATCCGGCAATAATACATTTCAATGTGTTCAATATGGCAAATGTTTCAGAATTTTTGCCGGAGAAAATACCACAGCAAAATGCGGTATTTTCTCCGGTCAAATACCGTAAAGGGAATTAACTGAAGACATCCTCCTGATGCATACTGAACTGAATGCTTTTCATTCAGAATGCATTAGGAGAAAACTGAAGCGTTTTTTTCAGGTATTGAGCCCCTGTGACGGAACTCAATACCGGAAAACTTTAGCGCTAGTGTGAAAGTACCCTAAGATGACCTCAAAGGATACGCACGCTCCATATAAAGGAGACGGGGCTACCGGTGGAGGAAGTCACATGATCGGTAGATGGAGCGTCATATCGCACGTGTGTGCTCTGGATGGTTGTGGTCACGTGACTGGTGGTCAGAAAAGGGAGTTGGAGCCCAAAGTGAAAATACTTTATTAGCAGTAAGTGAATTGTTTTATGGAAACATTATTATATTTATGGAGTTTTATATGACTGCACAACCTCTTTATCATTAAGATTACATTTAATGGGGATGGCATCTGCAACTTCCAATAAGCTGGGACATTTTGTTCTTCACATTGGTAAGGATACAATTACCTGGATTTTCAATCTATCATGGTTATAACATGATCCAATGAGAAGGAGAAATGAGGACTTGAAGCTGCGCCACCAGTGGACTAGAGCAAAATCTTGTCGCCGGGGTTCAAGATGAGAGCTCGTTTGGTGAGAACACATTTCTGCACTAAACCAGTGCCTTCATCAAGCCACAACACTATGCCTGATGACGGAACTTGTTCAGTGCCAAAACGCATTGTCGGCAATAAAGCTTTCATCTTGCATCCTGGTGGCAAAATTCTGGCAGCACTGCTCCAGCTCCTCATTTCTCCTTCTCATTCCTTGCTTTCAAGGAATATGCAGCAAGCAGCCATAGTTGGTATTCACAACATTGCCTTCATTAGATTTATGCCTAATTAGTACAACCACTCAAGGTGAGCCTGTACCTGTTTGAGTTTCATACCTACTGGCAGTACTACCCATGATGTGCTGAGTATGATTTTATCTTCTCATGATTATGACACATCTCACAACTATTAAAGGAGTTGTCCCAGAACAAAACATATACATTTTTTCCAAACCATAACCTAGATCTGAATACTTTTGTAATTGTGTCCAATTAATATTTTGTATAGTCACAGAGATATTCAATAAAATATATCTGTATAACGCCATCTGCTGTTTGTTCTTTTCCTAATTTCTCCATCCACCTTATCACAGAGGTGGACATACAGTACATGATCAGTTCTGTCCTTCAATTGCACTTTGTCATCACATGCACGTAACCCAACTGGGGCAAGTAAAGAAATACGGGGATATATTATTGTACCGATATCCGAAAAATTGGAAGTCCGGCAGTGTGGTATTAACTTTCTATTTTATGAAATTATTCTCTCTGGTGTGCGAATTATTTTCTCTGGTGTGCGAACGTTAATTGAAGTAACCCAGGTGTATGGAAGACACGATCAAATAACTTACAAGCATAACTGGTGTTTTTTTTTTTTTTTTTTTGGTTTTTATTGGATATTTACTGTTTTTATTATATTGTATCGTATTATTGTTATATGGTGGAAGCTCCAAAGGGGATTCTCATGAATAAATAGACCATTTTATCCGTATATGAGTGCCAAACCTGCAAGTTTTGTTATGTGTCCAATTAATATTTTGTATAGTCACTTTTGTATAGTTTACTAATTTCTCCATCCACCTCAGTAACATCACAGAGGTGGACATACAGTACATGATCAGTTCCGTCCTTCAATTGCCACCAGCCCTATCTACTGTTTGACGCTGGGACAGTTATAGGGAGTGAGATACTGCTGAAAGGACATGCACTCTGAAATATATCTAGCAGGGGGGCATGGCCTGGCAGCCGATGGAGGAGGACGCGTAAAAGTGAGCTCCACCACCACGCCGCTATCCTCTGTGCCCTAAGCCCTCTATGCTGCCCCACCATTGGCAAAAACTCCCCAAGAAGCCCCCACAGGGGACCCTACCTGCCGCAGACCCCCTCACAACGTGGCACGCTCTGGGACTTTGTCCTGCGGTCCTGTCACCGCCATCACCGCCATCACCGCCAACTTCTCCACCCACCCTGGACCCGGAGGACTCGCTCCCGCAGCGCCACAGGGAGAGAGGGGACCAGGTGGACATTGCCCCCCCCCCACACACGCACACACACCGCTCAGAAGCCGTTCACTCCACGCAAGGAGGCCCCCGCATTCATTCACTTTCTGACCCCACTGCAGCAACCCTGGCCGTGGGCCCTGCAAAATGGCGCTGCACCTAAGATGGCCCCTGCACATGCTAGAGCGCAGTCAGCAGAGGAGGCGCCCACGCAGGTCATTGTTCTTGAGGGGCCTCCAGAACCCCCTCTGCTAACTTCTCCTGCGGTATGGGACCCACATTTGAGGACATTTCAGGGGCAATGCCATTCGCCCCCTCCCCCCCTGGACTCTAAAGAAGATATAGGGGCTAATCCCTCCTGGTCCTATTTAATTTGTATGCTGCCCCTACCCCTGCAGGCTCCCCATACTCGGACCCAGGTGCAGGCAGTGGTCCCCCCCCCCAGCAAGTTCTCTTTGCTGGTGGACTGGGCTTCTGTTATCTCCCAACTTCCTACTAAAGAGGACTTTCAAGCACAAGTCAAAGAGGTCACCGCGACATTCCGCTCTAAAATCACCGCAGTACGGTGTGACCTACACTCTATTGCCACCCGCGTGGAGACCCTGGAGAAAGATCATGATGACACCCGGTCCTGTGTCTCTCAACTCCACCCCACAGTGTCCTCCCAGGTCGTGGGGCTACGTGAACTACAGTGTCACCTGGAAGACCTAGACAACCGCGGAGGAGGATTAACATCAGAATCTATGGCCTTCCGGAGTCTCCGGGAGAGGAGGATCTACAAGGGACCCTGGATGCTCTCTTCGACCCACTTCGACCAGACGGGATCCTTTAATTTCGGTAAACACTGCTACCCTCATGCTTTCCTAGCTAACCATAGCCGTCTAAAAGCGGGCGTCGCAATACTGCTGTTGCCCTCCTGCCCCATTTCGGTGACCACCTTCCATGTCGACCTAGCTTGCCTCTATGTCATCCTAGAAGGTGTTTTCCAAGGCCGCCCTATCGTGCTCTGTAATATTTATGCCCCTAGCACCGCACAGCTCCCGTTCATGCGCTGGGGCCTCAGTAAACTTCAGGGCCTCGCCCCGGCTGCTTGGATCCTGTGAGGGGATTTTAATATGATCTTCTCTGAGAATGCGGATATTTTGTCCCTACTTTCCACCCCACCCCCTTCAATGTCATATGACTGACAAGGGACTTTTGCAGCACGATCCGGCGATTCGCCCTCTACGACCTCTGGAGGGTGGATAACCCCTTGGGCAGAATGTTTACCTTTTACTCCTCCCATCATAAGCTTCACACCCGAATAGACTACTTCATTGGTAATGCCCTGAACCTGAGGATGATGTGCGACGTTTCTATTGGGCAGACCATGCCCGTGTCACCCTCACTTTTTCCCCCCAACCCGTACCGCAGCACACCTCTCATAGGCGCCTAAACGACTCCCTGTTAAAATCGCCGTCCACCCACACAAACGTTGAGCGGTACATCCAAACATTTTTCAGCGAGAACACCAAGTCGGTGTCCTCCCTGGCTGTGCTCTGGGAAGCCCACAAGGTGGTGGTAAGCGGCCACTAGCCTCACGGATCAAAAAAATGCTCCGGGTCCGGGAACTCACTGCACAAATCAACTCCCTGCAAGAGCTTGTGGCAGCCTGCGCAAAGTTGAAAGAAACTGCAATGCACAACGTTGAACGTATGTTGCTTTACTCTAGACAGCGGTATTATAAGAAGGGTAACAAAGCCCACACGATTCTAGCCCGTCAATTACAGGATGCTGCCTCCAAGTGTGCTCCCAAGTGGTGAAACACTCGGCTGGCTGTCCCCAATACCACCCTGATGCCATCGCCCGCTGCTTTCGTGCCTAATGCACTCAGCTGTACAATCTAAACGCTACAAACACGCGCCCTACCCCACATACGGGACTATCTATCCTCCTGTCAGTTACCTAAGCTCTCCCTGGAGGTGCCTGCCTCCTTAAACAGCCCCATAACCGCAGAAGAACTAAGGGATGTAATTAAACCCCTCCAGGCAAATCCCCAGGTCCTGATGGGTTCACGGACCTGTACTATAACACATTCCGATCTGAGCTCTCCCCTTATCTCCTGGCCCTATTTAATTTGTTCCTTCTATGTTCTCCAATCCCATCATCCATGCTGTCCTCCCACATTGTAGTAATCTATAAAACGGGCAAGGACCCCCAGGAATGCGCAAGCTACAGGCCAATTGCTCTTCTTAATGCAGACTTAAAAATCTTCACCCGCATCCTTGCAGCCTGTCTGAATGTGTGGCTCTCTACTCTGATCCATAAAGATCAAGTGGGATTTATTCCTTATCGACTGGGAGGAGATAACACCCGTCAGGTTCTTAACTTGATTGAAGCTGCGACTTGCACTGCGACTCCCGGACTGATGCTGAGCCTCGACGCAGAGAAAGCCTTCGATCGGCTTGACTGGTATTCTTTATTTAAAATCCTTCGGACCTTCGGCATCTCGGGACCCTACCTGCAAGCCATTCTCAGTCTTTACCCTGCCCCTTCTTCCCTCGTCAAACTCGCCTACTGCTCCTCTACACCATTCAATATCTCCAATGGCATGCATCAGGGATGCCCACTCACGCCACTCAACTTTGCACTATGTAAAGAACCCCTTGCAGCACATGTCCGGCTGAACCCCGACATCTAGGGACTTAATGTACGGGAAAAGGAATTTAAGATCTCCCTCTATGCGGATGACATCCTTCTTATACTGACCAATCTCCACATCACACTGCCCAATCTACAGATGGCCCTATCGGGATATAAAATCGCCACCTCTAAAACAGAGGACCTACATGTCCAAATACCCGCTCATGACCTTGCACTACTCCAAAGTAACTTCCCTTATTGTTAGTTGGACAGTACTCTGAAATACCCAGGGGTTTACATCACCCCTACCTATGCCTCTCTATACTCTAATAATTTCCCTCCCCTCTTTCGTGAGCTCAAGTCTAAAGTTTCCCTACTTGTTAAGTGGAAACCTCTGTACATTTTACTGCTAGGCCGCATTACAGCAGTGAAGATGTCCCTTCTCCCAAAACTACTTTACTATTTTGAGACCCTTCCAGTACGTGTCCCCATGTTGGAACTACATCTCCTCCAACAGGCTATTCTGGGTTTTGTGTGGCAAGGTAAACATCATTGCATTCCCCGCAAAGTCATGCTTGAGGCCACGGACAGAGGTGGCCTCTCGGTCCCTAATGTTATGCATTATTACTGGGCTACCCATCTCTGTGCAATGCCATTCTGGGCATCCCAGATGGGTAGAAAGAGAAAAAGCTCTGGTTTGCCCCAGTCCACCCAAATACCCTGTTGTGGCAGCAGACTTCCGTGCCCCCTCATACCCCCCTACTGGGTCTCTTTCGCTTGGCAGATATCGTGGATTCTCCACACTGACACCTAAACCCTTTGCGCAACTACAGGAGCATTCAAATATACCGAAGACGGAGGGCTTACACTATCTCCAAGTCTATCACTATGTGAGCACTACCTTTGGGTCACTTCAGGTGTCGCTTCCGCCCCCTTTTGAGCGGCTGTGCGGCTTAAGCACTGGGACGAGAGGTCTGATTTCTATTATTTACTGCCTCTTATCCACAGCAACAGAAGGTGAGACCCCCCCATCACACATACATGGATAAATGGACCGCAGCCCTCAGGTTGCTTCTCTCTCGCTCCGCCTGGCAGACTATATGGAATAGGGCAGCCCAGTCCTCTATTTGCACCATGTATAAGGCTCCATTCACACATCCGTATGTGTTTTGCGGATCCTCAAAACACGGACACCAGCCATGTGCGCATGGCCTGCACTATAATAGAAAATGCCTATTCTTGTCCGTTATTGCTGACAAGAATAGGACATGTTCTATTTTTTTCCGGAAACTGAAGTGCGAATGCGGAAATGCGGACAGCACATAGTGTGCTGTCCGCATACATTCGGGCCCCATTGAAAATAAATGGATCCACACCCGTTCCACAAAATTGCCCTCCTACACTCTATAAACCCCACTATCCTATCCGTCTGCTGGCGGTGCTTGAGCGACGTGGGTTCCCTATACCACATTTTTTGGACATGCCCCCTTATCAACTCATTTTGGAAGGAGGTGAGGGAGGTGACTCAGTCCCTCTTTCTGTCCCCTGTGCCACTAGACCCAAAGGTCTATCTACTCAATCTCCCGCCCCTGGATTGAATAGGTGCTCCTCCAGGCTGCTTCTGTCCTTATGTACTACAGCCAAATCTCTGATTGCTAAGTCTTGGAAGCAGACTAGCATCCTACCAAGTCCTGATATCAGATCCTTGGAGTATCTCACAGCACCCCTCAACAATGCAGTGGAGCAATTCCAAGTGAACTGGCTACCCTGGGACTCTCACATGACATACTCCTAGAGGTCTCCTTCTTTCTCTTCTGCCCTTCTCTTGCCCTTGTTTTCCCCTAACTGCCATTCCCCACACCCCGTGTTTTTTCGGTTGACTTGTCTTTTATGCTAGGTGCTTGTATTGGACCATTGATCATAAATAGGGGATTTGGACTGCTACATACACTGCTCTTGTACTCTTCCCCATCTCAGTGGCCCTCTGAGTGCCCCTACACGTGCATTGATGTACCATTCTTTGCTCTTTTTTCTGTATTATTGAAAATATGTACACTTGTACTAATAAAAATCTAGAGGTTAAAAAAAAAAAAGAAAAGAAATAAATCTAGCAAAGCAATTGTAGCAATAATAGGGGTGCTATGGATCCATGTGAGGCACATGGCTGGTTCTAGCTTTGTTAGAAAGAGATCGCTATGTACTACATGATGTCTGATTTGAATTTTTTTCATGGATCATGGAATAACCCCTGTAAAGTCTATAATAGAAATATAATCAACAATGACCTTGAAGAATGTAATAACCAACAATAAGGAATGCAAAAAAACTGTGGATGACTTTCAGGAGATCCCACTATTTAAATAACTCCAACACTTTAAAAATGAAAATAGGTACACGCTAGGATATGGGGTGGTTCTTTAGCAATGCTTGACTGATTTATTCCTGACAGGCAACAAATCTGTGTACAGATGGCAGTCAGCTTTTAGGAAAGCAACTTGTGCTCTGTTAAAGAAACATTCCCACAAAAATGTTTATTCTCTGACCCATTTGTAAGGTACATGATGTGCATTTTAGTGAAGATAATCTTATTACCAGTGACTGTATTTGTGAGTTATCCACTCCCTTCTGATCCTCAGCTGTGTCATGTCACTGACACTCTGATTCTCCAACTGACACTTTTTATATGAACAGGAAGTCAGTTTTCCTATTCATTCCCTTGAGTGCCCTAATGCCAGTCTAATAGGAATGAATAGAGAAACTGACTTCCTGTCCACACTTGAGATGCTCTGTCACTTGGAGGTTCAGTGTTGGTCACAAAACACGTCAGAGGAACAGAAGGGAGTGAATAACTCTAAAATACAATCACTGGTAAGCAGATAGGGGGATGCTATCTCACCACCAGATGTAAGGAGGTATCCTCTAAGTCAATGTTCAACCCTTTAAATAGGTGCTGGCTTATTTAATGTCTGAGTCATGTCTCAAGGCCTATTTAAAGGGTCAAACACTGACTTAGAGGATAGCTCCTTACATCTGGTGGAATCAGAGGCAGAGCTTGTTAAGAGCTCATTTGCATGCTTTTCTTCTTGGTAAAAAGATTACATTCAGTACACTTTACATCATGTACATTACTTCACGGTAAGAGCAGTGAGACTATGAAACTCTCTGCCTGAGGAGGTGGTGATGGTGAGTACAATAAAGGAATTCAAGAGGGGCCTGGATGTATTTCTGGAGTGTAATAATATTACAGGCTATAGCTACTAGAGAGGGGTCGTTGATCCAGGGAGTTCTGATTGCCTGATTGGAGTTGGGGAGGATTTTTTTTCTCCTTAAGTAGGAAAAATTGGCTTCTGCCTTACCGTTTTTTTATTTTTTTTGCCTTCCTCTGGATCAACTTGTAGGAAACAGTCCAAACTGGATGGACAGATGTATTTTTTCGGTCTTATATACTATTTTACTATGTTACTGTGCAATTTTAGGCAGGTGTGGGGAAAATGCTGCAAAGTAAGAATACTTTCAAAAAGAGGTGTTAATTGAATTTTATTAATTGATAAAAATAATGGAAGTGAATGAATCAAAGAGAACTCTAAATCAAATCAAAATTTGATATGACCATTCTCTACTTTCAAAACAGCATAGATTCATCTAGGTACACTTGCACACAGTTTTTGAAGGAACTCATCAGGGACATTGTTCCAAACATCTTGGAGAACTAACCACAGATCCTCGAGATGTAGGCTTGCTCAAATCCTTCTGACTCTTTATGTAAGGACATAGAAAGCTAATAGATGTAGTGCTATCAACCATACAGAAACAGGCCAAGACATCTTCACCCACAGCATCTGAGGAGAAAAATAGTGACCTCTTTAAGTCTAAAACTGGCCATACACATAAGATGGCCCTCTCTTTTGACGTGAGCATGAATGTTCATTTTGGCATCGGGAAGTAGACAGTTGCCAAACACTTCTGGCAAAGGCTTACCTTCCAGATGAATAAAAGGATTGGGTATGTTGAAGTGAATCCTCATTGCCTCTCTTACAGCTGCCATCAGTGGACAGTTAGGAGCCTTCATACACATTAGATATAGTAGTATCCACTAGCATTAATCTAAAGCGTATAAGCAGCTTAAAAGGCATCTGTCAGCAGGATCAATCTTATTAACCCAGCCATAATGCCTGGTAGGGCTGACATTTCTGATTAAAAGCATACTTTTCTTCCCCTAATGTGCTGCTGTGTTTAGGAGAAATAAGCATTTATATAATTATGCAAATTAGGACTTATGTGCACCAAGGCCCTAACCACTCAGTGCACCTTAGCTTCTCTGCATCCCTAGATGCTTCCCTTCTACCTAGAAGACTGGCCATGTCAATATGGTGGAGAGGGAGTATCCATCAAAGTAGCCAGGAGGATCTAGGGTGCACAGAGTTGCTAGAACCCACCCTCAGTGCACTTAAAGGGGTTGTCTCACTTCAGTAAGTGGCATTTATCATGTAGAGAAAGTTAATACAAGCCACTTACTAATATATTGCTACTACCCATAATGCTTCCTTTGCTGGCTGGAGTCTTTTTTCCATCACATTATACACTGCTTGTTTCCATGATTACAGACCACCCTGCAATCCAGCAGCGGTGGTCGTGCTTGCACAATATAGAAAAAAGCACTAGCCTATGTGCGCTCCCATGGTCCTGGCAGCAGAGAGGCTGATGCTTTATCCTATAGTGTACAAGCACGGCCACCGCTGATGGATTGCAGGGTGGTCTGTAATCATGGAAATGAGCAGTGTATAATGAGATGGAAAAATGAATCCAGCCAGCAAAGGAAGCAATATGGACAATCACAATACATTAGTATGTGCCTTGTATTAAGTTTCTCTACATGATAAATGCCACTTGCCGAAGTGAGACAACCCCTTTAAGTCCTAATTTGCACAATTTTAAAAACACATTTCTCCGAAATACAGCAACAGATCTGGGGTGCGTATGGTTTTAATAGGTCGGGTCACCCTACAAAGCATTATAGTTGTTTAACACGGTTGAGTCTCCTGACAGATGCCCTTTAAAGTACGTTATCCAACACATGACAGAATGCCAGTATATGTTTAACAATGGATATCGTATTACAAATAAAAAAAAAAATACTTAGTTTTCCACAAGCATAATGACTACCCTTAAAGTAACTGATAATGGCAATATTATTGCATTAAGACATAGAAATGTGCAATAGTTATGAAAACACTGTAGTCAAAAAAAATCCTCTGGGAATGCAAAAGGCACAAAAAAAAAAACCTGTCTATGACACTTAATGTAGATTGTTCCAATATAATGAAGCAGGATTGGAATAATAATATTCAGAGAACACTTTTTTTTCTTCAATCCGGAAAATATCTCAGTACTTTTAAAGAAAGTATAATTAATGGAATAAACCTGTTATAATAATAGCTCCTTCTTCTTGTATAGTGGGTATGTGTTTAATAGATTTGCGGTATATTAGCATAATGTGGTGCTTTTACTTTCTACAGCTAATCTTTAAGAAACACACATTAATATACTGTACTGTATTCTTCCTGAGATAATATTACTTATACTCAGTTGATGTTAATAAGATTTAGGTTGCTAACACTTTCATGCCGAGATGCAAATAAGGCTTTTTCTTTACTGATTATAAAAACAGCAGAACAGCATACGATTATTATGGTTTTCTGTCTCGTCAAAGTGCTCTTTTCTTTTTCTGCCTATCAAGAACACCAGCTCGGGATGGCTTTTTGTTATATTTTTTGTTGATTTTTCTTCCTGCATGTTTTGTTTCTGTTGTTTGTGTCCTTTTTTTTTTTGGGTGGCGGGAGGAGTAGGACATTTAGTAGCTGGCACATTTCAGAACTGACACATTCAGATATGTCCAGTACATGGGCAGGAAGAGTATGGAATTGATGAAATTCCTTTTTCATCTTATAAAAGACCTTTGAAAGTTCTTTATTGTTTGATACAGAGGCATTCCTTTGTAACTAGAATTCCTTAGAGCTTTGTATGGGTGGTGTGCAGTATCTTAGGACCACATGCCCAGGCTGCATCCAAGCCTGGTAAAGAAATGAAAACAATCCCTTGTTGAAGTCAAATTATATTAATTTTTTGGAACAACTCTTTAATATTATGTTCCAACATATTAATTGGGTTCTGCAGCTTAACAAAATAGTGTTCAGCTAACCAACACTAAATGCACAACAAATTGGGTGATTGCAATCAATGTATGCAAAAAAACAAAGGTCCATCTATTAAAAAAGTAGATTGTTCAGTACATGATAGCTTTACATGCAATTTTACTGAAAAGCAAAGTTAATTACATACAGTTGAGGCTACAGGACTGCTTCGGTTACTAGCCAGGCAAGTGATAAAAGGATACCTTTTTTGGAAGAATGTTATTATTTTACCTTTCCAGACATGCACCATACATGTTGGATGTTTAACCGCTTGCCGACCGCCGAACGCACGGATGCGTCCAGGCGGCGGCAAGTTTGTTCCTCCTGGACGCATCCGTGCGTCATCTCGCGAGAGCCGAGATCTGCTGTGAACGCGCGCACGCGCGCGCGCGTTCACAGCAGAGCGCGGCTCTGCAGTTGTACTACAGCCTGCCAGCGATGATCAATCGCTGGCAGGCTGTAAATGTAAAATAAATGAGATCAAAGTGGTATATCAGACGCTGTGTTGCTAACAGCTTCTGATATACCTAATACCTGGTCCTCTGGTGGTCCCATTTACTGGGATCGACCACCAGAGGACCAGGTAACAATGTAAAGTTGCACCAAACACTACACTAACCCCACCCCCACCCCCTCACTTTATAACCACTATTAACCCCTTGTTAACCCCTGATCACCCCATATAGACTCCCTGATCACCCCCTGTCACTGATCACCCCCTGTAAGGCTCTATTCACATGTCCATATGTGTTTTGCGGTTCCGCGGATCCACAGATCCGTGCCACGGATCCGCGGCGCGGATCCGCAAAACACGGACACCGTCAATGTGCTTTCCGCATTTTGCAGATCCGCACATTGCCAGAACTATATAGAAAATGCTTTTTCTTGTCCGCAATTGCGGACAAGAATAGGGCATGTTCTATATTTTTGCGGAACGGAAATGCAGACCCGTAAGTGCGGATCCGCAATTCCGGATCCGAGCGGGACAAAGTCTGTCCCCATAGAAATGAATGGGTCCGCAATTCCGTTCCGCAAACAGAATTTCGGACGTGTGAATGGGGCATAAGGGTCCCTTATCACCGCCAGTTAGTTAGCTACTTGTTAGGTAGCTAGCGCCCAGCCCACCGCACCGCAGTCACTGATTTTGGCAGAGATTTTTCATCCACATTGATCGATGCGAATGAAAAAATCTGTGCCATTCATTTTTATTTTATTTTTTCAGCCCAGAGGCTGAACGGAAAAAAATCTCATTACCCGTATGCTCAATATACGGAGAATCGCAGAAACTCCTAATGCTGGCCATACGTGTAATGATTACGGAGACCCTCAAATGCCAGGGCAGTACAAAAACCTCACATGTGACCCCATTTTGGAAAGAAGACACCCCAAGGTATTCCGTGAGGGGTATGGGGAGTTCATGTAAAATTTTATTTTTGTCACAAGTTAGTGGAATATGAGACTTTGTAAAAAAAAAAAAAAAAAAACAATTTCCGCTAATTTTTTTCTGTGAACTCGCCATGCCCCTCACGGAATACCTTGGAGTGTCTTCTTTCACAATGGGGTCACTTGTGAGGTATTTATACTCACCTGGCATTTTAGGAGTCCTAAAGCGTGAGAATCCAAATGCGTAAAAATGCCCTGTGAAATACTAAAGGTACTCATTGGTTTTAGGGCCCCTTTACGCATCTTGGCTGCAAAAAGTGGCACACATGTGGTATCGCCGAACTCAGGAGAAGTAGGGCAATGTGTTTTGGGGTGTATTTTTATATATACCCATGCTGGGTGAGAGAAATATCTCTGTAAATGACAACTTTTTAAATTTTTTTATACAAAGTTGTCAATTTACAGCGATATTTCTCACACAAAGTATGGGTATATGTAAAATACACCCCAAAACACATTGCCCTACTCTCCTGAGTACGGCGATACCACATGAGTGACACTTTTTGCAGCCTGGTGCACAAAGGGGCCCAAATTCCAACGAGTACCTTTAGCTTTACATGGCTGCTCACAATTTAGCCCCGCCCAAAATGCCAGAACAGTACAAACACCCCACATGTGACCCCATTTTGGAAAGAAGACACCCCAAGGTATTCACTGAGGGGCATAGTGAGTCCATGAAAAATTTAACTTTTTGTCAAAAGTTAGCAGAAAGGGAGACTTTTTGAGAAAAAACAATAAAAAATCAATTTCCGCTAACTTGTGCCAAAAAAAAATCTTCTGTGAACTCGCCATGCCCCTCACAGAATACCTTGGGTGTCTTCTTTCCAAAATGGGGTCACATGTGGGGTATTTATACTGCCCTGGCAATTTAGGGGCCCTAAAGCGTGAGAAGAAAAATGCATAAAAATGCCCTCCTAAAAGGTACTCATTGGTTTTAGGGCCCCTTTGCACATCTTGGCTGCAAAAAAGTGCCACACATGTGGTATCGCCGTACTCAGGAGAAGTAGGGCAATGTGTTTTGGGGTGTATTTTTACATATACCCATACTTTGTGTGAGAAATATCTCTGTAAATTGACAACTTTGTATAAATTTTTTAAAAAGTTGTCATTTACAGAGATATTTATCACACCCAGTATGGGTATATGTAAAAATACACCCCAGACATTGCCCTACTTCTCCTGAGTACAGCGATACCACATGAGTGACACTTTTGCAGCCAAATGCGCAAAGGCCCAAATTCAAAGAGTACCTTTAAGATTTCACAGGGCATTTTTACTCATTTTAGTTCTCACGCTTTAGGGCCCTAAAATGCCAGGGCAGTATAAATACCCCACAAGTGACCCCATTGTGGAAAGAAGACACCCCAAGGTATTCTGTGAGGGGCATGGCAAGTTCACAGAAATTAATTTTTTTGGCACAAGCTAGCGGAAATTGATATTTTTTTTTTTTTTTTTACAAAGTCTCATATTTCACTAACTTGTGACAAAAATAAAATTTTACATAAACTCACCATACCCCTCACAGAATACCTTGGGGTGTCTTCTTTCTAAAATGGGGTCACATGTGGGGTATTTATACTGTCCTGGCATTTTAGGGGCCCCTAAAGCGTGAGAAGAAGTCTGGAATCCAAATGCGTAAAAATGCCCTGTGAAATCCTAAAGGTACTCATTGGTTTTAGGGCCCTTTGCGCACCCAGGCTGCAAAAAGTGTCACTCATGTGGTATCGCCGTACTCAGGAGAAGTAGGGCAATGTGTTTTGGGGTGTATTTTTATATATACCCATACTTTGTGTGAGAAATATCGCTGTAATCGACAACTTTTTAAATTTTTTTAAACAAAGTTGTCAGTTTACAGAGATATTTCTCTCACCCAACATGGGTATATGTAAAAATACACCCCAAAACATATTGCCCTACTTCTCCTGAGTACGGCAATACCACATGAGTGACACTTTTTGCAGCCTGGGTGCGCAAAGGCCCAAATTCCAACGAGTACCTTTAGCTTTACATGGCTGCTCACAATTTAGCCCCGCCCAAAATGCCAGAACAGTACAAACACCACACAAATGACCCCATTTCGGAAAGTAGACACCCCAAGGTATTCACTGAGGGGCATAGTGAGTCCGTGGGAGATTTCATTTTTTTGCCAGAAGTTAGCAGAAATGGAAACTTTATTATTTTTATTTTTTCCTCAGAAAGTGTCATTTTCCGCTAACTTGTGAAAAAAATGAAATGATACATGAACTCACCATGCCCCTCCATGAATACTTTGGGGTGTCTTCTTTCTAAAATGGTGTCATTTGGGGGTATTTATACTATCCTGGCATTCTAGCACCTGAAGAAACATGACAGGTGCTCAGAAAGTCAGAGCTGCTTCAAAATGCAGAAATTCACTTTTTGCACCATAGTTTGTAAACGCTATAACTTTTACCCAAACCAATAAATATACACTTATTGTATTTTTTTTTATCAAAGACATGTAGAACAATAAATTTTGCGAAAAATTTATATAGAAATGTAGTTTTTAAAAAAAAAATTACAACAGAAAGTGAAAAATGTCATTTTTTTGCAAAAATTTCGGTAATTTTTGATTAATAGCAAAAAAAGTAAAAACGTCAGCAACAATGAAATACCACCAAATGAAAGCTCTATTAGTGAGAAGAAAAGGAGGTAAAATTCATTTGGGTGGTAAGTTGCATGACGAAGCAATGAACGGGTAAAGTAGTGTAGTGCAGAATTGTAAAAAGTGGCCTGGTCATTAAGGGTGTTTAAGCTAGGGGGGCTGAAGTGGTTAAAGATGGCATCTGCTCAGAAGCTGAATGGGTCCTAGACCCTGTTTTATACAGCAGACACCTGGGGGTAAAGTGTATGATCGGCAATAACGCTGATTACGGACTTTTACCCCACAGATGCCGAGGTCATTTGCAACCACAGCATCTGAGAGGTATTTCACTGGGAGTGCGTCTGGGGCCCGAATGGCTGCACCACGCTGAGATTGGGGGAGGAGTTTGCGTGTTGTGGCAGCCTCGGGCCTTCTGCCTTGCCACAGCAATGTTTTTTTGAGCGTTACCTGTGGCAAGGCTCCACAGGGACATAGCAAGATTGCAATGGTAATTCATGGCACTCCACAGGAGAAGAAATCTGATGACTGATGAAGGGTTTTTAAAAAAAATATATATATATTTTAATTTGCACAAATGGCAAGTTGCAAACGTGCAGTTTGCGCCTTTTTCACACCATAAAACTGGCATACAATAATGATAAACTGGAGCCAAAGTTTAAAAACAAGTCAGCATTACAAGAGAGGCTCCCTGCTGGCTTGTCATGTCCGGCTCGGCTTCATTCGCAGGTCTCTACGGATTTGTGCATATAATGTTTCACCTCCTCCTTGGAGCTTTAAAATGTATCCATGAACATGGGTGAACAAACTACTCTTCACCCTCCAGTTTAGATTTTGGAGGGCCACCTTGACTACTTTCTTCTACTTCATTATTATCAATGAAAGATTGGGGTCAGTTTTTATGTCTATTAAGTCCAAAGCCAGCAGGCTCCTTTCTAAGGGAAGAACTTGTTTATATGCATTCTGTTCTATTGCTTCTATACTGCAATAATCTCCTCTTTGTAACCAGAAGATTCGTGCAACATTTTCCAGGGTTCTATTTAGTTGCGTTCCTCAATGTCATTACTGCAATTGATAGTACTTATATTGCCCTAT
The DNA here is from genome assembly GCA_033119425.1 of Bufotes viridis. Lineage (NCBI taxonomy): Eukaryota > Metazoa > Chordata > Amphibia > Anura > Bufonidae > Bufotes > Bufotes viridis. The sequence continues at coordinate 291,166,800 of CM065593.1, read as the reverse complement.
GCCAAAATCATACTTTAAGTGATCCATGATGAAAATTATATTTGACTGATTTAGCTGCAATGCATCCAACAGCATTAGCCTGCGATTAAATTATTAAGTAAAATACTGCTAGACAGACCGAGCCAAAGCAGATAAACTCTCTATAGAAGGCCTTGCTGCCTTACATAGGATAAATAATTATTAAGACAAATTCATATATTGTTATTCTCTAAAACCAGATGATTTTGGGTGGCTTCAAACATGTAATGATGCCAGGTTAGGACACAGCACTACATAAAGATAATCTATCAGCTCTCCCCACAAAAGAACATATCTTGGGCATTTATTGTTAGAACCAGTATTGTTATGTTAGCGTTATTATTCCTTCTGGACATACAGTATCTCACAAAAGTGAGTACACCCCTCACATTTTTGTAAATATTTTATGCTATCTTTTTATGGGACAGCACTGAAGATCTGACACTTTGATACAATGTAAAGTAGTCAGAGTACAGCTTGTATAACAATCTAAATTTGGTGTGCCTTTAAAATAACTTAACACACAGCCATTAATGTCTAAACCACTGGCAACAAAAAAGTGAGTACACCTCTAAGTGAAAATGGCCAAATTGTTCCCAATTAGCCATTTTCCCTCCCCAGTGTCATGTGACTCGTTAGTGTTACAAGGTCTCGGTGGTGAATGGGGAGCAGGCGGGTTACATTTGGTGTTATCGCTCTCACACTCTCTCATGTTCAACATGGCACCTCATGGCGAAAAACTCTCTGAGGATCTGAAAAAAGAATTGTTGCTCTACATAAAGATTGCCCAGGATATAAGAAGATTGCCAACACGCTGAAACTGAGCTGCAGCACGGTGGCCAAGACCATACAGCTGTTTAAAAAAGAAATGTTCCACTCAGAGCAGGCCTCGCCATGGTGAACCAAAGAAGTTGAGTGCACATGCTTAGTGTCCTATCCAGAGGTTGTCTTTTCAAAATAGACATATGAGTGCTGCCAGCGTTGCTGCAGAGGTTAAAGGGGTGGGTGGTCAGCCTGTCAGTGCTCAGACCATACACCGCACACTGCATTAAATTGATCTCAATGGCTGCTATTCCAAAAGGAAGCCTCTTCTAAAGATGATGCACAAGAAAGGCCGCAAACAGTTTGCTGAAGACAAGCAGACTTAGGAGATGGATTACTGGAATCATGTCCTGTGATCTGATGAGACCACGATAAACTTATTTGGTTCAGACGGTGGCAAGTGTGTGTGATGTTAACCAGGTGAGTAGTACAAGGACAAGTGTGTCTTGCTTAAAGTCAAACATGGAGGTGGGGGTGTCATGGTTTGGGGCTGAATGAGTGCTTCCGGCTGTAGGAAGCTACAATCGACTAAAGCAGAGCATACGGTCGACTGAAGCAGAGCATGATCCCAATCCCCCTTCCGAATCTGGACTGCAGGGCAGTATTTCAACATGATAACGACCCCAAACACACTTCCAAGATGACCACTGCCTTGCTAAGGAAACTGAGGGTAAAGGTGCTGGACTGGCCAACCATGTCTCCAGACCTAAACTCTATTGAGCATCTGTGGGGCATCCTGAAACAAAAGGTGGAGGAGCGCAAGGTCTCTAACATCCAGCAGCTTTGTTATGTCGTCATGGAGCAGTGGAAGAGGATTCCAGTGGCAACCTGTGAAGCTCTAGTGAACTCCATACCCAAGAGAGTTAAGGCACTGCTGGAAAATATTGATGGCCACACAAAATATTGACACTTTGGGAACTATTTGGCCATTTTTACTTAGGGGTATACTCACTTTTTTTAGATTCATGATTGTGTGTTGAGTTATTTTGAGGGCTCACCAAATTTACACTGTTATACAAGCTGTACACTGACTACTGTACATTGTGTCAAAGTGTCATATGTTGTAGCATGAAAAGACAGAATAAAATATTTACAAAAATGTGAGGGGTGTACTCACTTTTGTGAGAAACTGTATATGAAAACTGACAACCATCCCCCTTGTCAATGGAGCATGTCACTACATACTGTATACTGTTCTAATGCTGCCGACGGTATCAGACTGTGTAGTGATACACCATATTGACAGGGGGTATCACCCAGTTATCAACTTGCTTATACATTTCCTAGAGGAATAACAGAGGAATGGCAGAGTGCAGAGTACAACTTATAGGATGTAAGCAGGGTCAGACGGGTCAATTAGAGTACCACATGATCCTCCCGTAGGATCAGGCTCTGACACAGTAATGGATACAAGCCACAAAGGTCCAGCAGTGGACAACCTTTCTAGCTGATTTTGGAGCCATTATGGTCTATTTCTCATGAGGTACTCATACTTTATTATGTCATATTAATAATATGTCTTGTGAGTGCAATGATAACTAAAAAAATCTTAGAAGGGTTGTCCAACATTTTATAAGTTTTACAATTCTGTCCCCTACCTGTCCGATCTGTGGAGTCAAGCATACTTACCTGCTCTTACCACTCAGTTCCAGCTCCTTCAGTCCTCCGAACTCTTTGCTGCACTCGGGTCAATGTACAGTATGTAAACTTCTGCCACGGTGGGGCTGTCATGTGCACCGCTGCAGCCAATGACTAGCCACGGTGTTGACGTGTCCCATTAAAAAAAAAGTTCCCAGCACAAGGAATAATGCCAAAAAAAGAAGTTATATTCACTAGTTATTCTGCTATCATATCCATCTCTGTGCTTTGGACCTTCCTTACTAGTCTTGGTTTACATGGCTGCAGTGGGGGCATGCCCATATATTCCACGTGACAATTAAGAACAATAACTGGACCCACAACTGCACTGGGAAATGTTTCAAATAACTTGTTGAACCGCTTAAAAATGCAATTGAAAGTGCCCATGGGGTGTACAACCGGTATTTGGGCCTTAAAATCATTTTTTTCTGGTGGGCCCAAGAAACTCCAGTCTGGTACTAAATGTAAGATTGAATAGTAATAAGAAGGAAGCAGAGGGAAGTGAGCATTACTGCAGGAACTAGGTTTTTTTTGTAGTCTCTGAGCATTGAGACCCACAGGTTTCCATAGGAGCTGTAGGCACAAAAGAATAGGAGATTTTTAATTGAGGATATTTGCAGTTACTTCACTTTTCACAATATATTTGGTTGCAAAGGTGCAAAGGAGAACGTTCCCTTTAAGGAGCACCAGTCACATTGTGAATGCTGTGCAATCTATGGGCAGCATGCTATATAACAGGAGGAGCTGAGCAGTTTGATATACAGTTGCAAGAAGAAGTATGTGAACCCTTTGGAATGATATGGTTTTCTGCACAAATTGGTCATAAAATGTGATCTGATCTTCATCTAAGTCACAACAATAGACAATCACAGTCTGCTTAACCTAATAACACACAAAGAATTAAATGTTACCATGTTTTTATTGAACACACCATGTAAACATTCACAGTGCAGGTGGAAAAAGTATGTGAACCCTTGGATTTAATAACTGGTTGAACCTCCTTTGGCAGCAATAACTTCACCCAAACATTTCCTGTAGTTGCAGCTCAGACGTGCACAACGGTCAGGAGTAATTCTTGACCATTCATCTTTACAGAACTGTTTCAGTTCAGCAATATTCTTGGGATGTCTGGTGTGAATTCGCTTTCTTGAGGTCATACCACAGCATCTCAATCGGGTTGAGGTCAGGACTCTGACTGGCCCACTCCAGAAGGAGTATTTTCTTCTGTTTAAGCCATTCTGTTGTTGATTTACTTCAATGCTTTGCAACACCCATCTTCTGTTGAGCTTCAGCTGGTGGACAAATGGCCTTAAGTTCTCCTGCAACATGTCTTGATAAGTTTGGGAATTCATTTTTCCTTTGATGATAGCAATCCGTCCAGGCCCTGATGCAGCAAAGCAGCCCCAAACCAGTATGCCCCCACCACCATACTTCACAGTTGGGATGAGGTTTTGATGTTGGTGTGCTGTGCCTCTTTTTCTCCACACATAGTGTTGTGTGTTTCTTCCAAACAACTCAACTTTGGTTTTATCTGTCCACAGAATATTTTGCCAGTACTGCTGTGGAACATCCAAGTGCTCTTGTGCAAACTGTAAACGTGCAGCAATGTTTTTTTTGGGACAGCAGTGGCTTCCTCTGCTATCCTCCGATCAAATCCATTTTTGTTTAGTGTTTTACGTATCGTAGATTCGCTAACAGGGATGTTAGCATATGCCAGAGACTTTTGTAAGTCTTTAGCTGACACTCTAGCTTCTTCTTCACCTCATTGAGCAGTCTGCGCTGTGCTCTTGCAGTCATCTTTACAGGACGGCCACTCCTAGGGAGAGAAGCAGCAGTGCTGAACTTTATCCATTTATAGACAATTTGTCTTACCGTGGACTGATGAACAGCAAGGTTTTTGGAGATACTTTTATAACCCTTTCCAGCTTTATGCAAGTCAACAATTCTTAATCGTAGGTCTTCTGAGAGCTTTTTTGTGCGAGGCATCATTCACATCAGGCAATGCTTCTTATGAAAAGCAAACTCAGAACTGGTGTGTGTTTTTTATAGGGCAGGGCAGCTGTAACCAACACCTCCAATCTAATCTCATTGATTGGGCTCCAGTTGGCTGACACCTCACTCCAATTAGCTCTTGGAGATGTCATTAGTCTAAGGGTTCACATACTTTTTCCACCTGCACTGCGAATATTTACATGGTGTGTTCAATAAAAACATGGTAACATTTAATTCCTTGTGTGTTATTAGGTTAAGCAGACTGTGATTGTCTATTGTTGTGACTTAGATGAAGATCAGATCACATTTTATGACCAATTTGTGCAGAAATCCATATCATTCCAAAGGGTTCACATACTGTTTCTTGCAAATGCATAGTTATGTGTCAAAAAGATTCACTATAACTTGTATTTCATTCATTCAGATCCCTGCTATTTCTGTAACGCAACAAATTGATCAGTTAGGATCTCAACTGCGGTGTCCTTTGACATCCACTTTTGTCACACTGATTGAGTGTTGGTGGTGTCTTTTGCGGCTGCTCAGTGTGTACCCCAGGCGGCTCTCTCAGTCTTAAGCGGAGAGTATGGGGTTAACAAAATCATGTACCGCGTACTACAGATAGAGTGTAAAACTAATAGTGAGGAAAGTTCGTTTTAGGAATGAGAGTTCAGATTAAAGTTCATGTGAATAACAGCTCTTGGCAACGTTCAGGAATCCCAGGCCTGCAGTACTAATAACCACCAGCGCGAGTCCCTTCCTTTCAGTGAGCAATGTCAGTGAAACAAAATGACAGGCTTGATACTTGCTGTTGGAAGTCATGCTGGGATCCTGCAGTGGTGGAGCCGGGTAAGGTAGGTGAGGGTTTCTCCTGGAGGTTCAGAGTTGCAGGTTGTTAGGATCTTGAGTCCTCGTGGTGAATGGAGCAGGCAGGGTGCGCACTCCATTAGTGGAACCCCCTGTGCAGCACCTGGCTCCTATTTATTGACCAAGTGTGGGTGGGCGGAGCCACCTTAGACGGCCCAGCGGCCACTGCTTCCAGCCTGGGAGGTAAACAGCGATCGTTGTCATGGTTACACAGGGCATGATCCAGGCTGGAGCGCAAACCACCGTAACCTTACAGTACCTCCCCCCCTTAAGGGGACCCTCTCCGGGGTACCCCAGTAGGGGAGGGTCGGTCGGGAAATCTCCTGTGAAACAACCTTTGGAGTCTGGGTGCATGGACGTCTCGCACATCTTCCCAAGAGTCATCCTGAGACCCGTAACCCTTCCATCTAACGAGGTACTAGATCCTCCCCAGTCTTCTTCTGGAGTCGAGAAGCTGCTCAACCTCAAATTCCTCCTCACCTCGGACATCTATCGGGGGGGAGGGTTGAGGAACCCGTGAGGGGAACGGGCTAGGTCTAAACGGTTTTAGCATGATACATGGAATGTGGGATGTACCTGTAGTCGAGGAGGAAGGGTAAGTCTCACCGTGTTGGGGTTGATAATTCTTTCTATCAGAAAAGGACCCAAAAATTGCCTACCCAGTTTCTTAGCAGGTACCCCCAACCGAAGGTTTCTCGTTGACAGCCATACCGAGTCTCCAACCTGATAAGGAGGATTTTCTCTTCTGTGACGGTCGTAGTAGATCTTCTGCCTTTCCTTTGCCCGTTGGAGGTTGTCTTTCAGCATCCTGAGGGTTGTTTGCAAGGTAGTTACAAAATCATCTGTGGCAGGAACGTTTGTAGGAAGGTTGATTTCAGGGAGAGACCTAGGGTGGAATCCATAATTAGCAAAGAATGGACTATGTAAAGTGGAGGAATTCACAGAATTGTTGTAAGCGAATTCGGCAAGAGGGAGTAGGCTTTCCCAGTCATCTTGAAGGAATGAGCAGTGACATCTGAGAAATTGTTCCAGACATTGGTTCACCCTTTCCGTCTGCCCGTTAGTTTGGGGGTGGTAGGCGGTAGACATTCTATGGTCGATTTGGAGTCTAAGACAAAGTGCTCTCCAAAATTTGGATACAAATTGTGAACCCCTGTCTGATATAACTTGGCTAGGGATTCCATGTAGTTTTATGACATTGGACAGAAAGGCCTCGGCAGTTTCACTGGAGGAAGGTAATTTTTGAGGGCGATGAAGTGTGCCATCTTAGTTAGTAGGTCTACTACAACCATGATGGTGTTGTTTCCTCTGGAGCGGGGAGTTCTACAATGAAGTCCATTGAAACCCATTCCCAGGGTCTGTTGGGGATAGGAAGACTCATAAGAAGGCCATATGGTCGATTTCTATCACTTTTGCATGAGGCACATGTCTCGCACGTGGAAACATATTGCTTAATTTCTTTGGTCATTTTTGGCCACCAGAAGTTCCTGCGTATCAGGTTTATGGTTTTGGCAATGCCAGGGTGTCCCGCGAGGGGTGAGTCATGGCAGAGTTTGATTACCTGGGTGGTGAGAGGAGTTGGTATGTACAGTAGGTTGTTTTTGTAGAGGAAACCCCGTTGGTCTTTCAGAAGTCCCGGGGGATGTTAGCACAGTCAATTTTCAGAGCATCCTTAAGCTGGGTTTCCAATTCGATGGTGGCGAAGATAATTTTGTTAGGTGGTATAATGCATGTGGGGGCTGTGACTGCGGCGCGGCATTCAGCCAGACGTGATAAGGCGTCAGCCTTCCCATTTTTGAGCCTGGTCGGTAAGTAATTTGAAAGTCGAATCTGTCAAAAAAAAACTCCACCGTACCTGACGTGCTGACAGTGTTTTACTGGTTTTCAGGTATTGTAAATTACGGTGATCCGTGTATATTGTGATGGGGTGTGTTGAACCTTCAAGTAGGTGCCTCCAGTTCTCTAGGGAACATTTTATGGCAAGAAGTTCCTTTTCCCCTATGGGGTAGTTGATTTCAGCGGTGTTTAGAGTCTGGGAGTAGAACCCGACAGGATGTAATGGGGATGAGAAGGAGCTCCGCTGGGACAGAACAGCTCCTATGGCTGCCTGTGATGCATCTACTTCCAGCACAAAGTGATAGTTTGGATTCGGAATGGTCAGAATTGGTGCTGAAGTGAATTTGTCTTTAAGTAACTCAAAAGCTGATTGGGCCTCCATGGACCAAACAAATTTCGTGTTGACACTAGTTAATCTGGTTAGGGGTTTAATGGTAGCGGAGAAGTCTTTGATGAATTTCCTGTAGAAGTTCGAGAACCCTATGAAACGCTGGAGGGCTTTCCTGGAGTCCGGAGTCGGCCAGTTTTGGATGCAAGTGATCTTTGACTGATCCATCTGAATTCCCTTGGGTGAGATTATATAACCAAGGAACGGAAGGGTAGTAGTCTCGAATATACACTTTTCTGGTTTGACATATAAGTGATGGACGCTTAATCGCGCAAGTACCCAACGGACGTGTTTCCTGTGATCTTGTAGGTTATCGGAGTAGACCAATATGTCATCTAGATAGATGACAACACATACATCTAGTAGATCCCTAAATATGTCGTTGATAAAGTTTTGGAATGTGGCAGGGGCATTGCACAAGCCGAAAGGCATTACCATGTACTCAAAGAGTCCGTACCGGGTGCGGAAAGCAGTTTTCCATTCATCCCGGTTCTAATCCTAATCAAGTTGTATGCGCCTCTCAAGTCCAGTTTAGTGTAGATAGTTGATGTTTGAAGTCTTTCAATAAGCTCGGATATTAGCGGCAGGGGGTACCGGTTTTTGATTGTTATTTTATTTAATGCTCTGTAATCAATGATGGGTCTGAGGCTCAAGTCTTTGTTCCTTACGAAGAACATACCCGCGGCTGCAGGGGAGGTTGAAGGCCGAATGAATCCCTTCCTTAAGTTCTCTTCGAGATACTGTTTGAGGTGGTCAAGTTCTGGTTGTGCCAATGGGTAGATTCTTCCTGTGGGTATTTCACTGCCCGGCAGTAGGTCTATGGGGCAATCGTAGGGTCTATGGGGCGGTAGGGATTCCGCCATCTTTGCACTAAATACCTCCGAGAACTCTGAGTATTGGGTAGGGACCTGGTTCACCCCTACATGCATGAGCGTTTTAATAGGGAAGCAGGTCTCCCTGCAATAACGTGAGGTAAACCCAATTCTCCCCTGTTCCCATAGGAGAACTGGTTGATGTAACCGGAGCCATGGCAAGCCTAAAATGATGGGGAACGAAGGGGAGTGTATGACAGCAAAGGATAAAAATTCTGTGTGGCTGTTTTCGCTTGTCACCAAAAGGGGTTGAGTCTGGCTATGGATAGGTCTAGAGGTTGTACCATCAATAAAACTCACGGATATCGATACATTTTTCTTTGTATGGGGAATTTTATTTCTCTCTACTAGATGCTTATCGATAAAATTCCCCGAAGCTCCCGTGTCCACCATTGCATCAACGATAGTTAGGTTTTGGTCCCACTGTAAGGTAAGAGACGTATAAATGTAACCACTTGTGTTGTTATTATTTCTGCCTAAGTTACAGAACGTCATCATTTTACCTTCATGTTTCTTTCTTATGGCAGAACATCCATCAACCGAATGGTCAGCCGACGCACAGTATAAGCAGAGGTTGAGGTTCCGTCTCCGGGTCTTCTCTCTCTCAGTCAGAGGACCACGAATTGCCCCAATCTCCATCATCTCTGCTACAGGATCTGGGCTGGTCTGTCTCAGGGTGGGTGTAAACCCTGAGACTCTCTCAGCCCTGCGTTCCCTTAAGCGTCTGTCAATGGTGGTGACCTTCTGCATCAAGGCGTCGAGTGTATGTGGCAGCTCTCCGCGGGCTAACTCATCTTTCAGGGCCTCAGATAGACCGAGACGGAACTGATTTCTAAGAGTGAGATCATTCCATTCCGTCTCACGGGCCCAACGAGTGTATTCCGCAATAAAGTCCTCTACGGGTCGTCTCCCTTGCTTTAGGGTGCGAATGGCGGTCTCCGCAGTCAGCTGCTTGTTGTGGTCCTCGTAAAGGAGGGCCATTGTTTCAAGAAATTGCGGAAAGGAATTCAAGACCAGGTCTTCCTTTTCTAAATAGGTGTTAGCCCATGCTCTGGGCTCCCCCCTGAGGTACGAGATCATGGTGAGTACTTTGGTTCTATCGGTAGGATAGGTCCGGGGCGTAACTGAAACATCAGTTTGCACGCATTCAGGAATTCGCGGAACTGCTTCCGGTCTCCTGAGAAAAGTTCAGGTGGACTGACCTTGGGTTCCGGTCCATCGTGGGGGTGTCCTGTGCGCGACGTGACGAGATCTCGCAACGTCTGATTTTCCAATTGGAGATTCTGTACGGTCACGTTAAGGGTTTCCACCCTCTCAGTGAGGGCGACCATATGCCGCGCGAGCTCCGCTGGATCCATGGGGGTTCCACTAATATGTAACGCACCAAATTGATCAGTTAGGATCTCAACTGCGGTGTCCTTTGACATCCACTTTTGTCACACTGATTGAGTGTTGGTGGTGTCTTTGCGGCTGCTCAGTGTGTACCCCAGGCGGCTCTCTCAGTCTTAAGCGGAGAGTATGGGGTTAACAAAATCATGTACCGCGTACTACAGATAGAGTGTAAAACTAATAGTGAGGAAAGTTTGTTTTAGGAATGAGAGTTCAGATTAAAGTTCATGTGAATAACAGCTCTTGGCAACGTTCAGGAATCCCAGGCCTGCAGTACTAATAACCACCAGCGCGAGTCCCTTCCTTTCAGTGAGCAATGTCAGTGAAACAAAATGACAGGCTTGATACTTGCTGTTGGAAGTCATGCAGGGATCCTGCAGTGGTGGAGCCGGGTAAGGTAGGTGAGGGTTTCTCCTGGAGGTTCAGAGTTGCAGGTAGTTAGGATCTTGAGTCCTCGTGGTGAATGGAGCAGGCAGGGTGCGCACTCCATTAGTGGAACCCCCTGTGCAGCACCTGGCTCCTATTTATTGACCAAGTGTGGGTGGGCGGAGCCACCTTAGACGGCCCAGCGGCCACTGCTTCCAGCCTGGGAGGTAAACAGCGATTGTTGTCATGGTTACACAGGGCATGATCCAGGCTGGAGCGCAAACCACCGTATCCTTACAATTTCTGTGCTAAGGAGTCCAGTGGGCGGCTTTACAGTTCTTATTTACAAGCCTCCCTGTATGACAGTATATACAAAGATAGTTGTCAATTACTGACGGGACTGCCCACTGGACTAAGAGCATAACCTGAACAGAGAATTAAAGGGAAAGTGTAATCTATAAGTTTTTCTGCCAGTTAAAAGCAGATCTAATCTGCTTTTATTCTCTGATTTTAGATTTTTTTTAAATCTATTTCTGGAACATGATTATGGGGGCAGCCATCTTGCCTGAGCTGTAATTAACAGCATTTAAAGATATGCTTTACAGCAGCCACCATAAGCCATAGACATAATGGACAAGAAAGGACCTCAATGACTTCTATATAAGAGTTTTCTAGGTATGGACTGTGACCAGTGCAGAGGTCAGGAGGGGGTAGATAAGCTGCCATATCCCCTTTTGTGAATGGTGAATCCTGGGTTAACTATATATTATAGAGTTGTTATCTGTCACTAATCTTGTCTGTGATGATAATGAAATTACTACTGAAAAGAGATCTGTACAGACAAAGAAGTGAAACCTATTATTAGAGTTAATGGCCAGGGTGAAAACTGCAGGACTTTAAGATTTTTTAAAATATAAATAGTGAACTGGAAAAATAAATAGATCATCACCAAAAATTCTATAAAAAATATGTTAAAGAACAGGTCATTTTCTGATAATACATTCCCTATATCACAAGTTATACTGCTTTCCCAATAAAACGATATATCAATCTGCTCTGCTTCTTCCATTCTTTAACTATATGCTTAAATTAAATTTAACACATTACCTTTACATTTTAATGCAGCTTATGTAATTCTGTACTGGAATGCTTAGAACAAGAAGAGCAAGTATGAAGAAAAGAACCAGTCATGATTTCTTGTGTTTAGCTGAACACTTCTGATCTTTAGTAAGAATAGCAGTAGACTAACTTCATTAGTTATATGGTTATTTATTCTTAACAATAGAATCTAAAAACACCTAATTAAGTTGAAGAGCTGTGACAGCGGGGAGATCTGGAATAATTGTGTTATTTACACTTGCTGAAAAATGACTGTGTTTCTGATATGCCAGGAATGTTAAAGAGAATGTTTTAGAAAATTGTTCCTTCGATGTCTGATTTTACAAAGAGTCTTGACCTTAAAATATTTAAATTACAAGATTAGAAGCACTAATTGCAGTTTAAATTAACGAAATATTTAAAAATACCTGTGTCATAAAACTGCCATAGATTTTCACAAGTACAACAGCTGTCCAGAAAAAAACATTGTAGTTCTCTACATGGAGATTAGAACTAAATCCCCATCTACATATTAAAGCATGATGGTCAAAAATAAATGCATTTATTGAATGTTTATGGTAATGGCGAACCTTTTACAGACCGAGTGCCCGAACTGCAACCCAAAACCCACTTTATTTATCACATAGTGCCGATAGTGCCGGATCTGGTATTAATTTCCATTGAAATGTATTACTGCCAGACGGATTGACATTGAGGGATTCGGTCGTCAGGTCTGCGCATGTGCAGACCTTTAAAAATGTGAAAAAGATAAATACTGGATCAGTTTTTATGGATGACAATCGGAGAGACGGATCCAGTATTGCAATGCACTGGTAAGACGGATCTGCATCCAGATAAGTCTACACATGGTATCCGTTTGCATACAGATTGCCGGATCCGGCAGGCAGTTCCGTCGCCAGAACAACGCAAGTGTGAAAGTACCCTTAGGCATATTGGTACACCATAGACTTTTTCCAGGGTACAGGTGCCCACCAAGAGGGCTCTGAGTGCCACCTCTGGCACCCGTGCCATAGGTTCACCCCCACTGGTATATGGCTTCAGCGTGATCCAGAGTGATGTACAGAAATTGTCACTACTCATATCAGTCTCTGGGCCAAGCTCACAATCTAATTTACCCATTCCACTTTGAAATTGTCATATGGGGCAGTGATAGGGGCAGTGATACTGACCATTTTTTTTATATACTTTAATTACTGAAAGTACATTTCTATAAGTAAAATAGCTGTAAAGTGGCCCATTTTGAGCCTTAGCAACACTCCTCTGTCTTCTGTTTACATAACTGTGGAGACTTTCCAACACTGACTGTTATGTAAACAGAAGACAGAGGAGCGTTGCTAAGGCTCAAAATAAGCTACTTCAGAGCTATTTTTAGATAGAAATGTACAATTTCAGTAACTAAAGTATATTACCAAAATGGTCAGTATCACTGCACCTACACATTATAAAAATAAAAAAAGATACTTTAACCTATCAGTATGTTTTAGGAGTGTGTGTGGGAGAGCAGAGGATACCTAGCCAAAAACAAGGAGAACATACAAGTTCCAATACCCTAGTGCTGAAAGGCAACAGCACTAAGCACTGAGTTGTCCTGAAGGTAATGTATATTTCCAATGAGAACATTCATTACATATCAATAGGACATGCCATAAATATCTGACGGGAGTGAGTTCCATCCCTGGGACCTGATCCTGTCTCAAGAATGGCATCGACATTGGGTGTACATGGCTTTCTCCATTCACTGCTGTAGGACTTCTGAAAATACCTGGCATTCATCCAGAGCAGAAACCTGTCTTAGGAGAGGATTTTGGGCCCTTACCCATCCTTTACAGCTCATATTGATATAACAAAAATGTGATAGAAACACCCCTTTAAAGTAGAACTGAGTGAAATTTTAGAAATGGGGAAACTTGATTATGTAGAATTTTATACTGGCAAATCCCATAGAAAGTTTTCACATTGTTTCAGATTTTTCATGTTTGGTTGTTTAACAACATTGAAACCCAGTGAATTTATATAGGGATTTTTTTACACTGGTCATCAATGTCCACGGTACTGTATAGCTCATATGTAATATTTCCTATATGAAATAAGGGACAGGCTTTGGTTTCTTGGCATCCCCTGGAACTACAGTAGGTATATTTAAAAAAATTGTTAAATATGCTGAAATAGTTCTATTATAATTGTTTCCACACTAAATATACATATATAGAATTGCTAAATCATAATCCCGTTAGCCTCTGTCCACACTGTGCTTGTTGCACACGTGTATACAGGAAAGATCTCATCATCTTCAAGCCAGATGTACACATTTTTACAGACTACAGTCGTGGCCAAAAGTTTTGAGAATTACATAAATATTGGAAATTGGAAAAGTTGCTGCTTAAGTTTTTATAATAGCAATTTGCATATTCTCCAGAATGTTATGAAGAGTGATCAGATGAATTGCATAGTCCTTCTTTGCCTTGAAAATTAACTTAATCCCCAAAAAACCTTTCCACTGCATTTCATTGCTGTCATTAAAGGACCTGCTGAGATCATTTCAGTAATCATCTTGTTAACTCAGGTGAGAATGTTGACGAGCACAAGGCTGGAGATCATTATGTCAGGCTGATTGGGTTAAAATGGCAGAATTCACATGTTAAAAGGAGGGTGATGCTTGAAATCATTGTTCTTCCATTGTTAACCATGGTGACCTGCAAAGAAACGTGTGCAGCCATCATTGCGTTGCATAAAAAAAGGCAAGGATATTGTGGCTACTAAGATTGCATCTCAATCAACAATTTATAGGATCCTCAAGAACTTCAAAGAAAGAGGTTCAATTCTTGTTAAGAAGGCTTCAGGGCATCCAAGAAAGTCCAGCAAGCGCCAGGATCGTCTCCTAAAGAGGATTCAGCTGCGGGATCGGAGTGCCACTAGTGCAGAGCTTGATCAGGAATGGCAGCAGGCAGGTGTGAGCGCATCTGCACGCACAGTGAGGCAAAGACTTTTGGAAGATGGCCTGGTGTCAAGAAGGGCAGCAAAGAAGCCACTTCTCTCCAAAAAAAACATCAGCGACAGATTGATCTTCTGCAGAAAGTATGGTGAATGGACTGATGAGGACTGGGGCAAAGTCATATTCTCCGATGAAGCCTCTTTCCGATTGTTTGGGACATCAGGAAAAAGGCTTGTCCAGAGAAGAAAAGGTGAGCGCTACCATCAGTCCTGTGTCATGCCAACAGTAAAGCATCCTGAGACCATTCATGTGTGGGGTTGCTTCTCATCCAAGGGAGTGGGCTAACTCACAATTTTGCCCCAAAACACAGCCATGAATAAAGAATGGTACCAAAACACCCTCCAACAGCAACTTCTTCCAACAATCCAACAACAGTTTGGTGAAGAACAATGTGTTTTCCAGCACGATGGAGCACCGTGCCATACGGCAAAAGTGATAACTAAGTGGCTCGGGGACCAAAACGTTGACATTTTGGGTCTATGGGCTGAAAACTCCCCAGATCTTAATCCCATTGAGAACTTGTGGTCAATCAAGAGGCGGGTGGACAAACAAAAACCCACTAATTGTGACAAACTCCAAGAAGTGATTATGAAAGAATGGGTTGCTATCAGTCAGGAATTGGCCCAGAAGGTGATTGAGAGCATGCCCAGTCCAATTGCAGAGGTCCTGAAAAAGAAGGGCCAACACTGCAAATACTGACTCTTTGCATAAATGTCATGTAATTGTCGATAAAAGCCTTTGAAACGTATGAAGTGCGTGTAATTATGTTTCACTACATCACAGAAACAACTGAAACAAAGATCTAAAAGCAGTTTAGCAGCAAACTTTGTGAAAACTAATATTTGTGTCATTCTCAAAACTTTTGGCCATCCTAATTCTTTGCTGGAAGGTGTGTTTGACTACATGAAAAAGCAAACCCTGTGGTTTACATTCATTTTTACAATGGGAGTCAATGTCAGATGTATGCAACTATACAGCATGCAGCTACGCACACCCTGAGATTTCTGCGGCGCATACAACAGGTCTACATCCCAAATGGTGGGAATAGAGCCTGACAATCAAAATTTCCCTACTAACATCAGAGCTTTGTCCCTCTGTTCACTTTACTTCTACCCTTCTCACTTGACATATGATCCCATTTCATGGGATATTTAAGTAATGGGCCCATTCGAACCATAGTGTACATTTCTATCATTTTAGCTAGTTTTCAAGCATTCAATAATTTCTAAAACAAAGGATACAAATTTATTGAAGTTTTCTGTGTCTACAGGACTGAGAGAGTTGTCCATCACCGGTTATCTTCCACCACTATAGGACTGAAAAAGCCAAACACTGGAGGACATACAGGTAGCTAGTGATATAATAACCAGAACTGGGCATCTTTCATCCAGAAGACTTATATTTTTGAATTTCTGTAAATGACCTATGAAGCACTTATTTCATTGTAACCAGCTTGACATGACACATTACACAATATCCATATGTCAGCATATGTAATTAGGAACTAAAGATGAGACTTTCACACCCTTACTGATTTAGAGACAGTCATCTTTGTGGCACCATCACAATAGACCGACTCTTCACTTGAGAGGTGCGATCAACATCTTTCTTGGTGGATGACAGACTGGAGATTCATAAAAATAAAAAATCACTTTCAACATGTTAAATGATTAGGCAAATGCCGTAACAAAGTTTACAGTGATAAATATTTTCTGATGACAATTTGTTTTCCGCATGTCTGTAAAAGTTACGTTTCATTGGCTGCTTACAATAACGCCAGAATTCACAGCTGCTTTGTACATTATTCTGGACTTGGACTGGAGAGACATTCTTCATCATTAGCATTGAGAGCATGCCCAGTCCAATTGCAGAGGTCCTGAAAAAGAAGGGCCAACACTGCAAATACTGACTCTTTGCATAAATGTCATGTAATTGTCGATAAAAGCCTTTGAAACGTATGAAGTGCGTGTAATTATGTTTCACTACATCACAGAAACAACTGAAACAAAGATCTAAAAGCAGTTTAGCAGCAAACTTTGTGAAAACTAATATTTGTGTCATTCTCAAAACTTTTGGCCATCCTAATTCTTTGCTGGAAGGTGTGTTTGACTACATGAAAAAGCAAACCCTGTGGTTTACATTCATTTTTACAATGGGAGTCAATGTCAGATGTATGCAACTATACAGCATGCAGCTACGCACACCCTGAGATTTCTGCGGCGCATACAACAGGTCTACATCCCAAATGGTGGGAATAGAGCCTGACAATCAAAATTTCCCTACTAACATCAGAGCTTTGTCCCTCTGTTCACTTTACTTCTACCCTTCTCACTTGACATATGATCCCATTTCATGGGATATTTAAGTAATGGGCCCATTCGAACCATAGTGTACATTTCTATCATTTTAGCTAGTTTTCAAGCATTCAATAATTTCTAAAACAAAGGATACAAATTTATTGAAGTTTTCTGTGTCTACAGGACTGAGAGAGTTGTCCATCACCGGTTATCTTCCACCACTATAGGACTGAAAAAGCCAAACACTGGAGGACATACAGGTAGCTAGTGATATAATAACCAGAACTGGGCATCTTTCATCCAGAAGACTTATATTTTTGAATTTCTGTAAATGACCTATGAAGCACTTATTTCATTGTAACCAGCTTGACATGACACATTACACAATATCCATATGTCAGCATATGTAATTAGGAACTAAAGATGAGACTTTCACACCCTTACTGATTTAGAGACAGTCATCTTTGTGGCACCATCACAATAGACCGACTCTTCACTTGAGAGGTGCGATCAACATCTTTCTTGGTGGATGACAGACTGGAGATTCATAAAAATAAAAAAAATCACTTTCAACATGTTAAATGATTAGGCAAATGCCGTAACAAAGTTTACAGTGATAAATATTTTCTGATGACAATTTGTTTTCCGCATGTCTGTAAAAGTTACGTTTCATTGGCTGCTTACAATAACGCCAGAATTCACAGCTGCTTTGTACATTATTCTGGACTTGGACTGGAGAGAGACATTCTTCATCATTAGCTACACGGAATTGGCAAAACTGCTGCTAAATTTATGTAGTCTGGATTCTCATCTATATCAATGCAGTAGTCACCATACAGTATCCAATCAAAACTTTTGATAAGACATTGACTGAAACTTTTGATGGGTCACTATGATAGGTACACTTTAAAGGGGTCATCCCATAATTAAATGAAAAGCAAGTGTGATATTGTACATGACAATCTCTTTCTAAAAAAATACAGAGATCTCCCCATTCATTGCACTGCTAGATTTATTTTAAACTGGCAGCTCAGGGGGTGTCCTTTCTGCTACAGCTCTATTCCTATTACAGCTCATGGGCATGTCCTTTCTGCTGCAGCTCTCTCCATGTAACTGTCAACACTTTTAACAGTAGATATGGCTGGTGACAGATGAAGGATGGAACTCAGCATGTGAGGTGGACAGAGAAATAAGGAAAATAACAAACATAAAATGGCGTTATAAGGGTACATTTTGATGAATAACTCAGTGGCCATACTAAATTATTGAGTAAATGCAATTACAAAACTATTAAGATCCAGGTGCTGGATTGAAAAATGTAGAGTGTTTTTCTTGGGACAACCCCTTTAAGTAGAGTGAAAGCTGTAGTTGTAACTAAAAGCCTCTTTTAATTACCCAGTTGCATTTGGAAAACTACATCTTTCACTAATCAGACCTCCCCAATGGTGGTTGTATGGATTACCTAAGGAACCAGTTAAATTACACTTTAAATCATAGGCCATCAGAAGATGATCTATTACTTCGCCCCTCCTCAACCATAGTCACTTTCAATTTTTGCATTTAATTTTTTCATTCCCTGCCTATTAATAGCCATAATGTTTCCATTTACATAGCAGACTATGTATTAACGGGGAGGGAGGAGGGGCTGGAGGTCTGCAAATGCGGCGGGGCCAGGTGCAGTCACTGTACTCTGGCCCCGCCGCTCACTATCTACAATACTATAATTATTAAGCCTACAAGTGTGGATAACTTTAACTAAACTTGCACGCCGCTCACGCATATAGTAACACTGCTAACCAGCTCCTATACTAACCAGCTCCTGTAGCGGCAGGCCGGGCGGGCGGCAGCATAACTCACTGATGTCACGTGCCTGTGTTGCCTACTTTATGAATGAAGCAGGTGGCGCAGGTGCGTGACGTCAGGGAGTTAAGCTGCCGCCCTCCTGGCCTGCCACTACAGGAGCTGGTTAGTATAGGAGCTGGTTAGCAGTGTTACTATATGGGGGAGAGGCGCGCAAGTTAAGTTAACGTTATCCACACTCGTAGGCTTAATCATTATGGTATTGTAGATAGTGAGCGGTGGGTCCCCTGTGGAATCTGTGGATGGCACTATTATGGGATGGGGGATCTGTGGATGGCAATATTATAGGATGGGGGATCTGTGGATGGCACTGTTATGGGATGGGGGATCTGTGGATGGCAATATTATAGGATAGGGGATCTGTGGATGGCACTGTTATTGGATGGGGGATCTGTGGATGGCAATATTATAGGATGGGGGATCTGTGGATGGCACTGTTATGGGGGGATCTGTGGGTGGCACTATTATGGGGTGGAGGATCTGTGGATGACACATATATAGCAGTGTCATCCACAGATCCCCCACCCCATAACAGTGTCATCCACAGATCCCCCACCCCATAACAGTGCCATCCACAGATCCCCCACCCCATAACAGTGCCATCCACAGATCCCCCACCCCATAACAGTGCCATCCACAGATCCCCCACCCTATAACAGTGCCATCCACAGCTCCCCCATAACAGTGTCATCCACAAATCCCTATAACAGTGCCTTCCACAGATCCCTCATAACAGTGTCACCCACAGATTCCCAATAACAGTGTCATCCACAGGCAACCATTAGTTCAAAACCCACCAAAAGCACACCTTTTGGTTAAAACATTTTTTTTTCTTATTTTCCTCCTCAAAAACCTAGGTGAGTCTTATAGGGCGAAAAATATGGTACATATTATTGCTTTATTCACAGACTCAATATAAGATTAAAAATACACAAGTAATATGTGTTAGCTCTCTGAGCATAGAAAAAACGTTCTTCTCTATGTGGTAATCTTATAGCCTAGTGCAGGGATGGTCAACCTGTGGCTCTCCAGCTGTTGCAAAACTACAGTCCAGTCTGCCTAGAGCTATCAGCCTACAGCAGGGCATGGTGGGAGTTGTAGTTTTACAACAGCTGGAGAGCCGCAGGTTGGCCAGCCCTGGCCTAGTGTAAAGTGGTCAGCTTTGCATGTTGAGATCCTAAGTTCAAGTCCCTGAAGAGAATTATAAAGTTATTTTCTGTTATTGTTTTCTCTCTCGTTTAAAACATAATAAAAGGGTATACTATAATAAAGGCTTTTATTATGGGTTAAAGGAGGGGAAAAAACATATCTGAAAAAAAATCTGAAAGTCTCAAACCTAGGATCTCAACATGTAAAGCTGAACACTTAACACTAAGCTATAGCATTACCACATAGAGAGGACTGTTTTTTCTATGCTCAGAAAGCTAATAATACTGGCGTCTTTATAATCATATATGGTGCTTGTGAATAAAGCAGAAATATGTAGATTGGCTTTCTAAGCAGATCTCAATGTGGTGAGGCTATAGTAAGCAGTGTATATGATACATAAATGCTAGGACACAGCTCTGTCCTCATGCTGATGTCTAGCCCTGTCAATCAAAGGGAGGGGGGAGTGTGCAGAGGACATAGGGTGTTACGCCCCATAGGGTGTTTACGCCCTTGAAAAAGCTGTTCAGGCGAAACGATCGTCGGGTGGTGTACTCTGGTCTGTATATGTTATGTTGTAATTTGGAGGGAATGCACTTTGCTGCCTGGGGTTATGCTTTGGCACTTTTTGCACTTTATTATTGATACTATGTCATTTATTAGCTCATGGTCCATGGCAGCATAGTGTTTATTTGGATCTCTGTTTTTTATTGCATTCAAACTGACCATTGTATATTTTTTAGGGAGGTTTTCTCCAATCTCTGATGCACATTTATGTATTGTCATTGTCCTTTGTCTATTGTGTATTGATTTTTAATATGAATTTAATAAAATTATAATGATTATAATCATGGAATGGTCTGGATAGTCGGTGTATTTTGACATAGGGTGTTACAGAGCAGTGTTCAATGGACTCAAGCCCGCCCCTTGGTGCTTAAACTTGCTCATTTGCATATGAATAAAATACGGATATCTCTGCAGCTGTTAAGCATAGAGACAAAAGAAAGGTATCATTTTAATAAGCATGATGAGCCCTACCAGGAAGTATGAATGGTTTAATAGGGTTGATCATGCTGACAGAGCGACTCTTATTCTGCAGGAAAAACTGTACTTTTTATTGATACCATTTTAGGGTATGTATAGCTTTTTGATTACTTTTCATTTGAAACTTTTGGAGAGGCAAATTGACCTTAAAACAGATTCAAGCATTTAGATTTTTTTCCATTTTGGCCCGTACCAAACTGGATAAACACTTTTTTATTTTAATAGTTTGAGAATTTTTGGACTTAGTGATACCAGTGATGTTTTGGGAGGTTTTATTGTTTATTTTTAATTGTAAAATGGGCACTGTGGGTGATTTGGCTTTTTAAATATTTGTTCAAATCCATTTTCTTGTATATAAACTTTGTTTTTAGCCCCCGCCCCTGCCACACACACACGGGGCTTAACCATGCAATCACTATATCACTTTAACTCCCTATTTCCACAGTGCATGTATAGTGAATGTCAGGAAGGGGTTAAATCCAGTTTTAATGTTAAACATTTTTAAATGAATTTTTGCTGATTTTTAATTTTTCCATATTACCATATTTTAAAATAAAAATCCTTAAACCTGGTAGCTCTCACACTGGTCACTTATCCTAATAATAGGCTGACACTTCCTGTTCTGTACAGATCGCTTCTCAGCAGTCATCTCATTATCATCACAGACAGGATATGATTTTCACTTCCCTCCCTGTACAATGACCTCTGCACGGATGACCAAACATGCTTAGAAAGCTAGGTTCCAATGTGTAATTTCTGAGGTCATGGTTCTGCCTAAACTGCAAAGGGGAGAAAATTCCTCAACTTGCTGCAGGACCACTTTAGGGGCCAGTTTGTAGAAGTTCCCACTAGGGACAATGCTGTATTGGATCTGGTAATTTCTAATGATGCAGAGTTTGTTGGAAATTTTACTATTCGTGAAACACTAGGTAATAGTGACCACAATATAATTATATTTCCCCCGAACTGTAAAAAGCTAATCTGGCTGGAAGGGTAAAAACACTGAATTTTAAAAAGGCAAATTTCCTCGGGTTGAGAGCAGCGTTTCAGGGCATAGACTGATAGTAGCTAGTGTCAAATAATAGTACAGAGGATAAATGGGAGAGCTTTAAATCCACATTGGGTAATTACACAGCAAAATTTATTCCTGTAGGTAAGAAGTATAAACCGCTAAAAGTCCCACACAGCTCACAGCTATTGTAAAAAAGGCAATAAATGACAAAAAGGGCATTTAAAAAATTATTTGAAATTTACAAAGGGCTTAATAAAATCTGTGAAAAAACCCCCCAAAAACTGCCAAAATACAACATGAATGTCAGGTGGCCAAAGAGGGCAAAACAAGTTCCTAAAAAGTGTTTAAATATATAAATAGTGAGAAAAAAAATGGTCAGAGCAGGTACAGTTGTGTTCAAAATTATTCAACCCCCACAGAAATTGAGTGTTTTGGCCAGTTTGACATTGATTTTGATCATTTCAGTCATCTTGTTTACAATTAAATCAAAGAGGCCCTTGTAAGTCAGACAAATATAACATAACATTTATAATGAAATAACCACAAATGTATTTTCTGTGCTCACATCATTGTCAGTTTTATTCAACCCCCAAGTGACATTCAATCTTAGTACTTAGTACAACATCCTTTTCCAGTTATAACAGCTTTTAAACGTGAAGCATAGCTTGACACAAGTGTCTTGCAGCGATCTACGGGTATCTTCGCCCATTCTTCATGGGCAAAAGCCTCCAGTTCAGTCACATTCTTAGGCTTGCGCGCTGCAACTGATTTCTTTAAGTCCCACCAGAGGTTCTCAATCGGATTTAAGTCTGGTGACTGCGATGGATACTTCAAAATGTTCCAGCCTTTAATCTGCAACCATGCTCTAGTGGACTTGGAGGTATGCTTGGGATCATTGTCCTGTTGAAAGGTCCAAAGTCTCCCAAGCCTAAGGTTTGTGACGGACTGCATCACATTTTCATCCAAAATCTCCTGGTACTGAAGAGAATTCATGGTACCTTGCACACGCTGAAGCTTCCCTGTACCTGTAGAAGCAAAACAGCCCCAAAGCATGATTGACCCCCCGCCATGCTTCACAGTAGGCAAGGTGTTCTTTTCTTCATAGGCCTCCTCCAAACATAGCGTTGATCCATGGGCCCAAACAGTTCTAATTTTGTTTCATCAGTCCACAGAACACTATCCCAAAACTTTTGCGGTTTGTCCACATGACTTTTGGCATACTGCAGTCGACTCTTCTTATTCTTTGGAGACAGCCAGGGGGTGCGCCTGGGAGTTCTGGCATGGAGGCCTTCATTACGCAGTGTGCGCCTTATTGTCTGAGCTGAAACTTCAGTACCCGCATCTGACAAATCTTTTTTCAGTTCCTCAGCAGTCACACGGGGACTCTGTTAGTACATCCAGTAATATACTCAATGTTCTGGTCAATGATTCCTATTCTGAATGGTCCTCCGTTATAAGTGATGTACCCCAAAGTTCAGTGCTGGGTTCTCTATTATTTAATTTATTTATGAATGATATTAAGGATGGGATTAATAGCACTGTTTCAATTTTTGCAAATGACACCAAGCTATGTAGTACTGTGCAGTCCATAAACTACAAGCTGACTTGGACTGTTTGGCCATCAACATGGCAAATGAGGTTCAATATAGATAAATGTAAAGTTATGCATCTAGGTAGTAAAAAATCTCTGAGCATCATATGTCTTAGGGCAGGGGTAGCCCCCTGCCACAACATATTGTGACAATGCTAATCGAAGCGGTCATTAGCATGCGGGGGCCACAGGAAGGTGAGAACAGCACTGCACGGGCTGTCCTCACCTTCCCTCGTCTTCTTCAGGCCCCACACTGTGTCCTCAAACACAACAATAGCTGATCTCAGGGAGACCAGCTACAAAAAACACCGCGGAGCCTCACTTAAGAGTCTCAACACAGCAATCCGAAGTGCAAAGCTCCCTGTGAAATATGCAAAATAAATGTGGAGCCCCAGTTATGGGTCTACAACACAATGAAAGCCAGATATCCCTCAAAGGAAGGAAAACCGATCAAAGGGGTATCTCCATATCACCAAATCCACCATATTAAGTGGCCCCTATGTCAAGATCCCGCTTTTTTACAAGCTTTAAGGATTTGACAGGGAAAACCTAAGCTAGTTATCCATCCACAGACAGCTGTATTGGGGTGTTGCCCCTCATCAGTGCGGAGTAGGATTCTGGCTAACCGGGAGCAATGCCTTGGAGACTACTCAAACACACCAATAGCTGATCTCAGGGAGACCAGCTAAAAAAAACACCGCGGAGCCTCATTTAAGAGTCTCAAGTCAGCAATCCGAAGTGCAAAGCTCCCTGGGAAACAGGAATATGCAAAATAAATGTGGAGCCCCAGTTATGGGTCTACAACACAATGAAAGCCAGATATCCCTCAAAGGATGGAAAACCGAGCAAAGGGGTGTCTACATTACAGAGATCATCAAATCCACCATATTAAGTGGCCCCTATGTCAAGATCCCGCATTTTTACAAGCTTTAAGGATGTGACAGGGAAAACCTAAGCTAGTTATCCATCCACAGACAGCTGTATTGGGGTGTTGCCCCTCATCAGTGCAGAGTAGGATTCTGGCTAACCGGGAGCAATGCCTCGGAGACTACTCAAACACAACAATAGCTGATCTCAGGGAGACCAGCTACAAAAAACACAGCGGAGCCTCACTTAAGAGTCTCAACACAGCAATCCGAAGTGCAAAGCTCCCTGGGAAACAGGAATATGCAAAATAAATGTGGAGCCCCAGTTATGGGTCTACAACACAATGAAAGCCAGATATCCCTCAAAGGAAGGAAAACCATGCAAAGGGGTGTCTCCATTACAGAGATAACCAAATCCACCATAGTAAGTGGACCCTATGTCAAGTGGCCCCTATGCCACACTGTGTCCTGACACTTACAGTAGACACGCAGTATACTTGCACGTAGACGCGCACAATGACCTGACGCTGTGTGCTGTCAGGTCACAGTACAGAGCGACGGGAAGAAGACCAGGGAGGTTAAGTGAATCTGCCAAGTGGCATTGCTATCTGGAGCTGGAGAGGTAAGTTAAATTTTTTACTTATTTTAAATGTCTGATCTGAGGCTAATGGAGGGTGGGGAGGGTTTGATGGGGGTCTGATCGGAGGCTAGGGGCTCTGATGGGGTCTGATTGGAGGCTGGGGGGCCTGATGGGGTCTGATCTGGGGCAGGGGGGTCTGATGGGGGCTGATCTGGGGCAGGGGGTCTGATGGGGGCTGATCTGAGGCTGGGGGTCTGATGGTGACTGACCTGAGGCTGGGGTTGTCCTATGAGGGCTGATCTGAGGCTTGGGGGTCTGATGGGGGCTGATCTGAGGCTGGGGTGGTCTGATCTGAGGCTGGGGGGTCTGATGGGGCCGGATCTGAGGCTGGGGGGCCTGATCTGAGGCTGGGGGTCTGCTAGGGGTCTGATCTGAGGCTGGGGGGTCTGATCTGAGGCTAGGGGGGGTCTGATCTGAGGCTGGGGGGTCTGACATGAGGCTGGGGGTCTGATAGGGATCTGATATGAGGCTGGGGGGGGGGTCTGATCTGAGGCTTGGGGTCTGATAGGAGTCTGATCTGAGGCCGGGGGTCTGATCTGAGGCTGGGGGGTCTGATAAGGGTCAGATCTGAGGCTGGGGGCCTATTGGGGGTCTAATGGAGACTGATCTGAGGCTAGGAAGAGTCTGATGGGGGTGTGATCTGAGGCTGGGAGGTCTGATGGGGGTGTGATCTGAGGCTAGGGGTCTGATGGGGGTCTGATCTAAGGCTAGGGGTCTAATGCGGGTCTGATAGGAGGCTGATGTAGGCTGGGGGTTCTGATAGGAGGCTGAAAAAGGGACAAAGACAGGGAAAGTTGCGACGTAAGAGGCAGGGACAGTGGCAGGGAGAGTGAAAGTTGTGTAAACCCCTCTCTGGACCCCTCTGGGTTTAGCCTGGCTGTCATTAATAACAAATAAAAAACTAAATATATAACATTCTCAACTTAAAAATTAGACTGCTATATGTGGTCAAAATGGTGCATGTACTATTTGTAATATATAGTGAAGTTGAGAATTTTGTCACACTCCCCTTTTCTAAAATTCACATCCACTCCTATCCCTTTGTTAGACTTGATGGACTTATGTCTTTTTTCAACCATATTAACTATGTAACTTTCTCCTATGGTCCATTTGGCTGCTGTAAAGTATTCCTCTAAATGATGTCAACAGCAGCTCGGGGAAGATAAAAGTACAAGAAAGAAAAAAAAAAAAGAAAAAATCTACAATCAGAAAATATAACCAGATTATAAAAAAAATATCTCACTATTTGGTTTTAATTAGTAAGGAAAAATATAGATGATACATTCCTTGCTACCAATATATGTGTAACCTTTACCTCACCTTTTACTAGTCCTAATTCCACTATTATATACAGTATAGAAATGTTTGCTACATAAAAGTGATTTGTACCTACATCTGAACATGTCACCTACTCATGTTAACATAAAAAACGATGCTTACAGTACATTTATTTAAGCAAGAAAACAAGCACGTGCCAATGTTATGTGATATAAATAATCATCGCTCCAACTAAAAAACTCACTTTTTTCAAGGACTAATTAAATGATACCTGCCATATATATGTTTCCAATGCACTTGACCAATATAACTAAATTAAGCAAAAATCGATTGCTTCATGATGCTTAAAATATAAAAGACACTTAAAGTAAAGGTCAGTACACTGACAGTTGCTGTTAATGATTCAAGAGTCTCTAAGGTCATCTTGGAAAGGAATCATATTAAATCTTTTCCAAATGAAAAGTTTTATGGAGTATATAATCCAGGCAAAGGAATGATATTTTGGCTGTTGAACCATCATACAGACTACTGACTTGGACTTTTATGTATACCCTAATTTATACCTATTTTTTTTTAAAAGGAGACGTATGATTAACACAGAGGAACTAACAATAAGAGAGAAAGAAAGTGCATGAAATTTGTTGGGGTCATAGGTCTGATAGAGTCCTCCATCTGGCTGCATAAAATATAATGTCAGACCATTAAGGTTAATATAGAGAACAATTTTACCATCTAGTATTTAATAAGTAGTGGATGAAAATGATATAGTATATTATATGTAGATATGCCCTGAATGTAGTCTTGATGTTAGCGTATGAATCTTGCTAGACTTAAATTAAATATTACACATTCTACCAAATGAAATTGAAGATGATTTTATGTAACAATGCAATACAGCATGTAGATAGCTCATCTTACTATATGTCTATTACCTGAATTGCTTCCCTTATAAGAGAGGCGTTTCTGGTAACAGCAGAGAGCAGCTGCGGGCAATAGAATTCCCTGCCCCTGCTCTCTCAGGACTGTCTGCATAATACAGGCACTGCCGTTTCAGATCGAATTATGTCATTGGACAGAGCAGAGGGACTTATAGCAATCATCACAGCTGCTCTGCTCTCTCCACTGTCAATGATGCCTGTATTTTCCTGAAGATGCTGGAAAGGCAGGAACATGAGATAAAGAATTCAATCGTCCCACATCTTACCTCTCCATCACCTCAAGCACTCTTACTTATAAAAAGAATTATAGGAATTAGGTAATAGAAGTGTAATACAATATGCCTGGTAAGAAGAAGGAAGAGGGGCTATGTGTGTTTGTGAGAAATGACTGTGAAGGATGGGATTTGTGTTGCTGCAGTCGGCAGGGAAGACACGGACAGTGAGCCCTAATTGGAACCTCGGATTTCCCTGCCTACTTGCAGTGAAATCCCTAGGCGGCAAGTCCACAACTGGTCGACATTCCCTGTCCTACTAAGGAGCAAGACAGACGAAACACAGAAACAAAACCATACAAAAGAAGAGTTGTGCAGCAATGGGTCAAAACTAGGAGGACGATAAAGTACCAAATCGAGAGACTGGGAACAGTCAAATAGCCAACCCGAGATGAGAACCAGACGGGAGACACAGTACCAAAGATACGAGGCAGAGTGTGATCAAAAGCAAGCCGAGGTCAATAATATGAGCAATCCAAGCACTCAGACAGAACTGGAATGGGGAGCACAGCTAGAGAGTCACAGACTATCACTGGCACTGATTTAAGACCAGGAAGGGGATTAAATAGAACATCAAGTCCCAGGATCACAACAAGAAGAACCCAACTACCTTGAATAATTTTTGCTTTGACCTCACACTTCATGAAGACTCTGGAAAGACAGATTTTGGGCCACCTTAAATCAGCAGTTGTTACTGCCCTGGGCCTCCTGCAGTTTGCATATCAGGATGGGATTGGAATGGAGGATGTGGCCTTCTACCTACTGGACACAGTTTCTACATGGATACAACAGGTAGCACAGTGAGAATCACGTTCTACAATTTCTCTCCGGTGCATTTAATACCTTACAACCTGTGGTACAAGAGAAGAAACTGTATCAGTTGCAATTATATAAAACCACAAGCTCATGGATAATGGAGTACCTGACTGGTCAACTCGAGCTTGTGTGGCTGCAGGGGTGTGTTTCCGATACAGTTCTGGCACCATTCCTGTTTAACATCTACACCTTAGGCCTCAAATGCAACTCTGGCAAATATCATCTGAAGAAATTCTAAGATGACACTATCATTGTGAGGTCTTTTAGGAATAGAAAGTAAGATAAATACATGGCGCTGGTGTCGGACTTTGTCAGCTGGCATGAGCTGAAACATCTGCAGTAAGGGCTGTATTACACCAACAGATTATCTGACAGATTTTCTGACCCATCATTGGTCAGATGGCCTATTACACACACAGATCTGTTGTTATGCACACCAACTATTGGTCTGATTCAACAGATATTGGTCAGATAATCTGTTGGTGTAATACAGCCCTAAGACAAAGGTGGATGGTGGTGGACTTTAGGAAACTTGGACCCCCCTACTAATACCTGTGCTATGTTCAAAAAAGTTCAGGCTCCTCGGCAAAGCTAGCAATAATGCCTGTACAAGCGTCATAGACGCCTGTTCAGGCCATTTTACTCCCTGAAAAAGTCTAAGGCGTACCAATACGCCTTAGACTTGTTCCCCACATTCATCAGCGAAGTGAGCGCTGTGAACAACGGGGACAGCGCAGCGATGCTGCCTGTGCCTGAAATGACCAATAGCAAAGGAGCTTTGTTATTGGTTGGTATAGGCGCGTGCCGGAGCTATACAGGTCCTGCAGCAGGGGAAGCCGACGGGAGCTGGAAAGAGAAGGTCCGGCTCCCAGGGTGGCTGTTGTAAGGAGAATGGAGCGTGCTGCCCGAGGACCCCGGGAAACATGACAGGCTGCTGGAGAGGTAAGGAGCCAAGGACTCATGTGACTGCTCCCCCCTACTTATGTCACCCTACTAGTGACCCTGGTCCCCCCTCCTCCTGTCACCCCACTAGTGACCCTGCTCCCCCTCCTCCTGTCACCCCACTAGTGACCCTGACCCCCCCTCCTCCTTTCACCCCACTAGTGACCCTGCTCCCCCCTCCTTCTGTCACCCCACTAGTGACTCTGCTCCCCCTCCTGCTGTCACTCCACTAGTGACTCTGACCCCCCTCCTCCTTTCACCCCACTAGTGACCCTGCTCCCCCTGCCTCCTGTCACCCCATAGGGAAGAAGCTGAACTGACTACACCGACTATGATGGGGTCCGTTCAGTTTCTGTTCGTGATCTGTCTTTTTACTGGACAAAAAAGTGCTGCATATAAGGCTTTTTTGTCTGGTCTTTCGACAGAATCTGCAACAGAGCCTCCAAACACAGCCTAATGCAGATTTGAAGGATTGTAGGCCTACGTATTATGTATTTGAATTACCGCAACTTTCGTACTCCTCCTCGGGTAAAAATACTCCTCAAAAATGGTCAGAGGAGTATTTTTAGTCTTCTTTAAAAAACGTAGTGCGACCTCTGTCCTTCTGTACATAAATGCACAAAAAAAACTTGACAAACTGATAAGAACTCTGACTGGGTGGTAGGAGTCAAACTGGAGACTCTAGAGATTGTGTCAGAAAAATGGACACTTAGTAAGTTGCTGGCCATTATGGATAATACCTCAAACCCTTTGTACACTAACAGAGAAGCACTTTCCGCGGAAGCCGGATAGAGCTGCAATGTACTAAAGAGAACGGTGCAAGGTTATTTCTTCAAATGGCAATAAGACTGTACAACACGTCTCCCTATTGCAGGGCTGCTACATGAAGTAGCCTAAGATCACTGGCGTAGCTATAGGGGGTGCAGAGGTAGCAGTCGCTACCGGGCCCAGAAACCTGAGGGGGCCCAAAGACCCTTGAGCCGCAAAAGAAGACACACAAAGCATTGAGAGTAGGGGGCCCCAAGCTGAACTCTTGCACCAGGGCCCATTAGCCGTTAGCTACGCCTCTGCCTAAGATACATCTAAACCCATGTGTCCAAGGTCTAATTCATATTGTCATTTATACTATCATGACTTTAACATTTTCTGTCTTCTTATCTTCTTATGAATTATGTCGTATGTTATGTTATTAGGGAACTGTAATTATAATGTGATATGCTACTTTATATATATGTGATGCACTTTGGTTTGCCATGTATGATACACCATGTAATGTGCCTGATTCTGATGTCACCAGTGAAAAGGGGATGACACCCAGCCAATCACTGCATTGTAAAATATTAGCAAGTGGTGGATTAATAATGATGTACACCGCAACTCTAGGCTGAGTCAGGGGTTAGTGTCTGAGTGACATCTAAGATGTTCCATGAAGAGGACCGCATATTCTCTACATGCAGAGTGAAGAAAGAAATCACTAGAAGAATACTACCCCCGCTGATGTGCAGAGGACCAGCTATGGTGCATGGTGACTGGAAAGAGGGGGTCGGTGATGCTTGTAGATCAGAGTGGTAACACCCTCAACGAAAGGGAGTGTTGATCAGGGCCAGAGGGAGAGGTTGGGGGGCAACTGACATGGCGATTCCTAGCCCTTGGATCAGTGAGAGACCTGTAAAACACAAGATAAGAAAGAACAGACAGCTTGTCACAGTAAGAGTAAAGGCTGTGTACATGGCGACAAACTGGACTGTGAAGTAAGAAAGTTGGCGTGTGCAGAGTACTGTGTGTATGTGCACCACATGGAGAGAATCCATGACCTGTGGTCATGAGGACTGTAAAGAGTGCACACTGCATGGAGAAAAGCTGTGGCCTGTACCAAGCAATAAGAAGCCATTTTCATCATAGATACCAAGAGGGTGCAATGCCAGAGGAGAAAGTAAGCCTGTTGCCACAAGAAGACTTTACACCCATCAAGTTGTTGCCTCTAACGAGAATTGCAACCATTTAAGGGACTATCCAGGATTTTGATATTGAAGACCTATCTTCAGGATAGGTCATCCATATCAGAATGGCGGAGGTTCAAGTCCTGGCACCCCTGTCGGTCAGCAGTTCCAGAGGTTGTGGCGATCGATCTGTGAGCGCTTTGACCTTTCCCTAGGCCAACGATGTCACCGTACATCAGTCACATGGCCTAATAGCAGCTCAATGTCATTCAAGTGAATAAGGCTGAGCTGCAACACCAAGTACAGCCACTATCCAATGTACTTGGTAAGCTGTCAGGAGACCGCTGCACTCACCGTAGCTCCAGTGTGCACACGGCCTCATCAAAGAGATGATTTGGGAAAGTGCTGGAAGTTAAACCTCCGCAGATCTGATATTGATCACCTATTCTGAGGCCCTCAATATCAAAATCCCAGATAGCTCTTTTAAGCAATTTGCTTCTTGTGAGAGTCTTGTAACTGTCAAGCTTGTTGCCCAACTTGAGTTCAATATAGCCATAGTTAAGTCAAGTTAAGAACGCATCCATCTGTCCCCACTCTTGAGTGGAGGTGTTGCACACCATTCATAGACCAATAAGATGCTATATAAGGTCTGACCCCCTAACAAGCTGTTACCTGGGTTTGTCACCAAACAGTAGGAAATTAGATTCCTCTGCAATTTCCTTGGTCTCCATTACTTGCTCAATTCTTCCCTTGGTGCAATATTCTATTAAGCAGCACCATTATTCAGAGGAAAAGAGGACATTCAAAGGCACCAGTAGTTGTATAAAACTAAATATTTCTTAAAGGGGTTGTCCAGTCCTTAGGATAGGTCATTAATATCAGATCGGTGGAGTTCCGACTCCTGGCACACCCGCCGATCAGCTGTTTGAAGAGAAAGCCGAGGTTATACAAACGCTGCCTTCTCTTCAATGTTTACTTGCTAGCCCTCGCAATTGCAGCGGTGAGCAGTGTAATTACATCTCAGCTGTCCCATTCACTTCTATGGGACAGACGGGAGCTGTTCCATACAAGTGCATGGGACAGCTGAGCTGTAATTACACCTACTCATCGCTGCTGTTGTGATGGCGAGCAAGTAAACATTGAAGAGAAGGCAGCGCTCATATGAGGCTGCCTTTTCTTCAAACAGCTGATCAGCAGAGGTGCCGGGAGTTGGACACCTGCCGATCTGATGTTGATGACCTATCCTGAGGATATGTCATCAATAATAAAAAAAAAGTGAACAATTCCTTTAAAAGGGTTGTCTCAGTCCAGCAAAAGGCATTTATCTTGTAGACAAAGTTAATTCAAGGCATTAACTAATATATTGTAATTGTCCATATTGCCTCCTTTGCTGGCTTGATTCATTTTTCCACCACATTATACGGTGCTCGTTTCCAGGGTTATGACCAATGTGGGGAGTTAGCTCTGGTCTCGAGGATCGTTCACAAAAACTTCCTTCCGGACAACGGATTTCACGTCCAAACAGTGCGTTTATTATAGCAGAAACAACACAACAGGTGCAAAACAATAAACACTGGCCCGGCTAGGCTCTAACTAAACATATTAGTTGGGTCCCTCACTCACCTAGTGGGTACAGTTCACACCCTGTGAACTGCTGCGGTTTTCTCCAGCCCAATGTCCCACAGCCTCCTGGCTGTTCAGAGCACTGTTCACACACAGCCTCAGATCAGTGTCCGTTGGGGAATTCAGGCTCACCAGACCTCCTGACTGTGGCCCTGCGACCCTTCCAGGCGTCGCTGTGTCCCCCAATTCCGGGCTATCGCTTAGCCCCGTGGCCCCTCAGCCATACACAGCCGAGACCACTCACACAGAGCCTCTGTCTCCAAAGCTCTCTCCAGAGTGGGGCCCCACCCATGTCCAACAAGAGGATTAAATATCCTCCCTGGACATGGGCATTGTCCAAAATCCTGGACTGGAGCATGGGGAACAGGCACCCACCCAGCACATTACCTGTTCCCAGTAAAAGCCCGCCCTGGAACTGGCTGAGCCAGCTATACTAACACTAGTACTTGGGCTTTCACTCCCCCAAGGCCAGGCACCTTGGTGACACGCTCTCTCTGACGGCCTCCCTGGGGTTTCACTGCACACCCCAGTGTTCACATTGCCACACCACCTTTGCAATCCAGCCTGGGAAGTAAGTTATATGGACAATTACAATACATTAGTAAATGTCTTGTATTAACTTTGTCCACATGATAAATTTAATTGTTAAAGTGCTAAAGTGAGACAACCCCTTTAAGGCATACTGTAAAAAGGTAATATTTTAGCCTTGCAGGGACTTTCTCAAGCCAATATCAAAATGTTATATTGGCATGAGAAAGGCCCTGCACCTGTGCCTTTTTACACTGTTATTTGGTAAAGGATACATTTTATGCCTTGGAATACCTTCTTTTCCTGACTTTGTCAACAGTTACAGCTCTATGATTGCTATGATTTCCCAGCACCTCAGTTGACTATTTATTGACTTTTATTGACTAGGTCACTGATAATAGGGCATCTGTAAGATTCACAAATCAAAAGGATCCCTGTCACAGTGACAGATTCTCTATAAACACACTGTATATTATAACAGTATGATGCCTTGCTATAAATATAGCATATTTCACCCATTATTGATTGTCTAACATGTTACCTTTCATTGACCATATAGAAAAAGAAAACTTCCCGTGATAAGTGGTAAACTCCCGTGATAAGTGGTAAATTATTTTTTTTTTTGTTGAAAAGCTACTCAAGGAGATGTGACCAATATTTTTGAGCATATACTGTAATTGGTGAAGCTTCCCTATAGCCCTTCTAGGACTTTTCACACAATGTAGTTAGAGGCTAGCAGCTCATTCTCTCTAGAGTCTGACAATACAGAAACAACTTGCACTGATTTTCCAGGACCTTTATTAGCACTTCAGAAGACTAATGGCTGTAATTGACAAGTTTACTGATGATAGGGCATCTGTAAGATTCACAAATCAAAATGGGCCTTATTACGGGAACAAATTCCCTCTAAACACTCTATAATATAACCGAAAAAATCTAAATCTGAAATTGTGCTGTAAATTGATTGTCTAGCAAGTTGTCTTTCATTGACCATATAGAATAATGTGTCCATTGACGGCAGCAACATTTTGCACTGATTATAACCCGTTATTTTAAATCAGTAGAAGTCACTATTCACTTCTCCCTCTTTATTCCCAATGCAGTTGAGTTTTTCTTTTCGTTTTTGTGGGAAGCTCCCACCCCTTTGTGTTTTCTCATTATAATGCACATGGTTGAAAAGTGAATTAAAACATGTCTGGGCTTTATAGTTTTGTTGGACTGTTAGAAGTCCCCTGTGATTAATCACAAATAATTTAAAAAGATGCAGCTTGGTTATATCTTTGCTCTATGTATTTTGGCTTTTGTTAGCACATTTTAATTAGTATCTGGTATCTGCAATAAACAGTAAACATAAAGAGCTTTGCAAAAATGTATTAGACTGTTTGTTTTCACACTCTAATGCATATTTGCACAATTTTACCATGAAAAAGGAAAAACATGCTAAGCTCTTGGGCTCCTTCCCAAATATCCTGGAACAGAATGTAGAAATGACTAAGAATAAAACGGAGTCACATCATGCTTCAGGATTTAACCAAACAGAACAGAGCAAATCCTGTACAAAGAGAGCTGTATGAGAATACCGCCCTACCTCTTCTAGAAAGAGCTGGGACTCACTGGGCCTTGGTATCTGGAACAGAACAAGTGATAATGAGATCAGATGCTTAATATTGTGAACGTGGGGATAAATTTGACTTCAGAAATTGACGTGACTTTGATCAGGAGCCAAGGCCACTATCACTTGGCAATCATCAAACTCTACTGATCGTCAACTATACTGTGATCTACCAAAAATATTGGTCTGAAGTCAATAGGCAACATTTAGTAAAGTTGGACACCAGTTTCAAATACTGTCTTTTTGCAGAAGAACTTGTTACCATTCTCTGCTCGTCTTGACACTTAGACAGAGTTACAGTAATTCCTAACAGAAAACGGTCTCATAGCTGGTGTGGATTTCAGTATGAGGCACATGCATGCCCCAAGATGTCACTAATTTATTAGTAGGCATGTGCCACAGGTTGTCCCATCACAGCCATGATAGGCCAAGATGGGAATAACCATAGTAATTTCCAACCAGGGGAGTATGGACTCACAGAAACATCTGAAGTGCCAGCGGTCCTCTGTGTTCGAAACTCCCACAGCAGTGAATGGCAGCTATGCAAACAGTGCAGTACAGTAAGCTACGTTGTCTCTGTAACGCCCAAGTATCAGATATAGTGTAGTTTGCTGTGATGGTCTTTTAGTTGCCATTCATTGCTATAGGTGTAGTGTTGAGCGCGAATATTCAAATAGCGATTTTTTTTTTGCGAATATTTCAAATATAGCGCTATATATTTGCTATTTCGAATATTAGTTTTTTGTTTTTTTTAAGTTGTTAATCCTTGTTGCTCTCTAGTTGTCTTCCCACTTCCCAAAAGCTGTCCAGAGGATTCCTGGCTCCCTGCCCGCTCCAGTCAATGCCCGTTGCCGCTTCTGCCGACTTCCCGTGTGCATGGGAACGCCTCCATGCTAAAATGTACTGTCAGATGTGAGAATCACGATCTCACAAATTTGACTAAGCTGTATTCGCAATGCGATTAATATAACCTGAATTACTCGTATTGCACATTCAACTTGCATCTGTGTAGAATTAACTAATATTGAGAATTTAGCGCTATATTCTCAATCTTCGTTATATTCTAGCAATACAACCATTAGGAACCCAGCTCTAAGTTGAATTCGCAATGTGAACATATACTTGCATTGCGAATTCAACTTAGAGCTGAGTTCCTAATGGTTGTATTGCTAGAATTGACGAAGATAACGAAGATCACGAATATAGCGCTATATTCTCACCCTTCGTTATATTCTAGCAAGCCAACCATTAGGAACTTAACTCTAAGTTGAATTCGCAATGTGAACATATACTCGCATTACGAATTCAACTTAGAACTGAGTTCCTAATGGTTGGCTTGATAGAATATAACGAAGATTGAGAATATAGTGCTATATTCGATATCTTTGTTGATTCTACTAAGCTAACCTAATAGGAAATTTGCCTGTATACACTGTTCAGAGTTCAAATCGCAATACACAAATAAAAATTTGCGTAACATTCGCAATATATAGAATAATGACGAATATTTGATTTTGACTAATATATGACGAATATTCAATTGAATATTTGCGAAATATCGTGAAATCGAATATGGCACCTCCCGCTCATCACTATATAGGAGTAATGAAAATAGTGGAGTGCTGGCTGCTCGGCCTTTTCCATGACTCTGTCTCTCCTGGGTGGCGCTTACTGTGATTATTCCCATCTCGCCAATGGAAGGCCAGTTTAGAAAACCTCTTTAATAAACCTTCCTCTTACTTTAGCAGACTTGGAGACATTAGTCTTTAATAAATATGCTTCAATAGAATACTTTTTTTTTTTTTGCAGGTCAGATGTTCAATTATTCAAAAGTGGTGAATGGGATTCTTCCGCTAAATTACCAAGTCTACTGGAGGCAGTTGAAGGATAGAACTGAGCATGTGCTTCCATCTTGGCGAGAAGGACAATGAAATTAGAGAAAGAGCAAACAGCAGGTGGCGCTATACAGATAGATTTCAGTGAATATTACAAAAGTTTTTAGATCCTGGTGCTGGCTTGAAAACTGTAGAATATTTTTGTGGGACAACCCCTTTAAGACGCTAGCTGTCTTTTTGAAATATATTTTTTTTAATTTTATCTTTATTTTCCATTCTGGCCTGTGGTCACATGACCATGTCCACGCAGTTTTTTCTTATTTCCTATGAAGTCATGTCCTTGGGCGCGTCAAAGCAGCAACCGGGGCAGAGATAAGGGAGTGTCTGTGTAACTAGCTGGGTGGGAGGAGCTATAAACTAGCTGGGCTTTGTCAGGGGCGGTGCTAGGGAAGTGTGTATGTAACTAGCGGGGTGGGAGGAGCTATAAACTAGCTGGGATTTGTCAAGGGTGGTGCTAGGGGAGTGTCTATGTAACTAGCGGGGTGGGAGGAGCTATAAACTAGCTGGGATTTGTCAGGACGGTGCTAGGGGAGTGTGTATGTAACTAGCGGGGTGGGAGGAGCTATAAACTAGCTGGGCTTTGTCAGGGGTGGTGCTAGGGGAGTGTCTATGTAACTAGCTGGGTGGGAGGAGCTATAAACTAGCTCGGTGTTGTTAGGGGCAGTGATAGGGGAGTGTGTATGTAACTAGCGGGGTGGGAGGAGCTATAAACTAGCTGGGCTTTGTCAGGGGTGGTGCTAGGGGAGTGTCTATGTAACTAGCTGGGTGGGAGGAGCTATAAACTAGCTCGGTGTTGTTAGGGGCAGTGATAGGGGAGTGTGTATGTAACTAGCGGGGTGGGAGGAGCTATAAACTAGCTGGGCTTTGTCAGGGGCGGTGCTAGGGGAGTGCTTATGTAACTAGCTGGGTGGGAGGAGCAATAACCCAGATGGGCATTGCTGGAACTGTGGTGGAGAAGGAAGAAGTGCATCATGGCTTTTTTTGGATACAGCAACAGGAAGTGCTACATAAAGGATGGAAAGAAACCAGATTGGTTTACATAGTGAAAATGTGTCAAAGGAGTCCAAGTTGGAAAAAGAATGCATTGGCTAGATGTACATGAGGTGAGCAACTACACGAGCAAATAGTGTTTTTAGTGACACGTTTTGGGGTACATATGATTTATTGAATGACTTATTTTTGTGGGGCCATAATGGAAAGAAAAGCATTTCTGCCATTACGTTCTGCACTTTCATCATGCGGCGTAACAAACTTTTATTCTATGGGTCAGTATGATTATGGAGATTTCAAATATGTGTTATTTAGCTTTGTTTTTTTTTTTTAAATAACATGCTATCTCCATCATACAGGTTGTGACAAACCAAATGCAGCAACAAAATAGGACCACTTTTTATACCTTTTTTTTTACTCAATAAGCACTATTAACCTATTTTTTTCAGTCGCACTAGGGACAACACAATACCATTGTTGGATCTCTTTTGTAATGCATTCGTATAGCTTATATCAATGCGGTCCGGCTTATCATTGAAACAGTGACAGGAAGGTGCAGGTGCTTGAAGAGCTACTGCCCACCCACAGAAGGGGAAGAAAGTCATCCAGATAAGCAGATACGCAAGTAAAAAAAAAAAAAGAAAAAACTTTTAGTTCATTGGACAACCCCTTTAAGTGGTCTTGTGGAGTCCATGTCTCAGAGCTCTTTTGGCAGCACAAGGAGTCCTGCACAATATTAAGCTTTTGGCTGATTGGCGTATATTGTTTAAATCTCAAATTATTTCATGCACCCTTGCTCTACCTTGCCCTGCGCTGTATAGGGCTTTTTTGTTTACATTGGCACACTTCTAGGCTTTTGCCCACCCATTAGTGCTGATGACATCAGGGGGCTCCATAGAGAGCCTGGCAAGTCACCGGATCTCTAAAAAATGCCTTTGCCCTGCACGATTCAGCGCAGGGCAAAGGAGAGCATCGAAGCGTGAAGATGGAGATATGTCTGGGTTCAGCTCTGAACCTGGGCAACCCCTTTAATATAGACCCTAACAGCTGTTTGTTCAAAATTATATGAAATTAGGTAAAATAATGTATATATATTTAATTAAAAATTGTGAACAACATATTAGGATGATAATTGAAACTGACACAACTATCTTTGCCACCTCTGTTTCTAGGCATATTCTGTTTGGAGAGCTATTAGTTAATTGTAAGCAACCACACAAAATGTTCCATTTTGATACCACACTACAGATCAAATCAGGCAACACATTTATTATTTCACTTAAACATGTGCTCTAGAAGGTCTAATAAAACAAAACTACAAAGAACATTTTAATTTATACATTAAAAGTTATGAAAAAAAATGTTGAGTTGCATTATTAAAGATTGAAGTCTGGAAACAGCGAGGAGTTTTACATCTTGGATTTGTATGAAAATGTAATAGTGTGTTTATTCCCCTAAGGAATGTTTAAATGCAGTGCGCAAATGATATAATCCTGGCTGATTCTGATGAGTGACATATTCTGCGCTAAATCGTTTCCAGGGGTTAAAGACCAGGAAGAGAAGGACAACACGCAGGATCATATTCAATATGTGTTTTGTAAAATGAATGGCTACACTCCATTCTCCTGTGTAGAATGACAGTAATGTGTGTTTACTGACCTTAAAGAGGACCTTTCACCAGTTTAAAAACTAAAAACTAACTATATCTGTGGGCAGAGCGGTGCCCAAGGGTCCCCCTGCACTTACTAGTATGTCTGGGCGCCGCTCCGTTCGCCCGGTATAGGCTCCGGTGTCTGCAGCTCCCTCTGTTGTACTGGGCGGAGTTTTTGTATTAGGCGTGTCCCTTGCTGCAGCGCTGGCCAATCGCAGCGCACAGCTCATAGCCTGGGAGTCCCGCTCTGCCCACAGATATAGTTAGTTTTTAAACTGGTGAAAGGTCCTCTTTAAGGGCTCATTGAGATTGCTGTATGCTGTCCGCAACAATGCGGATCCGTTTTTTTGCGGATTAGATGCAGACCCGTTCACTTCTATGGGGCCCCTTTTCTTCCGTTCTACGGCTCAGCAGCACAAATAATACATGTCCTATTTGTCAGTGAAAATCCGGATGTGGCCCCATTGAAGTCTATGGGTCAGCAAAAATGCGGAATGCAATTATTCTTTTTGCAGACGTGCTGCGTTGTCCCCCAAAAAAATCAGCATTTTTACGGACAGCATACGGCCGTCTGAATGAGCCCTAAAGGGGTATTCTAGCGCATAACTGTTAAATATCCACTGACTAATGGGACTCCCACATACTGAGAGAATGGGGTACACCGGGGAAACTCCAAACAATATGAAATAAAGTTCAGGTGTACGTTACCATTAGGGATGAGTTATTACCCGTCTCGCAAGACTTCGGGTAATAACTTCAGAAATTCATTTCTACTGTAAAAAACTATTTCTCGAACTCGGCTTCGGTTCCAAGTGGTACCTTAGAACTGAACCCGAGTCGGGAAATGTTTTTTTACAGTAGAAATTGATTTATGAAGTTATCATGTGAAGTCTCGCGAGACTTTGCAAAGTAATAACTTCGCCTCATCGGAGCCAATACATTCTAATTCTGTACGGAGCACTCATTCCGTACAATATTTAAACAAAGTATTGACGTGCAAAAGGGAACAAACACTATATGCAGCAGCACACAGATTCACGTGCAAAGACACATGCAAACACTGGAAACATGGGTTAAAGGGGTTCTCTGGGAAATAAGAAAATTAAAATACTTAAATATTGCTTTATTAGAAATATATTCCCAAACACCTTTCATTAGGTATAATGGCTTGTTTTATCCGGGGAGTAATCTATAGGAGAAAAAAAATGGGAGCCGGCAATTTTATGTTTGCAATTTACTCCTTTTGGGATAAAAAATAATTTTTTCAATTGGTCTGTATTAAATATATTGAGCCATTCTGTCAAAAAGGGGTAAAGGGTATGTATGTACCATCTCAGACTTTGGGGGCACCTCTGGGACCTGTACCTATACTTAGAACAAAGCCGGCAAAGTCTTGGACAGCGCACGGCACATCCGCCCTCCATTCAGTCCTATGAGTGCGCTGAAAATAACCAAGCTAGCTCGGGTTTTTCCGTCAGCCCCATTGTAGTGAATGGAGTGGTGGCCGCGCTTGCATGGTGTGCCTCCCATCCATTTCAGTGCGCCTCCAATTCATTTCAATGGAACTTCTGAAAATATATCAGCGTGCCACTCCGTTATTTTCGGCACTCCCATAGGAATGAATGGAGGGCGGGCATGCATGCGTGGTGCGCCCTCTGGGACTTTGCTGGCTCCGTTCTGAGTATATCGATACGTCCCTGATGTCTGAAATGGTACAACCCCTTTTACTGTTTGTCTAGCTGTAGGAACGGTACTTCCACCTTCCTTCTGTGCCGGTCATCTAGTAAACCTTATCTCTAAATTACTGAAAGGTCATAGACACTTATTTAAGCCGCATTCTTATCAGTAAGATAAGCTATAATGAGTGTTTAAGAGATAAGGAGTCGTCAGCTGAGCTGCCTGACAGAACAGAGTGAAAATTTAAAGCCTGCTACTAGAAAATCTGAAAGTTGTACAGAGAAAGGGGCTCAACATTTTTAATAAAGACCAATCGAAAATATTCTTTTTAGCTCAAAATGAGTACAATGCAATAAAAAAACGGCCCCCCCAAGGTGTACATGGCCTTTAAAGGGGCATTCCCATCACAGACAATGGGGGCATATCACTAGGATATGCCCCCATTGTCTGATAGGTGCGGGTCCCACCTCTGGGACTCAAACCTACAATGAGAACAGAGCGTGGAAACGAACAGAGGGCGCACACCGCCCTCCATTCATTTCTATGGGGCCGCCAAGTGCTGGCTTGGCTATTTCTGTCTGCCCCATAGAAATGAATGGCAGCAGGGGCTATGCGTGCGCGGTGCACTCCCATTCACTTCTATGGGAGTAGCGCTTGGTGGCGGACGGACCCAGGGAAATCTGGGGTTCTCCAGCCACAGCTCTCCGTTCTCGTTCTCCCACTTCTGGAACCCACACCTATCAGACAATGGGGGCATATCTTAGCAATATACCCCATTGTATGTGATGGGAATACCCCTTTAAAGGATAACTGTCATGTTTTCATCCAAAAAAAAAAATCTATTTTAGCATATGTTACTGCTGCAGCAGCAGCATTATGTATAAAGCAATCTTTAGTTTCTTCACAGACCACTGTTTTCCTTGGGGTTTTCCCTTAGTTATGGCTGTTTAAACATTTACAATATGAGGACTTTCTCAAGATGGCTCCAGTTCTCTGAGGCCAAAACTGCTTTCCCTCACTTCCCATTCACACTTACTGTAGCCAGCAGCTCCCTGCCAGCCAATCAGATTGGATTACTGAGAGACACGCCTCCTCACTCTGAAGCCTAATGCAGGCATGCAGTGTGAAGGACCGCCCCTCTGTCTTCTGTTTATACTAAAAGGAAGACAGACTAGCCCTAGCAACTATCTTTTAAGGAAGCAGTGGAAAGGGACAGAGGACATTAATGAAAGATGTTATTATAAGGTAATTAAAGATCTTTTGACAGTCATTGACAGACTAACTCAGGTATACATGCCTAGCTCTAATAAACTAGCTAATAAAAAACAAATATGACAGTTACCCTTTAAGTGTACCTGGCACATGGAGTGAGCTAGAGCTAATATTCCGCATACCCATGTATCAGTGCCACCACAAAGCTCCCAAACAGAACAAGTTTCAGTACAGTATTCACATAACAGTGCCGAACATTGACCCCATAATGGCATTTCCAGAGCCCCCACAACTGCCAGCGACAGCATCACATCCATTCATATGTATCAGCCTACAAATTGAACAGAAAATGGAAACAATCAGTAATGTACAGACAAATGCCATAGTCTGTATATACCTTTATATCTAGATAGTTGGATATAGTGGAAGGACAGATAGATACATACAGTGGATATATAGACAGATAGATAGAGATATATATATATTTACTGTGAATAGAAATATATACGTAGTACAGATAGATAGATAATAGATATAGTATATGTGCACAGATATCTAGGTATTCATATCGAGAACACATCTTCTTCAGGCTGTAACATCCCCTCCTCCCAGCAGTCTCCTGGCTCCTATATTACACAATGTACTACTTCCTGTATTCTGCTAGGGAGCACGCCGTGTTAAAACGCTTGACCCACTGCGGCCACTGTAGCCGCTCCGCCGCAAGGACTGCTGGGGATTGTAGTTTGTATTGGTTCCTAGTGTCTCCCTGTCATGGCTGCTTCCAGTTAGGTACTGTGCTTTTCCTCCTTCTTTAATGACACTCGTCTGCCGGTTTCTACAATGGACGCTCCTGTGGTGTTAGTGTGAGCATGGCTGGACGCTGACTGGGGCGGCACTGTGATACAGCAGTGTGGGATAGATGGTGGGGTCCTGGCAGAGTGTCAGGCAGATGACCACAGGACTGTGTGCCCACCCTGCCTGCCCGTGCCCTGCATCCAGGGGGGCGGTGGGTTTATATGAGGTGACAGGCTCGCTTCCTCCCCAGTCATATGACTCCAGCTGTATGTACTGCTGGGGGAGCGTGGAGCAGCACTGGTCTTACTGGTCAGCCATGCTACTCTGTCTGATGGAGGAGTGTGGGGGAAGGGGGGTATACATATATCCCTATGAAAGGTATATAATGAGTTACAGCTCTGTATGATGGTGTTATAAACAACATATAAGATGTAATATATATATATGTTATAAATGACCCATCAGATTTATTATATATATATATATATATATATATATATATATATATATAAAGGCCAGATGTATTGTACTGACACATCTATGGCGGTGCGTCTGTGGTCACTTCCTCTTCAGAATTGTTGTCACCACAAGTTCCTTTCTGCTGAGCTGCTATGAATGGCTGTAGCAGGGACACTAGTGCTTTGGCCTCATGCACATTGCCGCGTTTCAGGTCCCTATTATGGTGGCCATAGCCCGCGATGACCCCATCCCCCTCTGTATCTAGATGGTGGCACAGAGTTTCTTCCTAGCAGATTTGTATGTGATATGCTCCATCACCGGACCTCTTATGGAGGTAGTCTTTCCTAGAAATCAAATTCTACCGTAATAGATCAGGTGATGGCGCCGCAAACAATCTTTTCTGCATTATTTTTACACCATCATCGCCTGAACTGATCTGGGGGTTTCTAACTGTTTTATATGGATGACCTATCCCCAGGGGGTGTTTGCAGCTTACTAAGGCCAGCGCCGTACATTGTGGTTGGTATCGCAGCTCAGCCCCATTCACTTCAATGGGACTAAGCTGCGCCTAGGCTATGTGACTGATGAACGTGACGACACTGGCCTAGGAAGAGGTCACATTGCTCCCCAGATAGGTCGTCAGTATAAAACATGAACCCACATCACAATAAGACGACACTGCCGCATGGATTCCGGCAGAGAGCAGCCTGCCAGAATTATCTGGATCCAACACTGCCGGATGCAACCAGAATGCCCGCCGGCCCTATTAACTATACAGTGGCAGTTGTGATCAGAGCCCCA
The DNA here is from genome assembly GCA_033119425.1 of Bufotes viridis. Taxonomy (NCBI): domain Eukaryota; kingdom Metazoa; phylum Chordata; class Amphibia; order Anura; family Bufonidae; genus Bufotes; species Bufotes viridis. Next base: position 291,122,619 of record CM065593.1, on the reverse strand, counting down.
GCAGTGTAATCCTGGGGCTCCGATCGGTTACCATGGCAGCCAGGACGCTACTGGCTGCCATGGTAATCTCCCTGCTGCTGTGTGCACAGGGCAGCAGGGAGAGTGTGAAGTCCTATTCACCCTAATAGATCTTTTTTAGGGTGAATTGGACAAGGGATTAAAATATCCCAGGTTCTAGCCCCTAAGGGGAAATAGTTATTCAATAAAAAGTAAAAACAAACAAACACCACTTTGTTTAAACTGATGATCTATCCTCTGGATAGATCATCAGCATCTGATCTGCGGGGGTCCGACACCCGGGACCCCCGCCGTTCAGCTGTTTGAGAAAGCAGCGGTGCTCCTGGAGCTCCGCGGCCTTCTCACTGTTTACCGCCGGCCTAGTGACGTCACGACTAATATCAATTGGCCTGGGCGGGGCTAAGCTCCATTGAAGTGAACAGAGCATAGCCACGCCCAGGCCAGTGATACTAGTCGTGACGTCACTGGCCCGGCAGTAAACAGTGAGAAGGCTGCGACGCTTCTGGAGCGCCGCTGTCTTCTCAAACAGCTGATCAGCGGGGGTCCTGGGTGTCAGACTCCCGCCGATCAGATGCTGATAATCTGTCTAGAGGATAGATCATCAGTTTAAACAAAGTGCAGAACCCCTGTAAGTATAAATTGCCCCCTTTCCCAATTTTACATATATAATATATAAACAATAAATACATAAACATATTACATATCGCCATGTCTGAAAAGTTTAAAATATTGAAAAAATCTCCTATGCGGTTAACACTGTAACAAAAAAAAAAACGCACGATTCGCAATTTTTTTTTTAGTCACCTTGTCCCCCCAAAAAAATAGGATAGGGCTACTCGATTTTGGGCCGGATGTTCCATAAAATGTGGAATGCACGCGACATTTTTGGCATTTTATTTTTTTCACATGGTATGGAGTATCACAATGCTTTTTTTATGGTATCGAAACCGAGTCAAAATGTTGGTATCGAAACAACCCTGATTAGGATAGGTCTTCGATGTCTGACCCTAAGTTCACACCTGAGCGTTTTACAGCGCGTTCAAACGCGCTGTAAAACGCTCAACACATGGAAACCAATGCTTTCGTATGGCCCTGGTTCTCACTTGAGCGTTTTACAGCGCGTTTGAACGCGCTGTAAAACGCCCGACGCATAAACTAGTACTTGAGCTTTTTTGGGGGCGTTTGTCGCGCGTTTTGTGATTGACACCACGGTAGTGCAAAAATGTGCTGAAATACGCGCGTTTCTAGAACGCTCAGGTCTGAACACAGGGTGAATGTGAAGGCCCATGTAGAGAAGGCACTGTGTACACCATAGAGGACTACGCGGTGTTGAAGGGTGGGGCTCCTGTCCATCAGACATTGATAGGCTGCTCTAAGGATAGGTTCTCAATGTTTTCCTGCCAGTCCTTCTCTATATATGTATAAATCCGCACGCACAGGTCAAGGGTCCGTCTTCCAAAAGTGACCCGTTCATCGATTCTTCCATTTACGGTGACTTGTAGCTTTTCTGTCCGGTTTGGGAGCAGTGTTGATCGTTCCATCGATGATTACCTCTGTTTTTGTCTCCATGTGCCGTAGACATCACCGTTTTCGAGGCTCCGAGTTAGGGGTGGGCGATATGGCCTAAAATCTATATTGCGATATAATTTTAAGCATGTGCGATATGCGATATATATCGCGATATATTATTTTCTATATTTTTTTTGGGGGGGGTGTTTAAACTTTTTTTTTTTTAATAACCATTAGCCTCCTTAAAGGCTAGAACCCTTGTCATATTCACCCTAATAGACATCTATTAGGGTGAATAGGACGTTACACTCTCCCTGCTGCCCTGTATATAGTACACACAGCAGCAGGGAGCTGACCATGGCAGCCAGCCTCTGATCACCCCCCTCCCCAGCCTCTCATGTGCCCCCGCAGCCTCTGATCAGCCCCCGCAGCCTCTGATCAGCCCCCGCAGCCTCTGATCAGCCCCCGCAGCCTCTGATCAGCCCCCCAGCCTCTGATCAGCCCCCCAGCCTCTGATCAGCCCCCCAGCCTCTGATCAGCCCCCAGCCTCTGATCAGCCCCCCAGCCTCTGATCAGCCCCCCAGCCTCTGATCAGCCCCCCAGCCTCTGATCAGCCCCCAGCCTCTGATCAGCCCCCCAGCCTCTGATCAGCCCCCAGCCTCTGATCAGCCCCCCCAGCCTCCTATGTGCCCCCAGCCTCTCATGTGCCTCCCAACCTCTTATGTGCCCAGCCTCTCCCTCTTATCAGCCCACCCAGCCTCTGATCAGCCTGATCTGATCATTGGTGGCAGTGGCCACAGGGTCTCCCTCCCCCACATCATTGGTGGCAGTGGGCAGTGCGCCCCCTCCCTCCCCAGTATTAATCAATGGTGGTGGTGGCCCCCTTCCGACTACCCCCACGTGCGCGGTGGCCGCTCCTTCTTCTCTGTGCGGCGCATTGCTAATGCTTATAGATGCGCCGCACAGATCTATGAGTAGAAGGAACGCCCGGCGGCCACCGGCTCCTTCTTCTGTCTGTGCGGCGCATTGCTAATGCTTATAGCATTAGCAATGCGCCGCTAGATCTATGAAGGAGGAGCGCCCGGCGGCCACCGCGCACGTAAGTATAATGCTGCTCACTTACATACCATGGCAGCCAGGACTTCAGTAGCGTCCTGGCTGCCATGGTAACCGATCGGAGCCCCAGCATTACACTGCTGGGACTCCGATCGGAACTGCCGCTCAAGGTCATATCGCGGTCCGGCGATATAGGCGATATGCACAAAATCCATATCGTGGCACAAATTTATATCGCATATCGCCTATATCGCCTATACCGTCCACCCCTACTCCGAGTGTTAAGCAGTTGTCTCCGCTTCGCTGATTGCCTCATTTTTTGTCATTCTTTACCTTCCCGGGTGAGGGAAGCGAGCGATGTCTGACACGGTTTTCACCTGATGTTTTTGAATTTTCAATGCGGTTTTGAAAATGAGTGTTCTTCCGGATTCTGTAATTGCAAGTGATTATAATTACTGATTATACTGATTATGAGTGATTTGTTTTTGGAATGATGATATCTTTAAGGTGTTTTATAGTTTGGTGTTTCATTGATTTTTAAACTTCCAGGGGGCGAATCGACAGCTAAGATGCAGTTGACATCGAGATTTGATTTTCAGATGCCTGACTCGCGCATGACAAGTAGCTTGATCAGTGCTTCATAAGGCATCAGAGTATTAGCTGTCCAGGTATAATTCCTGTGGCTCTATAACTACTCCTATAAGCTGTGCACAGGCCGTGTGATGCCGGTCATCTTCTCATGTGACATCATGTGAGTTGTGACTGTTTTTTTCTAATTACTGCCTCAAAGCTAAAATTCCAAGCTGGGACATGTGATTTCACAATCCTGGAATACTTACTGCCTGTACAGATATGTCAAACTCATGGCCCCGTCCAGCTGTTGCAAAACTACAACTCCCAGCATGCCCTGATAGCTGTAGGATGTCCAGGCATTATGGGAGTTGTAGTTTTGCAACAGCTGGAGGGTCACAAGTTTGACGTCCCTGCTTTATAGCATACATCTCAGTACATTTCCTATCATCAAAGGGTCCATTCACATGTCTGTAATTTGGGTCCGCATCCGTTCCGCAATTTCAGGACCCATTCACTTTCAACAGGGGTTAAAACGGACGAAGATCCGCATTTCCGGGATCCGCATCCGTTTTTTCGGGATCCATTTTTTCAGGATACACAATTCTGTTCCTGAAAAAAATAGAACATGTTCTATTCTTGTCCGCAATTGCGGACAAGAAAAGGCATTTTCTATTATAGTACTGGCTATGTGCGGATCCGCAAATTGCGGATCGCACATTGCCGGTGTCCGTGTTTTGCGGATCCGCAAAACACTTACGGACGTGTGAATGTAGGGTGCATTCACAAGGCCGGATTTATTTTGGGGAGCCATAGTGACATTGCCTATCCTTGTCCGTAAAATGGGCAAGAATAGGACATGTTCTATCGTTTATGCGCGGCTACAGAACGGACATATTGATGTGGACAGAATGGGTCTGCATCCGATCCACAAAAGATCCGGACCAAAAATTCGGTGGTGGGAATGGGGCCCTAATTCTTGTTTATTTTTTCTATATATATCGGAGAGGTAACTTGGCAGATACCGGGCAGACATCTTTAGCAAACCTTTCACCACCATGTATCGAGGGAGCATACGGCTTCTCTAGACCAGGGGTGCACAACGCTTTCTTGGTGGGGGCCACATTGTCAGACTTAATCAACGTCAAGCGGTATTAACAACTGAAATACTGTATTTATGGCATATTGAGCATACAGTATATATAATAAATGTCTACTTACAGTTCCAGGATTCCCATCTAATGGGAGAATAATGCGCAGCCACAAAACATAGACATACATGTCTTATGACACGAAGTTTGGAGACAGCACACCAGGAGTCACGGAGATGCTTAGTGCATAGTGCTTTTTATTTTCAAATTTATATGAGCTACGACGTTTCGGGCCCAGGTCGGACCCCTTTCTCAAGCATGAAGTGCCGGTGTTTGCATGTGGGATCCACGGCGTGCCTGGATCCCACATGTAAACACCGGCACTTCATGCTTGAGAAAGGGGTCCGACCTGGGCCCGAAACGTTGCAGCTCATATAAATTTGAAAAGATTACAGCCATTACAATTTTGTAAAGATCCCTTTTCTGTTGAATCTGTACCACTGGTGTAATAAAAAGTAGGGGTCGACCGATATTGATTTTTTAGAGCCGATACCGATACCGATATTCGTGAACTTTCAGGCCGATATTTTGCGCATTTGAATTTTTTGATTTTTTTTTTTCTGTTACAGCGTTTAACGCTTTTTAAAAAAATATATTTTAATAGTTTGGACTTTTTGGGCACGGCGATATGTTTTTTTATTTATTGTTTATATATTGTATATGTAAAATTGAAAAAGGGTTAATTTATACTTGATATTTTTTTTTTTACTATTTTAATTTTTTTTACTTTTTATTTTATTACTATTTCCCCCCTTAGGGGTAGAACCTGGGCTCTTTACATCCCTTGTCCTATTCACCCTAATAGAGATCTATCAGGGTGAATAGGATCTCACACTGTCCCTGCTGCCCAGTGCTATGGGCACACAGCAGCAGGAACCGACCATGGCAGCCAGGGCTTCAGTAGCGTCCTAGTTGCCATGGTAACCGATCGGAGCCCCATCATTACACTGCTGGGACTCCGATCAGAAGACAGGAGGTGGGGGACCCTGTGGCCACTGCCACCAATGATATTAATACTGAAGGGATGGGAGGGGGGATGAGGGAGGGCGCACTGGCCACCAATGATAATAACGTTTAAGATATTACAAACGCAGGCATTAGAAGCACATTGCCCAGACCCTGCCTCTGATCGAGCACTGCGATCCGCGGCAATTAACCCCTCAGGTGTGAAGGCTTGATTTTTACGGGACGACTTGTAGTTTTTGATCTCTTTTTATTATTATTTTTTTAATCACTAATAAAATACTTTGCGCTATTCCTGTAGTGCAATGTATTTTAATGTCAGTGCTATACACACACTGCGGGCACGCTAGAGCAAGCCTGGGGCCTTCACTAGGCCCTGGCCTGCCTTCACTCATATCGACACCCGCAATGTCACTCCCTCTGTAACCGTTTACATGCTGCAGACGCTATTCTCACGAGAACAGCTCGTCTTCTTCCTGGCTGGGAAGCAGTCCGCAGCGATTGGACAGCTTCACAGCCGGGGAGAAGCCCACTGAGGAGAGTTGAGGCCTCCTCCATGTACCGTAGGTACTAATTAGCATATTTGGCGTCAGAACACACAGGATGGAATCGCGGCTCAATAGCAGCTGCAGAAGGCGGACTACCTACTAAGGTTTTCATTTTAAAAAAAACACCTCATAATATGTTCTCTTTAAGATAGCTTTTCATTAAAGGGGCTGTCCACAATTAGATTAAGCATGGGTCTGGTATTGAAGCTCTGCTCCATTAGAGACAGTGGGGCAGCGCTGCAATACCACATGCAACCTGTGGACAGGGGTGGTGCTGTTTTTGGAAGAAAGCAGCCATGTTTATCTGATCCTGCACAGCCCCTTTAACAACCGTTGTGTTCTAACTTGTCTTGGAGCCCGTAGAATTTCTTGTGCCGCCATCTCGCTGACATTTTTTATTGTTTGCCAAAACCAGGACCAAACTTTGTTTTGCAAATTTGGCATTTTTGTAGATTTAGAAAGTATCCTAATGCAATATACATGATGTAGATACAATTCTGCTTTCTGCATCAATTTGTTGACTAGATGCTATTGATGAGTGTAAATTACACTGAAATCACTCTTTATTACTTATTGATTTTATAAAGCTTTATTCCTTAATAAAATGAAGCCTTCTCTTAACTGATCTTGTCTTCAGTCTATTCCACATTTTATTTTACATTATATTTTTGCACTGCTGTGAATCTTAATAATATCAAATCTTTGAATGCTTTTTTCTTTTTCTTTATTTTCAGTAAACTAAAATGTCATTGTAACATTATCACAGATACATAATTGGCCATTTACAATGTTAAAGGTGTTTAAGGGGTCATCATTATCAGATTGGTGTGGCTCCCACACCCATCACCCCCACTGATCACATAGGACATCAATGTCTATTGCCTGGAAAACCCCTTTAAAGGGGTTTCCCGTGAGTTCAATATGGATGGCCTATTCTATTCAGCCAATAAACAGTGTGAAGAGGCCGCAGCTCTCGGTGTGAGCACTGCGGCCTCCTCACAGCACACAAAGTACAGCGCCATACATTGTATAGTGACTATGCTTGGTATTGCAGCCCAGGCCCATTCACTTGAATGAGATTGATCTGCAAATAGACCATGTGACCAATGAACTTGAGATCAATAGCCTAGGAAAAGGTCACCCTGCTCACCTAAGTGCCATGGCCTCTGCCAACAGCTGACCACCAGATGTGCCAGGAGTCAGACCCCCATCAATCAGATATTGATGAGCTATCTTGAGGACAGACCGTCAACATTAAACTCCTCAAAAACTGCTTTAAATATTGATTACTGTATTTCCACCCTATAAGACACCTGAGGGGTTAAGTGCCGCGGATCGCAGCGCCCAGTCACAGGCAGGTGCCGGCAATGAGCTTCTTCTTCCTGCATCTGTATAGTAAAAGTCACTCCTCATTGGTGGCCAGTGCACCCCCCCCCCCTCCCCAGTATTAGACATTGGCCAATGTCCCCCTTTCCCCATTATTAAATACATTGGTGGCCAGTGCGCCCCCCCCCATCCCCCATTCCTCCCTCCCCCCCCCCCCCCCAGTATTAAAAGCATTGGTGGCAGTGGCCACAGGGTCCCCTCACCTCCTCCTCATTGGTGGCAGTGGCAGTGATCGGATCGGTTACCATGGCAACCAGGACGCTACTGACGTCCTGGCTGCCATGGTCAGCTCCCTGCTGCTGTGTGCACAGAGCACAGGGAAGCAGGGAGAGGGTGAGATCCTATTCACCCTAATAGAGCTCTATCAGGGTGAATAGGATGAAAAGATCCCAGGTTCTAGCCCCTAACGGGGAAATAGTTAATAAATAAACTGTAAAAAAAAAAAAAAAAAAAAAAAAAAAAGAGTTAAAAAAGTACACCAAAATATTAAGTATAAATCACCCCCTTTCCCAATTTTACATATGTAATATTTTATTTATTGTTTATATATTTTATATCGCTACGTCTCAAGTCCAAACTATTAAAAAAAATCCTCTTTTAAGCGGTGAACGCCCATAAAAGGAAAAACTGCACAATTCGCCATTTTATTTGAGTCGCCTTGTCCCCCCAAAAAATAGGATTGGACTGTTGTATTATTGGGCGGACGTTCCATAAAATGAGGAATGCATGCGGCTTTTTTTGGCATTTTTTTTGCATGGTATCGAGTATCGCAATACTTTTTTATGGTATCGATACGAATCAAAATTTTGGTACTGAAACAACTCTACTACTTAACTTGTTTGCTCCGGACTCCGCAGGCACAGCACAGCCAACGGCAATAGACCAGGAAGTGGTGAGTACAAAGCCCGGGGAGCACTGCATTTACCGCTTCAAAGTCTTCTAGTACTAATGATCGCTTCCATAATGGAAGCGCTCAATAGTATTCGCCCCATAAGACGCAGTGACATTTCCCCCCCACTTTGGGGCTAAAAAAGTGCGTCTTATGGGACAAAAAATACAGTAATCATTTTCAGGATAGATCAGTATCTTCATACTATTCCAGTTACAGCGCTGTATATTGTATTGTGGATTTGCTTGATGTTGATTACATCTCAATCCTATTCACTTGAATGGGACTAAGCTGCTTAACGGCCAAGTGACCTATGGGTGTGACATCACAGGCTGAAGAAAAGACCGCAGTGCCTACAGTTGGACTCCCAAGATCAGATATTAATAAGAGGATAGGTTGTCAGTGCAAGTCCCGGAAAATCCTTCTAATTCTATTTTTTCCATGATTTTAGATATATTCTATTCCTCATTCAGAAGTCACTTGTTATGAAATATTTATTGAATATTGCATGAAAGTCTGATTGGTTGGGGTTTGATCCCTGGAAAGGGAGTTCCCCGCAGAGAAATTACTTTCTAAGGCTACTTTCACACTAGCCTTTCTATTTTCCGGCAGGGCCAATGCGTTCAATGTGTTCCGGCCCCACTGCTCCAGTGCTGCGCTATATAGTTATAAAATGTCTAATTCAAATCAAAATCATTAAAGCTGCCCCCTCAGTTGTATATCATTCTATCTACTCACAAGAGCTTTTTGTATAATGCAGGGCAGGTGGCAACGTGACTCACTGACGTCATGTGCCTGCACCGCCTGCTTCATTCATAAAGTCACGCTGCCGCTCGCTTGCCCGCCAGGCTTGCATTATACAAAAAGCTCTTGTGAGTAGATAGAATGATATACAACTGAGGGGGCAGCTTTAATGATTTTATATTTCTATAGTGCGGCAATGGGGGATCTGTGGATGACACTGTTAGGAAGTGGGGGGTCTGTGAATGGCACTGTTAAGGGGTGGGGTGGGGTGTCTGTGAATGGCACTGTTAAGGGGTGGGGGTCTGTGAATGGCACTGTTAAGGGGGGTCTGTGAATGGCACTGTTAAGGGGTGGTGGGGGGGGGTCTGTGAATGGCACTGTTATGGCGTGGGGGGTCTGTGGATGGCACTGTTATGGGGTGGGTAGGTCTGTGGATGGCACTGTTATGGGGTGGGGGGTCTGTGGATGGCACTGTTATAGGATGGGGGATCTGTGGATGCCATCCACAGATCCCCCATACCAGTGCCATCCACAGATCCCCCATACCAGTGCCATCCACATATCCCCCATAACAGTGTCCACCACAGATCCTTCCGTAACCGCTGCGTCATCCACGGAACCCCAGATTCCCCATAATAGTGTGCCATCCCCAGATGCATTATCCACAGATCTCCCATAAGAGTGTGTCATCCACAGATCTCCCATAACAGTGTCATCCACAGATCCCCTGTAACAGTGCGTCATCCACAGATCCCCATAACAGTGTCATCCACAGATCTCCCATAACAGTGTCATCCACAGATCCCCATAACAGTGTCATCCACAGATCCCCCATAACAGTGTCATCCACAGATCCCCCATAACAGTGTTTCATCCACAGATCCCCCATAACAGTGTGTCATCCACAGATCCCCCATAACAGTGTGTCATCCACAGATCTCCCATAACAGTGTCATCCACAGATCTCCCATAACATTGTCATCCACAGATCCCCATAACAGTGTCATCCACAGATCCCCCATAACAGTGTCATCCACAGATCCCCCATAACAGTGTCATCCACAGATCCCCCATAACAGTGTCATCCACAGATCTCCCATAACAGTGCATCATCCACAGGTCCCCCATAACAGTGCATCATCCACAGGTCCCCCATAACAGTGCATCATCCACAGATCCCCCATAACAGTGCATCATCCACAGATCCCCCATAACAGTGCATCATCCACAGATCCCCCATAACAGCGCATTATCCACAGATCCCCATAACAGTGCGTCATCCACAGATCCCCCATAACAGTGTGTCATCCACAGATCACCCATAACAGTGTCATCCACAGATCCCCCATAACAGTGTCATCCACAGATCCCCCATAACAGTGCCTTCCACAGATCCCCATAACAGTGTGTCATCCACAGATCTCCCATAACAGTGTGTCATCCACAGATCCCCCATAACAGTGTCATCCACAGATCCCCCATAACAGTGTCATCCACAGATCCCCTATAACAGTGCCATCCACAGATCCTCCATAACAGTGCCATCCACAGATCCCCCATAACAGTGTCATCCACAGATCCCCATAACAGTGTCATCCACAGATCCCCCATAACAGTGTCATCCACAGATCCCCCATAACAGTGTCATCCACAGATCCCCCATAGCAGTGCCATCCACAGATCCCCATAACAGTGCCATCCACAGATCCCCCATAACAGTGCCATCCACCGATCCCCCATAACAGTGCCATCCACCGATCCCCCATAACAGTGCCATCCACAGATCCCCCCCATAACAGTGCCATCCACAGGTCCCCCCATAACAGTGTGTCATCCACAGATCCCCCATAACAGTGTGTTATCCACAGATCCCCCATAACAGTGTGTTATCCATAGAATCCCCCATAACAGTGTGTCATCCACAGATCCCCCATAACAGTGTGTCATCCACAGATCCCCCATAACAGTGCGTCATCCACAGATCCCCCATAACAGTGTCATCCACAGATCCCCCATAACAGTGTGTCATCCACAGATCCCCCATAACAGTGTGTCATCCACAGATCCCCCATAACAGTGTGTCATCCACAGATCCCCCATAACAGTGTGTCATCCACAGATCCCCCATAACAGTGTGTCATCCACAGATCCCCCATAACAGTGTGTCATCCACAGATCCCCCATAACAGTGTGTCATCCACAGATCCCCCATAACAGTGTGTCATCCACAGATCCCCCATAACAGTGTGTCATCCACAGATCCCCCATAACAGTGTGTCATCCACAGATCCCCCATAACAGTGTGTCATCCACAGATCCCCCATAACAGTGTGTCATCCACAGATCCCCCATAACAGTGTGTCATCCACAGATCCCCCATAACAGTGTGTCATCCACAGATCCCCCATAACAGTGTGTCATCCACAGATCCCCCATAACAGTGTGTCATCCACAGATCCCCCATAACAGTGCCATCCACAGATCCCCCATAACAGTGTGTCATCCACAGATCCCCCATAACAGTGTGTCATCCACAGATCCCCCATAACAGTGTGTCATCCACAGATCCCCCATAACAGTGTGTTATCCACAGATCCCCCATAACAGTGTTATCCACAGATCCCCCATAACAGTGTGTCATCCACAGATCCCCATAACAGTGTGTCATCCACAGATCCCCCATAACAGTGCGTCATCCACAGATCCCCCATAACAGTGTGTCATCCACAGATCCCCCATAACAGTGTGTCATCCACAGATCCCCCATAACAGTGTGTCATCCACAGATCCCCCATAACAGTGTGTCATCCACAGATCCCCCATAACAGTGTGTCATCCACAGATCCCCCATAACAGTGCGTCATCCACAGATCCCCCATAACAGTGCGTCATCCACAGATCCCCCATAACAGTGCGTCATCCACAGATCCCCCATAACAGTGCGTCATCCACAGATCCCTCATAACAGTGCGTCATCCACAGATCCCCCATAACAGTGCGTCATCCACAGATCCCCCATAACAGTGCCATCCACAGACCACCATTAGTTCAAAACCCACCAAAAGCACACCTTTTGGTTAAAAATATTTTTTTTCGTATTTTACTCCCCAAAAACCTCTTATAGGGCGAAAAATACGGTATACAGAAAACGTAGCTGGAAGCAGACAGCTCTACTCAGTTTGTAGTGGCCGTGCTGGATTACTGCAGCTCAGCTCCCGCTCAAGTGTATACAGTCGAGGGGAGAGGGGACGAAGCTGCTTTCTTAATCCCCCTGGCAGCAGCTTAACTCTGCCTAGAGGAAAAGGAGATGTTTAAGGAGAGGCTGAACTTGACCTTTTCTTTGCATGGCACATAAACACCTCCCCACACTCCTCCACAGTGACAGCTTCTGGTATGTCCAGTTTTGTAATATGGGTGCACATTGTCAGCTGCCAGGGGGGAAAGGAGATCCTCTCCAAAGCATGCCCTCAGTTGTACAGAATAGCATCTTCACCAAGGACTGCTCAAAACCAAAACTATGTAAATTACTTTGTAACTGCTATAAAAGGTGTTCCTCGGGCTATTTATAAAAAACTGTTCTTACTAAGGCCCCGTGGAAGGAACAAAGGAAGATCATTAGATTAATAGTTGGCAGTCACTTGGTCCGCCAATGTCATTGTCACCGCTGCATTCACATAGGCCGCTGGCTCTTCCGCCAGATGATTGCGCTTCTTTTCTAGTTTCATGGGATAACCCTTCCCTTGCAGTCTTCTTGGGACTGTCTTGGTTTGGGACCGAAGTTGAGACCTTGAAGATGGCGTGTTCGTCATAATGTTTGGCCTTTCAGCAAGTCAAAAAGTTCTTGCCGGCTCCTCTCTCTTCATTGTGCCCTGGTGTATTCGGGGATTCCCTTGCAATCATCTATGGACAGCTTCAATCTCTGTCTTGGTTATTGGTTTGGGACCTAATTCAGGACCTCGAAGATGGCAGGTTCATGATAATCTTTGAGTTTCCAGCAAGTGAAGAATTTTTAAGCTGTCCCTTCTCTCTACATTGTGTCATAGTGTATTCAGGGATTCCCTCGATCAGGATCTTTGCTCTGAAATAAAGACGCTGATAGAAATCTTAGTTTAAGAAATGTTTAGTGTAAAAACGGTGTATTAATTAAGAATAGTTTTGTGACAAATGTTAAAAGTGAATTGGGCGTAGAGAGCGTGCGTTCCTCTGGAGGCTAAATCCAACTCCGAGCAGTGAGACATTGATAGATAGCCTCTACTAGCCTCATTTCATTTGCACAGCAAGGCATCCTGCCCAAAGTTTGGGTGCTCAGCCAAAACAAATAGAAAGCCTATAGCGAAGCCAGTGCCTTTTTTTTCTTTTCTTTTTTTTTAATTTTTAGTTCGTTCCCCAGAGGCATGTGATACTTGTTAACTAAAACTTAACCACGTGTTACATGTTAATTTTGTCCTTATCCGGTTTTCTCCTTACATCTGAACAGTTGCCAGGTTGCACAGATTGTATGTCAAATTAAATGCAGGGGGAAAAACCCAGGGCTCAGTCTGCTATCAAGTGTAGCATCGAAATACTCCAGAAGCCTTTCAGTAGCCCAATCCGCAGACGAGAAGAGAAAACAAGCCTGCGATTGTTATTTTGATTGTTAAGATTATTATTAGCAGAGAGAAGAATTGAAAGCAGACGTTCAACATTCAAGAGCGGTTTTCCCATAAAGAGACCGAAACGCGCTGCCAAAGATTTGACGGAGTTATTCCCCCTCCACCTGTGGCAATAATTTTTAAGTGTTGAAAACGGCAACAAGACTGTATAATGTTACAAACTGCTAATGATGTGTTTACTGCATCCAATTTCTATTTAAGGTGCAGCTTATATCACAGCGATAGTCGTCTGTATCTTAATTCAGTTCCTTTCCACGACTATCCATCATAAAAGTCTGCCTTGCCTTGCAGAGCATTTCCCCAGCACTCCTAACTTCTGCAGGAGATGCATTTTATGTAGCGTTTGCCGACGTGTTATTTTTCAGCCGCCGGACCCTGGCAGAAGCGGAGTTAAAAATGTATGCTTCCTTCAACATTTGCTTACTACTTCACAATTTCCTTTATATTGCAGAATTATTTATTTGCTGGTTTATTTATGTATTTCATTATTTATTTGATTATTTAGTAAATTATTTATCCGATGAATTATTAATACTTTTTTCATGATGTGCTTTAAATTATTTATCCCTTAATTTTGAGTTTATTGCTTCTAGATGTTGCCTTGCCACTAACTAGTTTTAGTGATTTTTTTTTTTGATTTTTTTTTTTTTTCAAATACTAGCTTATTGAAATTTAACCTGTTTCCTGCCACAATAGGTATGTGCTGAGTTTAGATTTTTTTTTTTTACTAGGTCTGAAGTGGCAGCCATTATATCCGGAACACAACTCAACAAGTTTTGTAGGCATCTGGTGATGCTAGAAATCATGTATTTTTTTATTTATTTTCTAAGCATTGCTATTTTTTTCAGGCTTTTGCATTTTGAGAAACTTCAGCAAATAGCAATTATTATGCAGAGGAAATTAAGAGGACCTGTCACCGCTCCTCACATGCCTATATTAATAGCTTCATCCATTCCCCAATGTAATAACAATTCTAGAGCATCTATTGTTATGTCTGTACATTGTGTCATTCCTTTATTATTTCTAGCAGAAGTTATGAATGACTTGCTAGCAGTCTGCAGTAAGGGTACAGAGGGGAGTGGTAACCAGTTGAGGGGGGTGTCCCTGCACAGTCTCACTCTATCCAATCAGTGCAGCCACTTTTAGACCGCGCAGGTACACCCCCAACTTGTTACCACCTCTCTGTACCCTTACTGCAGACTGCTAGCAATTCATTCATGACTTCTAGTAGAAATAATAAAGGAACGGCACAACACAGAGCCATAAGAGCAGATGCTCCACGTTGGCCGGAGCATGCGCAGTAGCTACATCAAAGCCACAGTAACCACAGGGGGCATTGTAGTGCGCATGCCCCAGCCAAGCAGAACGCAGGCGCAGGTTTTCACAGGGAGAGGAGGAGGACGCAAGGGAAAGGAGAGGGCAGGGATCTTAAGCAGAGCAGCCTGGGCTCCGTAGATGTAAACTCCGCCCCTGGACACTTTCAAGCCGCATTTATATATATATATATATATATATAAAAAAAAAATAATATATATATATATATATATATATATATATATATAAAAAGTTAGTTTTTGCCGCAGGAGAGCCATACAAGTGACTAACAAAGGTAGGCCAGAACACTGTGTACTCGGTCTATAATGAACAAATGTGGTGACAAACATTTTTCCATCATATTATACACTGCTCGTTTCCATGGTTACGACCACCCTGTAATCCATCAGTGGTGGTCATGCTTGCACACTATAGGAAAAAGCACAGGTGTCTCTGCTGGCCGGGACTATGGGAGCACACATAGGCTAATATTTTTCTTATAGTGTTCAAGCATGACCACTGCTGCTGGATTGTGGTGGTCTGTAACCATGGAAACAAGCAATGTACAGTGTGATGGAAAAATGAATCAAGCCAGCAAAGGGAGCAATATGGACAATCACAATACATTAGGAAGTGCCTTGTATTAGCTTTCTCTACATGATAAGCGCCTCTTGATGAAGTGAGACAACCCCTTTAAAGCTTCACATTTTAGCCAGTTTAATGATTGTTGCAGAACTCTGAAGTTTTTTGTATCTGCTCGTTCCCCTTCATCCTAGCAGTGAGGTTCTCAGGACATTCGCCAATTAAAACTGGTGCCATGTCTGTATGATATGAACTGATAGTTATAGGAAAAGCTTTCACCAAATCCACACTGCATACAAAACACAGGTGTGTTAGTGACCTGTCTGAGGCATATATTCACTAGCTTTTTGTGAGTTTACTGTAAAATTCCTTTAATCTGGCATCAGTTGGATCTGCACAGTACAGTATTGTGAGATATTCTGTATTGTTGAACTGTCAGAGGAAATTAACACTTTGGTTTGATCAGAGAAATGTCCTACCACTCACTATATTGGGGTAGTGAGCTTTCTAGATTTTCTAGATTTCTATATAGCCTTCTAAGGGGTTTTCAGGGACTATATTGATAACCATCAAGTGAATGGGAGCTGAGCTGCAGTACCTGAGAACGGCCACTACACGGAGCTGTGGGGGTTCTGGCTCCATACACTGTTTACTTCCTGGTGTCTGGTCCCCAATGATCTGATATTAATGACGTATCCTATGGAGAGGTCTAGGGGTCGACCGATTATCGGTTTGGCCGATATTATCGGCCGATATTCATGATTTGCACAGTTATCGGCAGGGCTGTGGAGTCGGTAGATAAATTGTCCGACTCCGACTCCGACTCCGACTCCTCAGATTTTGAAACTTCCGACTCCGACTCCGACTCCGACTCCTCGACTCCGACTCCTCTGTATTTAATATGCAAATACGAAGCTGTTCCACCAAGTTCTTCTAATCTTCTCTAGCACAGAGAGGTAGTTGAGCAGAAGCTGCTGCCTTCTGCTTTGTGTGCTGATCTTCTGCTGAAGATAGAGCAGTGGGAGGATCCAGGAAGGGGCAGGGGAAGGGGCATTTATTTTAAAACATGATTTTCCTAGTAGAATCCCATAGTCATGTTTAAAATTTAAGCTAACAATCTGAGTTTACATGTTTTATAGCCTTAGCTGAATGATAGCAGTTTTTCAAATGGTTTACAGCTTCAGTCTTGAACCATTGACTATCCATTCCCTTCACTTATACAAGTGTCTCCAGTCCTTAATCAGTTATCAGTGAGAGGCGAGGATAACCATGGGTTCCCTGTAACAGCAGACCACAAGACGATGGAAAGTGTAAGTATTGCCGCTCCTTAAAGGGACACTGACAGGCTGATTTTCCAGCTAAAGATATATATATACTGGTATTCATCAGAGAATTAGGAATAAAACTATACTAATGTTACCCCCAGTTAAGCTGTACTTGTGTTTAAGAAACATTTTAATCTGTATGCAAATTCACTATCTTTGTGCCCAATGTGGCAGCGTCTCCTGCGGCTTTGTGCCCAGCCGCGCCAGTACAGCTTCCCAGCGCTGTTCCCCTCGTTATTATTCACTGCACTGGCCTTTTTTTCAGGCTAGCCGAGCGCTGAATTCCTGCGCAGGCGCACGTGTAGAGTGCTGGCAGCAGCCTCGTCTGGCTATGCTGAGGCTGTGCCAGCTTTCTCTTCCTCCTCGCTACCTAGTCCTGTCTAGTGCTGCCAGTACTCTACATGTGCGCCTGCCCCTTGGGCACAAAGGTAGAGAATTTGCATATTGATTAAAACGTTTTTAAACACAAGTAAACCTCAACTGGGGGTAACAGTCGTCTAGTTGTATTCCTAATCCTCTGATGAATACCAGCAGATATATCAGCCTGTCAGTGTCCCTTTAACTGCATAGTAAAGCATATGAAAAGCATGCTTCTTCACGGTCACTTAACGTCTTTGTTTAACGTGACGCACTGCATGCATTGGCCTTTATTCTTACAGTAGAGAAGTAATTCATTATAACTTTATCTGAATTGGGACATTTAAACTTGCTTTTTTTTTATTCTAATTTTTTTTAATTCCAATTTAAATCTAGTAGGAGTCGGAGTCGGAGTCGGTCCATTTTTTGCCGACTCCGACTCCGACTCCAGGTACCCAAAATTGCCTCCGACTCCGACTCCTCGACTCCGACTCCGACTCCGACTCCACAGCCCTGGTTATCGGTATTGGCACCTAACCAGGCCGATATACCGATAACTGTGCTATCACAGAACATGAGCGCGCCGGTCTCAGCGCGGCCATGTTCCCTCAGCAGCACAGGGGAGAAGGAGGCAGTGTCTCTCCCTCCCCCTGTGCCGCACTGCCAATGGAGAGAAGAGGAGGAGGAGGAGGGGCTGAGGGCGCACTGGTCACCAATGGAGAGAAGAGGAGGAGGAGGGGCTGAGGGCGCACTGGTCACCAATGGAGAGAAGAGGAGGAGGAGGGGCTGAGGGCGCACTGGCCACCAATGAGAGAAGAGGAAGAGGAGGAGGGGCTGAGGGCGCACTGGCCACCAATGAGAGAAGAGGAAGAGGAGGAGGGGCTGAGGGCGCACTGGCCACCAATGAGAGAAGAGGAGGAGGGGGGGCTGAGGGCGCACTGGCCACCAATGAGAGAAGAGGAGGAGGGGGGGCTGAGGTAGGGTTGGGCAATATACCGGTGGCTGTGATATACCGCGGTATTAAGAAACTGCGATATGGCGATATCACAGTTTCCTAATAACCGCGGTATTTAATGACGTCATAGGAGCGGTCGCACGTGTGCCGACCGCTCCTAAAACATCCATGTCAGGGCCGAATTCCTGGCGCCCGGGACATGTAGTAAGTAGCCCGACCTTAATAACTATTGTGGCGCAGGCTCCCGGGCAGCGCTCTGTTCCTCCATGCGCTGTCTGCCCCTTCATTCATAAAGTGGGCGGAGCATGGAGGAGCAGAGAGCTGCCTGGGAGCCTGCGCCACAATAGTTATTAAGGTCCGACTACTCTACAGAGATTAACTACATAAATACTGGATCAGAGCTGCGGGGCCGGTGTATTACTGCAGAGTAACACTGCACCGGCCCGCAGCTCTTATCCAGTATTTATGAGTTAATCTCTTAAAAGTAGCAGGACCTTAATAACTATTGTGGTGCAGGCTCCTGGGCAGCTCTCTGCTCCTCCGTGCTCCGTCTGCCCCTTCATTCATAAAGTGGGCGGAGCTTGGAGGAACAGAGATTAACTACATAAATGCTGGATCAGAGCTGCGGGGCCGGTGTATTACTGCAGAGTAACACTGCACCGGCCCCGCAGCTCTTATCCAGTATTTATGTAGTTAATCTCTGTTCCTCCATGCTCCGCCCACTTTATGAATGAAGGAGCAGACAGGACATGGAGGAACAGAGAGCTGCCCGGGAGCCTGCGCAACAATAGTTAATCAGGTCGGGCTACTTCTAAATACATTACAGTGTTGGGGGCACTGTGGCTGACATTGTTATGGGGGATCTGTGGATGACACTGCCCTGTGAATGTAAGCTGCTGTAAATGTAAGCTACCCTCCCTGTTCACTGCGCTATGAATGTAACCTACCCTCCCGTTCACAGCGCTGTAAAATTAAGCTACCCATAAAAATCTGCTGCCCTCAGCGATTATGCAGTCTGAAGCCAAACCCTCTTTCCAGCCAATCAGGAGCCGAGCAGGGAGACACACCTCCCTCAGAAGCGTGACGTCCTGACCGGAAGTGACGAGGGCAGCAGATTTTTATGGGCAGCAAATTTTCACAGAACACCGGCACCTGCCTGTGATAGGGCGCTGCGATCAGAGGCAACTAATATGAAACATTACTACAGTAGTTATTGGTGGCCAGTGCGCCCCCCCCCCCCTCCCCAGTATTAAAACATTAGTGGCCAGTGTGCCCCCACTGTCCCCAGTATTAAAAGACATTATTGTTGGGAGGACAATCCAAGGTGGACGTTGCTCTAGGACAGGGGTCTGCAACCTTCGGCACTCCAGCTGCTGTGAAACTACAACTCCCGGCATGCTCTACTCATTTCTTTGGGAGTTCGGAGAGGAGCAGAGTAGGCATGCTGGGAGTCGTATTTTTACAACAGCTGGAGTGCCGGAGGTTGCCTACCCCTGCTCTAGAGTTTTAATATAAATGGGATTAGCAAGATGGAGCAAAAGCTGGACAAAGGATGGGTAAAGGAAAGGCTTCTTAAAGAGGACCTTTCACTTAGAATTAAAGGTAGTGAAATACTTACACTACCTTCCTGGGCGGCCTCCGCTGAGGTCCAGACAGCAGTTTTTATTTCAAAATATCCCCCGGTTCCTCCGCTCCAGTCCCTGTTAGTTTTCATATGCGGCGATTCTTTGAATGAGGCGGGGACTCGTCTTTTGCTTAGGGAGTGGTTTTGCTCTCCCTCGCAGCGAGCCGAGCGCTATGATTGGCTGCGCTCGCAGCCAGGGAGACGAAAACCACTCCCCAGGCAAAAGACAAGTCCCCGCCTCATACAAAGAATCGCCGCACATGAAAACTAACGGGGACCGGAGCGGAGGAACCTGGGAATATTTTGAAGAAAAAAAATGTTGTCTAGACCTCAGCGGAGGCTGCCAAGGAAGGTAGTGTAAGTATTTCACTACCTCAATCATAAGTAAAAGGTCCTCTTTAAGGATGGATCTGACAGTGGCATGTTTAAATGAAGAAGGGAAGACACCTGTCTTAAATTACCCGCTTTGTGTAGGCCCCCTTATTCAACCAAAAACTGCTATGAGGCACGGACTCTAAAAGACCCCTGAAGGTGTCCATGTTGGCAGCCGATCCTTTAAAGCGGTTAGCACCTCAGTGAAAAGTATTGGTTAGCAGGGGTTGTGACTGCTGGGACCCCCTGCAGTTCTAAGAATTAGAATCCTAAGAATTTCTTTTATAAATAGCGGATATATATAACAATTTTAGAAGTGTACGTAGGTGTAAATTTAGGCAGTAGCGAAGCTTCTGTGTTGTGATATCTGCTCTTTACATTTTGATGTTGAAGCCCAAATTTCTCTTTGCTTGTAAACATGTTTTTAATAAGGAAAGATCCTTTAAAAATAGCCGAGCATGTGCTCTGTATTTTTCTAATTCTGACATATGTTGTAAAGTAAGGCAACTGAAGTAACATATTTGGCCTAATTGTAATCATTTAATATTCTGATTAGACAGATAATTAAAGTTTACAATATGGGCTGAATATAATGAAATCCTAAGATATAGCCTGCTAAAATGAAGTACACCCATCAGGGGGGATGTATTGCTCCACATTATAGTGTCTCCATCTTTAAATATGTGCTATTTTTTTGATCTGACAACCAGGCTCCATTGTCCAGAAACCTTACACTAATAGGGGCCAGTGAGGTCATCCTCATAAATAGCCATTGCACTAGCCAGTGCACAGTAGATCATGTCTCTGCCCCATACGGTACATGTGCTCTTGTTTTGTTTTATGGACAGAAAGTAGGTTTACATTGAACTTGTCATCTGTTGTATGTCTAAGAAAGATGCTGCTATGGAATGCTAACCTATCATGACCTATAAAGACCTAAAACAAACCTGTAATGACCTATAACTAACCTATAATGCCCTATAACTAACCTATAATGACCTATAGCCTTTAACTAACCTATAATGACCTAAAACTAGCCTATAATGACCTACAACTAACCTATAATGACCTATACCTAACCTATAATGACCTAAAACTAGCCTATAATGACCTAAAACTAGCCTATAATGACCTAAAACTGTAACTAACCTATAGTGACCTATAACTAACCTATAATGACCTAAAACTGTAACTAGCCTATAATGACCTAAAACTAGCCTATAATGACCTAAAACTTACCTATAATGACCTAAAACTTACCTATAATGACCTAAAACTAGCCTATAATGACCTAAAACTGCAACTAACCTATAATGACCTATAACTAACCTATAATGACCTAAAACTAACCTATAATGACCTAAAACTAGCCTATAATGACCTAAAAATAACCTATAATGACCTATACCTAACCTATAATGACCTATAACTGTAACTAACCTATAATGACCTATACCTAACCTATAATGACCTATACCTAACCTATAATGACCTAAAACTAGCCTATAATGACCTAAAACTGTAACTAACCTATAACTAACCTATAATGACCTAAAACTGTAACTAACCTATAATGACCTAAAACTAGCCTATAATGACCTAAAAATTACCTATAATGACCTTTAACCTATAATGACCTAAAACTAGCCTATAATGACCTAAAAATTACCTATAATGACCTTTAACCTATAATGACCTAAAACTAGCCTATAATGACCTAAAAATTACCTATAATGACCTTTAACCTATAATGACCTAAAACTTACCTATAATGACCTATAACTAACCTATAATGACCTATAACTGTAACTAACCTATACCTAACCTATACCTAACCTATAATGACCTATACCTAACCTATAATGACCTATACCTAGCCTATAATGACCTAAAACTAGCCTATAATGACCTAAAACTAGCCTATAATGACCTAAAACTGTAACTAACCTATAATGACCTAAAACTAGCCTATAATAACCTAAAACTTACCTATAATGACCTATAATTACCTAAAACTAGCCTATAATGACCTAAAACTAACCTATAATGACCTAAAACTAGCCTATAATGACCTAAAACTGCATCTAACCTATAAAGACCTATACCTAACCTATAATGACCTATAACTAACCTATAATGACCTATACCTAACCTATAATGACCTATACCTAACCTATAATGACCTAAAACTAGCCTATAATGACCTAAAACTAGCCTATAATGACCTAAAACTGTAACTAGCCTATAATGACCTAAAACTAGCATATAATAACCTAAAACTTACCTATAATGACCTATAACTTATAATGACCTAAAACTAGCCTATAATGACCTAAAACTAACCTATAATGACCTAAAACTAGCCTATAATGACCTAAAACTGTAACTAACCTATAATGACCTATAACTAACCTATAATGACCTAAAACTGTAACTAGCCTATAATGATATAAAACTTACCTATAATGACCTATAACCTATAATGACCTAAAACTAACCTATAATGACCTATACCTAATCTATAATGACCTATAGTCTATAACTAACGTATAATGACCTAGAGGAGAGGTCATCAGTATAAAATTAGTCTGAAAACCCCTTTATTTCTGGTTTCAGAAATGCTCTTTAAAAGAGCGTATATCACTATTTATTTTCACTGTACGCCGTGCGCGAGCCATTGAGTCTCTTATACATAACAAGTGAGAAGTTGAGTGTTGTGGGCATGCTGTGTGCTATTCAGAGGTGATTGTGCAGCGAGGGGCAGGAGCTGAGATGTCTCTTTCACCATTTATCTGTCTCCAGCATTATAAAAGTTATATATTATTATAATTATAGAAGTATTATTCATTATTATTTGATTGTAATTCTGCCTGTGATGATAATGCAATGAAGTTGACCCTGTCATCGGTGACCAGCTGAAAATTTTCCTTCGACAGAGGTGTGCTAGGGCTCGTATTTTGTGGGGCAAACTGTAACATGCAACATTTAGATTTTTTTCCCCCTATTTATTGGGGTTCTTGGGAAGGCAGGGTTACAAAAAAATGCAAATTCTGGTGTTGGAATGTTTTTTTCTGTTAGCAGGAAAACCTGTTGCTACATTCCCCCCCCCCAATTTTTTTTTTATTCTTTATGCAAATGATGGTTTCAGTGCACAGAGAGCAGGGGAGCTGAGGTGCACCACGGGGCTAGGTCCCACCCCTCGATGCACTGACGTACTAATCTGCATAGATAATAAGTGTTCTATCTCTGAAATGCCACAACCGATCTTCACAAGACAGGTAAAATTTTAATCATCAGGATCAACCCCACCAGGCAGGCTTAGCAGTTTTGATCCTTTTGACAGGCGCTCTTTAACTGTGAATCCAACCATTTTTCATTTGTTGCTTAGAAACGATTTTTTTCTGGAGGACATTTGCACATTAAGAAAGATCTTGAGACTTTGTAGATGAAGTGTCTTCCACACCGCACTCCGCTGAGATGCTTTCAGATTAATTATGACTGGTATAGAACTAAACATGTTTGTGTCTTTCTTAGGGAGAAGGTGGACAGGTTGTGCTTTGGAATCAGCAGGGCCCAGTGGGAGACGTACAGCTGCCAAGGTAATGTTTCTAAACAAATATAAAATAGCATAAAAATAGTACCAAACATCTGTAAAAGAATCAATTGTGGCTAATGGAGACTTTTTGGGGTGTTTGGTAACATCTGTACCAGGTACCCGAGGGAATGTCATGAGATTATTTATTCCGCTATGTTAGAGTATTCATACTTTGCATGTTTATCATTACTGTCTCCAGATATTAATTCAATGAGTTTAAGAAGAAATTGCAGGATATATCATTATTTTTTTTAGTTATTTTACAGTATTTACAAGGTGAGCTATGTAGGGGAAGTTTTTCATAATTTCTCCAAATGCACCATAAACACATGGTCATGGTTTAAGTTATCTTATGTGAATGAAGCCTAGGCACTGAACTTTCAACTAGCGCTGCATATACACAACTCCCAAAAAGTTTACATGTTCAGATGTAAAAATTGTCTTCAACATGGTGATTTATGCTTTTCGCTGTTTAACTAGTGTGTCATTATAATATACACTACTTACAAAAAGTTAGGGATATTTGACTTTCGGGTCAAATTTATGGAAAAGGTAAAAAGTTCACTCTTCAGTGATACTATATCATGTAAGTAGAGCATTTAAGTAGAAGCAACAATGGTGATTTCCTCATCTCAAACAAGTTATTGAAACAAAAGCCAACACCAGTGGCGAGTATACCCCCACAAAAATGTCAGTGTCTCAAAAACTCGTCATGTGGCCTTGAGCATCAATTGCAGCTTGACAACAACGTCTCATGCTGTTCACAAGTCGACTTGTTGTCTGCGGAGGCATGGCATCCCACTCTTCTTGAAGGTCGGCCCTCAGGTCATTGAGGTTTTGGGGTACAGAGTTACGAGCCTCTACACAGCAACTCAGCTGATCCCATAGGTTTTCAATGGGATTGTATTGACTAGACACACCTGACCACACTTTAACACCACCACCACCAAAGTGGCAGTGGCTGATGCACAGCGCTCTCCTGGACATCTCCAACATCATTGGTGGCCAGCGTGAATCGACTTTCATTAGTGAACAGCACTGAGGCCCACTGTTCCCTCATCCAGCGTAGATGCTCCCTGGCCCATGCAAGACGATGACACCTGTGGTCAGGTACCCTTGCGGGTCGTCTAGCACGCTGACCACACTGATGTAAAAGGTTTCTATTGGTCTGACGTGACACTTCGGTGCCTCTCATCTCCCTGACCCTGGGTTCAGACCTAAGCGTTCTAAAAACGCACGTTTTACGCGCGTATTTCAGCGCGTTTTTGCAAATAGGAAACGCGCGTTCTTGTGATTGACGCGCGACAAACGCCCCCAAAAAAGCTCAAGTACTTGTTTATGCGTTGGGCGTTTTACAGCACGTTCAAAACGCACTGTAAAACGCTCAAGTGAGAACCAGGGCCATAGGAAACCATTGGCTTTCATGTCTTGAACGTTTTACAGCGCATTTGAACGCACTGTAAAACGCTCAGGTGTGAACTTAGGGTAAAATGAGCCTGGAGTTGTGTGGCATTCATCATCCGGTTCCGCAGGGCATTGTTCACAATGAAGCGGTCATCAGTATGGGATGTGGCCAAAGGACATCCATTTCAATGCCTTTCTGTGACTCTTCCAGTCTCTCTGTATCTTTGTTGTAACCTGTTGAGGACACTCTGTGACACTCCAAGCTCAGTGGCCACTTCCGTCTGAGAATATCCTGCTTGAATCCTCACAATGGCGAAGTACTATTGAACAATTGTTAGGTGTCGTCTTGGACATGTGCGTTCCAAGTCACATTAAGTTCAAGGTTATAGCGCATTTTAGGTTCATCCTGAAATTTCACCCACAAGCCAAATATCCCTAACTATCCCTAACCAGTCGTGCAATTAAATATAAGAAACGTTGTAATCTATTTTATTAGAGAAAATGCATCTTTCTCCACTTATTAATCACTTCATTTTTATCCCTGTCACCTGAACTGATCATTCACTCTCAACTCACAGCTAAAATCTGTCTTGAGAGTTAAGACATATAGGCTATCAGCACAGGTATCAGGTTAGAGGGGAAAAGTGAGCTGCTGGAAGGAGACAGAGGCACAGCTTGATTCACAGTTACACTCCTCTGTACTGCTGTATAATGTTGTACATGCTACTTCTGCTGAAGGTATGGTACTGAGGTAGGGGAGATCTCCTGTCTGTGCACTGTGTATGGGACACATCATAGCATCTGGTCCACACCCACTCTGGACCTCAGCTCTTGGGAAAAAGGTAATTAGAGATGGAGCCTGCAAGGGAAAGCTGGCAAAAAACGTAGAGTACAAGTTATATAATGGTTAGATATAGTGTTATTCCTAATGTACACACACAACAGCTTATTTTGGAAAGTCACTTTAACCCCTTCGGGATGTGACCTAATTTTATTTTTTTATTTGAATTTTTTCTTCCCCTCCTTCCAAGACCCATCTTTTTTTGTTTTCTGTTCACATAGCTGTATTAGGGCTTGTTTTTTGCTGGACTTTTAATGGCACTGTTTATTTTATCATAGCTTGTGTTGGAAAATGGGAAGAAAATTCTTTGCGCAGTGAAATTGGGCTTTGTGTTTGCGCCATTCACTGTGTGCTAAAAAATGACATGACGCCCTTATTCTGCAGGTCATTAAGATTACGGTGATATAAAATTTATATAGTTTTTATTATGTTTTATTACGTAAAAAAATAAAACCTTTGAAAAAACCTTTGACATAACATTTTTATTTTTAGTTTTTATTTCTGTCTATGGAGCCATATAAGGGCTTTTTTTGTTGTAGCGAACTGGAGTTTTTGGTACCATTTTGAGGGTATATACGACTTTTTGAGTACTTTTATTCAAATTTCCGGAGGGGGGGGGGCAAGGTGACCAAAACATGGCGAATTACACGTTTTTTTTTTTTCATAGTCCAGACATTTTTAGTTGTGACTTTAACTCTGGATAGGATAGGTCATCAGTATCTGATCGGTGGAGGTCCGACAGCTGGAACCCGTGCTGATGAGCTGCTTTGATCAGCACTGAGCTCCGCTTGGTATGGCAGCTCAGCCCGATTCACTTGAATAGGGCTGAGCAGCTGCTGCAAGCCACATGATCGATGAACGTGTTGTCACTTGGCCTAGGAAACGCAGAGAGAAGGCCGTGGCGCTCACAGGAGCACTGCTGCCTTCTCAAACAGCTGATTGGCGGGGGTCCGGGTGCCCTACCAATCAGATACTGATGACCTATCCTAACTGCCTCCAAACTGAATGTCCATATTAAATAATTTCCTTATATCTTTTTTTTACAATTGCTGCAAATGCAGATACCCTATGAGCAGTTATACACCTTTGTAGATCTTTGAGAGAAAACTAGTTCAGCGTTTGTATCTATTTAAATCAAACCCACATATCCTTATCTGTTTGGAAATAGTTCTGAAGTGTCGATGCAATGAAAAGTAAAAGAAAAAAAGATTGTTTTACAGGTAGCCACTTGTATTTTCTTTGATTCTGTTTTCACTTCAAAGTCTTCCAGTGCAGCGAAGCGACAGCTCCTGAGTACATTCCATCCCGTCCTAGACATGAAGTCAGGGTCTACGTCTTATCGGTCTGCCATCTTATTCTCCACTGTATACTTCATAGCATACTTTCACGTGATTTTGAAAAAGGAAATGCATATTTCGGGTCAATAGTGTAGGTCCTAACTCAAGTACCTGGGGATACTGTAATCATAACTATTCCAATTTCAAATGCAAATTGTACTAGATCCTCCTAAAATCACTATTCGGACCTTGGAGCTGGCATGTCTCATTTCCACAGTCTTACTCCCCTTTACGCCTGTCCACATTGCTACCACTTTTTTCTCTAATTGGAGCACACATCCTCACAGGACGGGGGGCCAGCCTCCATAACTCTTTCTGGCGTAACCCTGCCATTTTATGTGTTATTATGGCTAGGACAGGTGTGTGGAGATGGTTCTTGGGTGGTTGCCGATACAGGAGCTGATATCATTCAGTTGACAGATGCAGACAGGAGAACATTGGACCAAAAGGATGCATCACACAGATCAAAGAACTGTACTCCATATTGTATCTGTTGCTTTATCACTGATTGTAGGCTTTGAGAGTGACCTTGTGGTTGCAGTTAAAGAAGGGCCTAGAATGGTCCTAGAATGAAATGGTGAATTATAATAGGGTGGCAGAGTAGGAGTGTCAGGGTCCAGTCTGCTTACATTCACTGGTTACCTCATTTGACTTGCGGTTCTGGATGCTCGTAGGAGAAAAGGACATGTGATGATGTCATCGCCATCTGACCATAAACATATGGATACAGTGAAGAAAAACAAAAGGGAGGAATACTGAGCACTGAACTGAAGAAGAAATTATTCATTAGGTAAAAAAAACTCTGCTGCTCTGTCCATTTCTATGGGAGCACCAGAGATAGCGGAGTGCTGTTCTTGGCGATCTCTGGCACTCCCATAGAAATGAATTGAGGGGCAGCGTGTTTTTCTGACCAGCTGCTCTGTCCATTTCAGGGGGTTCCACAGGGTACTGGGCCCCCGATCTCATGATCAGTAGGCCCCCCCACCAATCTGACAGTTGTGTCCTACCCTGTGGATAGGGGATAACTTGTTATAACTAGAATACCCCTTTAAAGGGGTTGTCTCACTTCAGCAAATGACATTTATCATGTAGACAAAATGAATAGAAGGTACTTACTAATGTATTGTTATTGTCCATATTCCCTCCTTTGCTGGCTGGATTCATTTTTCAATGGGATGATACACTGCTCATTTCCATGGTTTGCACACTATAGGAAAAATTTCCGACCTGTGCACACTCCTGTGGTCCCAGCCACCAGTGAGGGTCCTCCAAAGCAGGAGCTGATCTTACAGAACTTGCAGATCAGCTCTTTATTCGGAGACGCGGAGGGAGGACCCCCCTCTCCCCTAATAGGCTGTACGGACAAGGATTGTCTTTGTAAGACAGCTCCTTTAAAGTAAAGGAAATGAAACCCTGAGCGGTATATAGTAACTCTTCTAGCTGCGAAAATAACGGGGTTGGTTTAGGGCTTGTTGTCTATGAAACTGAGTTCTTCTGTCCTGTTTAATTAGATTCCGGTGGGTTTTATGACAATGTTATATTCATTTGCAAATATTTTACACTGACACCTAACAGTTTTCCTATCAAGTCTGCATAATAATGAGTAGTGTTGAAAGCTTTGTGGAATGTGGAATACTTTTGTAAGATTACTCTATCATCAAGCTGTGAGGGTTTTTGAAATGGAAGAACAGGATTGCACAGCTCTTTGGTGAATCAACTTGAAGGCATAAAAGACCATGATGGATATATCTTTAGCTGGAGCCTCGCAATAAAAACATCTTTCAAGTGAACTGATTCTGTGATATTTTGTTTCGCAACTAGGAATATAATAGACTTTAAGTCAACACTACTCAGGAGAGGTTTTCAATGAACTCCCTACACAATCTGACGCTGGCAACACTGGTAACGCCCAGATGGACCCTAATTGCAGACTGCTCGCCATTTAATCCTAAGCTTCTAGTAGAAATAATAGAGGAATGGCACAACATAATGTTCAATAAAAAAAGAACATTGCCCATCGCCGCTCCTCTCCTGCTGGTGGAGTTGGTCGCTTCCTTGATCACCCACCCCATGGCTGCAGGACTCAGTGTCTCAGTTCTGCTGGCATCTTCCTTTTCCAGAGTAGCTATGCTTATTTAACGGGGACTGAGGCCTACTGGCAATGCCTCTCTCTGCCCCAGGGCGCGTATGTTACCTCTAGCTCCTAGAAGAGCCAGCTTGCACCCTGATCTTGGTTACCTTGACGTACTTTAGGCACCCTGTGGAAAAGTGCCTGAGTAATAGGTTGTAGTCCGCTAGTTTGCTGCTAAGGTGGGCCATGTTTGTTTGCCTCTTCTATAAAGCTGACCTCTGCCAATGCTCTGTTCTGACCTTGTGCAGCCGGCCCTGACATCGTCCTGTAAATATCATATCTCCCCTCCCATCAGCCACTCCAGCATACAGTCCCATGTAAATAACATATCTCCCCTCCTGTCAGCCTCTCCAACATACAGTCCCATGTAAATAACATCTTTCCCCTCCCATCAGCCTCTCCAACATACAGTCCCATGTAAATAACATCTCTCCCCTCCTGTCAGCCTCTGCAACATACTGTCCTATGTAAATAACATATCTTCCATTAGTCTCTCAAACATACAGTCCCATGTAAATAGCATCTCTCCCCTCCCGTCAGCCTCTCCCACATACAGTCCCATGTAAATGACACCACCCCCTCTCTTTAGCCCCTTCCACATAAAATCCCATGTAAGTAATATTGTTCCCCTCCCTCCAGGATACAGTTAACAAGCCCCTGTGATAAAGTCCAGTCCGGTATAGTGGATCTTCCCTGTACTTCATCACTTGGCCATAATAGCCTGCTGTGCATTCACTCCTGAACCCCTCCCCCCAGGCCCTTGGAAACATCAGACACGCACCGTGGCCAACATTAAAGAGTGAATACCCTTTTTGGAAACTTTTGATATGTTTCCAAAAAGGACATATCAATAGTGTTGATCAGCGGGGGTCCCAGCACTGAGACCCCAACTGAACGAGGAGTCAGAAGCGCTCAGCCAAGAGCTGCTTCTCTTCGCTGCTAAGCACTGAGTGCGATACTGAAGACGATCTCAATAGAAAGTCTTTGAAATGGTCTTTAGTATCGCGCTCGGCAGCGAAGAGAAGCAGCGCTTCTCGTTCTAAACCCCCACCAATCAACACTTTTGATATGTCCTTTTTGGAAACATATCAAAAGTTTCCAAAAAGGGTATTCACTCTTTAATGTTGGCCACGGTGCGTGTCTGATGTTTCCAAGTCTTCACACCGTCTTCAGTATCGCACTCAGTGCTTAGCAGCGAAGAGAAGCAGCTCTTGGCTGAGTGCTTCTGACTCCTCGTTCAGTTGGGGTCTCAGTGCTGGGACCCCCGCTGATCAACACTATTGATATGCCCCTATGACGCATCAAAAGTTTCAAAAACTAATGTCCACTGCCCACCAAGAAGCTGCTCAAGCTGCCAGGTGCCACGCCGTTAAAATCATGTGCCGCTGCAGGAGCCTCCCTTCACTGTGCTGGATGGTCCGGCAGTCCGCCCAAACTAACCAATAACAAAGCTCCTTGCTGTATGGAGCTTTGTTACCGGATATTTCAGGCACCAGCAGCATCTCTGCACCACCTGTGCCTTTCACAGTGCGTCCTGGGAGGGAAAACTATATCACGTATTGATACGCATCAGACTACTTTTTTTCTGGAGTAAAATGGCCTGAATATGCATTTATGATGCTTGTGCAGGCAATATTGCGATCTTAGATTGCATTGCATTTTCTTAGTGCCCCTTGTCACTAAGGCCTTCAACACTGCCTGCTCAGCTCCCCATTCTCAGTGTGTCCGCTGACTGCACCAGATCCATCAGTCTCTGCACACTGCTCATGTCCTGAGTTGCCATGCATGACTACTTTGCTCATTGGTTTTCAGTATAGACATGACAGGAGAGATGGTTAAAGGAAACCTGTCATCAACTCTGACCTAACTGAGGGCAGTATAAAATAGTGACCGAAATGCTGATGTCAGAGGTGTGTCACTCATGAGCTAAAAGTCAGTGGTTGCCGAGAGCCAGCATCATAATCATTGCTGCTCAGGCCTTGAAAAGAGTCAAATCTACCTGAGAAGAGTCAGTTATTCATAATCTCCTGCTCTCTCACCCATCTGCTGATGATTGGCAGTTCTCTCCTAGAGAAAAAGGGAGAAAACTAGGTAGAAGACTGTCAGTCATCAGCAGGTGGGCGGGGAGAGCAGGAATTCATGAATACCCAGGACTCTTCTCAGGTGGCCGTGACTCTTTTCCAGGCCGAGTCTGCAATGATTGTGATGTTTGTTCTCGGCAACCACTTACTTTTAACTTATAAATGACAGATCGCTGACATCCACTCGCTTGTCTCTACTTTACTTTATTCTACTGTTAGTGTGGGCAGCACAAAGTTGATGACGGGTTCCCTTTAAGTATACTCAGCCATCCAGCAGGTTTGGATGATGTTGCGATGTGCTGTAGTAGAGTGGCATTGCGACCTTTTGTCACGCTGTGTAGCCCTAGCCGATGCCACACATGCCAACACGTGGTTCAAAGAATTCTTAGTTTACCCCCAAAGCAGACATTACCAAGTGTCTGTTCCCCTTAGCTTCCTGGGACGTCTTGGGAGTTGGATGTTGACTGAAGAAGCCCCAGGTAAAGGCACCCTTCTGGAAAATGAGTTGGGTGAGGTTCAGAACATAAGCTTGAGCCTAGAGAAGCGCGGAATAATCCCTTTTGTGGAACTTTGCAAACATGACCCCCCCCTCTCGTCTTTAATAAAGCATTGCTTGTAACTATTGGACATCTGTTTAGCTCTGAACCAGTTTGTCATTTGAAGAACGGTGTTTTTTAGGTAGAAATTGAGTGAGCCTGGCACATAAATAAACATATTCATCTGGAATAGGGAAATCTGCTAATTCCACTTCATGTAGCAGTTGTTAACTGGCCTCACGTATGACTGATGTCGGTATAGTTTTATCCTCATGTGCTTATCCAGAATATTGCAAGAGGCTGCAGGGAAACAGTTAATTCATTTTTTTTTTTTTACTGTTTTTCTCCAGTTTATTAAAAAAAAATCCCCAAGAAATGTACATTTGGAAGCAAAAGGCATACTTGTAATATCATCAAAGTTTGGATTGTTCTTTCCATATGATTAGAGTTTCTTAAAGCTGAAAAATGTGTTCTGCTTTGCAACAAACAGATGCTGCTCTAACAATGCAATACATTATGTACCAAAAATGATCTCTGTTTTAATCATAGATGCTGATTTAATGAGATAAGACTCGCTTACATCAAAAATGGATTTTGGATGTGATTTTACTTTCGGTATATTTCCTCTACATAATTAATAGAAATATGGTACAAGCAGGCTGGAAAGTGGCTTGTATTATTTTTATTCTGCTGTACATTTCAGTTATATTCGGATTGTTTATGGCGGTCTTCACGGTATATGTGCCTCCTATAACCCCCGAAACCTGACATTTAATTAAATGATCACACGCCATTGTGTACAATTTTTTCCCTGCTTTTCATTTCCCTGCTCACGTATTTTACCGATTCATGACTGGACTAATGATTACCAAGCATTGGAAATTGTTCCCAGTTGTCAGTCCAAAGATGACTAGAAAGTAAATGCAAATTGGGTCTACGTTTACCAGTCGGTGGAAATTGTGTTAAAGGGCATTTGTCAGCAGATTTGGCTGACCTGTTACATGTGCGCTTGGTAGCTGAAGGCATCTGTGTTGGTCCCATGTCCATATGTGCCCGCATTGCTGAGAAAAGTGAACTTTTATTATATACAAATGAGCCTCTAGGAGCAATGGGGGCGTTGCCAATAAACCTAGAGGCTCAGCTCTCTCTGCAACTGCCGCGCCTGCTGCAATTTGATTGACTTTGGTAGAAGTCAGGGCCAGGTGGGGTGACGTTTGCACTGCCTGGCCCTGTCAATTAAAGAGGAGATTGGTCAGCAGTCGCAGAGAGAGCAGAGCCTCTAGGTGTAATGGTAACGCCCCTGTTGCTCCTAGAGGCTCATTTGCATATATTAAAACTTCATTTTTCTCAGCAATGCGGGCACATATGAACATGGGACTAACACAGATGCCTTCAGCTGCCAAGCGCACATATAACCGGTCAGCCAGTGTCATAGGTACAAATCTGCTGACAGATGCCCTTTTACAGGGGTTTTCCGGGATTTTAAAAATTAGCTGGACACCAGGAAATGTACTAAAATAATAAAATAAATAACAGTCACTCACTATTCCAGTGACCATGCTCTTGTCATCCTTGTCAGCCTTCATTTACTTTACTGCTGTGATGATATGCCATATGATATCCATGT
Organism: Bufotes viridis; assembly: GCA_033119425.1. Classification (NCBI taxonomy): domain Eukaryota; kingdom Metazoa; phylum Chordata; class Amphibia; order Anura; family Bufonidae; genus Bufotes; species Bufotes viridis. The sequence goes on along the minus strand of CM065593.1, from coordinate 291,089,052 downwards.
GAATGCAGCAGCCAGTAACTGGTCTCAGTGGTCTTATGCCATACAGTGATTAGCTGCAGTGGTCACATGGATGTGTCACATGTCATAGCCGCCATCAGAACATGTAATCAGTATCCTATAAGTGGGGGTCTGACTCCCGACGCCCCCACTGATCAGCTGTTAGAGTTGGCAAACAATAGTGATCAGTGATGAAAGCAAGTTCTGCCTTGATACTAGGGCTGAAACGATTACTCGATTAAATCGAGTAATTAGACACAAAAAAATCATCGATGCAAATTTTTTGCATCGATGATTCGTTTGTGTCACGTGACCACGGAGCGGGAGTGAAGCGTTTGCTATTACTCCCGCTCCGTGGTCTCCCGCTGGCTCGGAATACTCATCTTTCCAGCAGGGGGCCTCCAGAAGCTCCACAGCATGTCTATGGTCCCGCGCTCCTCTGCGCCTGACGTCACACAGCGCGTCAGGTCACGGCGCGCCTACGTCGGTAGGTCAGTTCAGCGCGGGACCATGGATATGCTGTTTAGTGTCCGGAGGCCCCCTGCTGAAAAGGTAAGTTAGTGAAACTGAGGGGGTGGGGGCCGACTAAAGCCGGGCGCCCGGAGTGCACAGCGTCATAGCAACCAATGACGCTGTGCACTCCCGGTGTCAGGAGGAGTAGGGCAGCAGAGATGATGGCACAAGGTGGGGGGCAGATGATGGCACAAGGTGGGGGTGGGCAGATGATGGCACAAGGTGGGGGGACAGATGATGGCACAAGGTGGGGGACAGATGATGGCACAAGGTGGGGGAACAGATGATGGCACAAGGTGGGGGACAGATGATGGCACAAGGTGGGGGAACAGATGATGGCACAAGGTGGGGGAACAGATGATGGCACAAGGTGGGGGAACAGATGATGGCACAAGGTGGGGGGAACAGATGATGGCACAAGGTGGGGGACAGATGATGGCACAAGGTGGGGGGACAGATGATGGCACAAGGTGGGGGGACAGATGATGGCACAAGGTGGGGGACAGATGATGGCACAAGGTGGGGGGACAGATGATGGCACAAGGTGGGGGGACAGATGATGGCACAAGGTGGGGGAACAGATGATGGCACAAGGTGGGGGGACAGATGATGGCACAAGGTGGGGGAACAGATGATGGCACAAGGTGGGGGACAGATGATGGCACAAGGTGGGGGGACAGATGACGGCACTGGGGTGGGGGAGAGCCGGCGGCACTGGGGTGGGGGAGAGCCGGCGGCACTGGGGTGGGGGAGAGCCGGCGGCACTGGGGTGGGGGAGAGCCGGCGGCACTGGGGTGGGGGAGAGCTGACAGTCTATTAATTCATTTTTTCTTATTAGATTACTCGATTAATCGTAAAAAATAATCGATACTCGATTACTAAAATATTCGTTTACTGCAGCCCTACTTGATACTAATGATGGCTGCATCAAAGTTCGCAGGAGAGCTAGAGAGCACCTACTACCATCGTCCATAGTGCGGAGACACATAGGACCAACAGGTGTCATGGTGTTTGGCACCATTCCCGTCTGGTATTCGTGGAGGGAACACTGACCAGTCTTCATTTTGTCCAGAACATCGTGAAACCAGTCCCACTGCCGTTTTTGACTCCGAAGATGTGGTGTTCCAATAAGATAACCCCTGTCCACTTACAGCCTACTCTATACAACGTGGTCTCCAGGGTATCTAGAAGCTCTCCTGGCCACTTCCATCGCTAAATCTCCTCCCCATCAAGAAGGTCTGGGACTGAATAGGGCGACAGATCTCCCCTGCACAGCAGCCAACAACCTCCTTGGTTGAAGTACGAGTCCAAGTTGAAACAGCTTGGAATGACATACCACAGGATGATACTGCCAGAGTAGTGGAAAGGGAAGAAGCCACCCAGCAATAATGTGAGCCTGCCCTAACATATACCCTGCTGCAGAATCTAAAAGAAACTTTAGGTGTGTGATCATTGACCAAGCTGCTTATGCTTTGTGAACCTTGCTTCAATTGCATTAAGTTTTCCAGGTATCTGTTTTCATTTTCCGGTAGTGTATACTTGTTTCAGTTTTATCCGAAGATGTTTTTGGATGTCATAAAGATGCCTCCTCTAGAGACCAGGGATTGACATGGGAGTTGCATACAGAACTTTATCTGTGTGCATAGTGTTGTCTTATTATCTTATCTAGGTCTTTGGCAGTACAAACTGACATTAAATTCCTCATCCTTAAATTATAATAAAAACATAGAATGTGTCGGCAGATAAGAACCATTTGGCCCATCTAGTCTGCCCAATATACTGAATACTATGAATAGCCCCTGGCCCTATCTTATATGAAGGATGGCCTTCTGCCTATCCCATGCATGCTTAAACTCCTTCACTGTATTTGCAGCTACCACTTCTGCAGGAAGGCTATTCCATGCGTCCACTACTCTCTCAGTAAAGTAATTCTTCCTGATATTACTTTTAAACCTTTGCCCCTTTAATTTAAAACTATGTCCTCTTGTAGCAGTTTCTCTTCTTTTAAATATTCTCTCCTCTTTTACCGTGATGATTCCCTTTATGTATTTAAAGGTTTCTATCATATCCCCTCTGTCTCTTCTTGCTTCCAAGCTATACATATTAAGGTCCTTTAACCTTTCCTGGTAAGTTTTGTCCTGCAATCCATGTACTAGTTTAGTAGCTCTTCTCTGAACTCTCTCCAAAGTTTCAATATCCTTCTGCAGATATGGTCTCCAGTACTGCACACAATACTCCAAATGAGGTCTCCCTAGTGCTCTGTAGAGCGGCACGAGCACCTCCCTCTTTCTACTGTTAATGCCTCTCCCTATACACCCAATAAGCTTACTCTACTCACTAGGGTTGTTTCACGTATCGAATTTTCGATACCCAATCGATACTTTTGTCTGGTATCGACCTCGATACTGGGATGTTCCTTTTTTCGATACTAGGCTAGTATCAGAGAACAAGGAGCGCGCCGCTCTCAGCGTGCTCCGTGTTCTCCTCAGCAGCACAGGGGAGAAGGAAGCACTTTTTTATGGTATCGAAACAACCCTACTACTCACTATACCCCAGTCTATACAACAAAGCTGGCAAATGAGCTGCAGAAAACAGGTTATTCTCTAATGTGCAGTGTGAAAACTGAAATATTTTAGGATTTTTCTTATATGGTTAGATGCATAAAAATATTTTAAAAAGTTAAAATATCAACGTTAAAATATGTTTATAATACAAAACCTGCTAAAAATAATATCTAATAATCTAATGATGCATTCCGTTCAAGTTGCCTAGGCACGTGACAGTCCAAGGAAAGAATCATCTAGGGATTTTGATTTGAGAGGAGGAAAAATATGGTCTCATGCACACAACTGTGTTTTCGGTCCGCATTCATTCTGCATTTTTTGGCCCATTTATTTCCAAATTATTTCAGTGGGACTGTTTTGCGGCCAAGAATAGACATTTGTAACTTAGTATGGGTCCCCCAGAAGGGGAAAATGATGAATGCACTTTATCTGTGTTTTGCGGATGGCAAAACAGATACGATCCTGTGCATGAGGCCTAAGCGAAGAAGGTTGCAGCATGATGTGTAGATGGTATGGAGGTCATGCAGAAATCATTAGGAGTCTGTGTGTGTGTGTGTGTATATGTATGTATGTATATATATATATATATATTTCAGGACGATTTCAGTATATTTTTACGTCACTTATATTGATGAGTTACAGCCGTAATTCTGTGTCCGCATCCGTTCCACAGTTTTGCGGAACAGGTGCAAACCCATTCATTTCAGTGGGGCCGCAAAAGATGTGGGCAGCAGACCCTGCGGTACTGTCCGCATCCATTGTTCCGCTCCACGGCCCCGCAAAAATTATAGAGCATGTCCTAGTGTCGCCAATCGTGGACAATAATTGCAAAATGCGGAACGCACATGGCCGGTATATGTGTTTTGTGGATCAGCAACTTGCGGGCCTCAAAAAACTTATGGTCGTGTGAACACACCCTAATGGAAACAGTCTTTAAGCTTGTCAGAGAGAGCCTTATCAGCTTAGAGTAAATGGATATTCCAGTTATGACGAGTCAACAGGATAGGGGATAACTATGAGAACGGTAGGGGTCCTACCGCTGGGACCCCCACCGATCACGAGATCAGGAACCTCATACCCTCTGGAGCCCCCTGACATAGATAGAGCAGCTGGTGGAAAAAGCACGCCACCGCTCCATTCATTTCTATGGCAGCGCCAGAGATGGCCAAGTACAGCTCTCAGCTTTCTCCGGTGCTCCGATAGAAATGAAAGAAGTGGCGGCGCTCATTTCTGACCAGCCACTCCGTCCATATCAGGGGGGCTTTTACTGTAGTATCCCCTCATTTAACATGTTTCACCTGTAAAAACTGTGTGGGCAATCGCCACATTGCAGAACTGCAACAATTGCATGAAGTTGAAGAACTTGTTAATATTTAGTTTACCACAACAGTCACTTCCCTTTATCTTACAGTTTTCTGTATTTAAGCTGCCCAGTGGATAATATCACACTGTTCGAGGACACCCCCCAAACTGGTAACACTCATCTGAACCTTCATTGCAAACTACTACCAAGAAGGGATGAGCGAACTTCTGTTTTCAAGTTCGGCGTACAAGGTTTGGGTTGTCTATAAATTCCATTATGGATTCGGCTACCACGGAGCATAAGTTATGGAACCTTGTACGCCGAACTTGAAAACAGAAGTTCGCTCAACTCTACTAGCAAGTCATTCATAATTTCTAAGAGGAATAATAAAGGAATGGCTCAACACAGGGTCATAAGAATAGATGCTCCAGAATTGTTATTACATGAGGGATGCAAGTAGTTACTACAGCAGACGTGTCAGGAGGGGTAGCAGGTAGAGATGAGCGAACTTTAAAAAAAAGTCCGGTGTTCGGGTTGTGGTAAGTCGCGCATCCCGTTATGGATTCCACTATAGCGGCATATGGAATCCATAAGGGGCGGCTTCCACCAACCCGAACTGTTGAACAGCCGAAGGACCTGGGGTGACGTCACCGTCATGTGATCAGTGCAGGGGGCGTGGCTCAGCACGGGATCAAATCCAGTGCTGAGCCACGCCCCCTGCACTGATCACATGACGGTGACGTCACCCCAGGTCCTTCGGCTGTTCAACAGTTCGGGTTGGTGGCAGCCGCCCCTTATGGATTCCATATGCCGCTATAGTGGAATCCATAACGGGATGCGCGACTTACCACAACCCGAACGCCGAACACCGGACTTTTTTTTAAAGTTCGCTCATCTCTAGTAGCAGGTCCTCTTTAAAGTCGGGAAGCTGGATGAAAGTTGTACTTCTTGGTTTCACTGTCTATGTAGGGGAGGGGTGGAAGGTGATAGCTGCAAGTGACAGCAGGAAAAACCAAGACGACCTGTTGTAGATCCTGCTATAACACCTTACCAATTAGAGAAGACATGTGCTCTGAGTGTCACATTTAGACGGCCTTTTTGTGCTAAAGACGTGAGAAGATTAGCAGTTGCTCATGTACAGTGATCACCCTGTTCCCTATTTAGGCTACTTCTCAACTCCATTGCTCAGATTTGTACTGGCACTTGGATCATGGAGATTAAAAATGTGTGGTCTTTTAACGTTTCATGATTTTGTGAAGATTTGTCAATGTAGACCTGAGCCGATATGGTGTATATAAGCTCTGCACATCTATAACTTCTATATAGATGTGGGGATATAATGTTTTTGTTTCTTTTATTAAAGGGGTTCTCTCATTGTAGCAAGAGGCATTTATCATGTAGAGAAAGCAACTACATGGCACTTGCTAATGTATTGTGATTATCCATATTGCCTCCTTTACTGGCTTCATTTCTCCATTACATTATACACTGCTGATTTCCAGGTCTTCTGACTACCCTGCCATCCAGCAACGGTGGCCGTGCTTGCACCCTATAGGAAAAAGCATAGGCCTATGTGCGGCCCCTGCGACCAGAGAGGCAGGCTCCTTTGCCTATAGTGTGCAAGTATGTCAACTTGTCATTTGTTTGGAGTCCTTTAGGGTCCATGCACCATATTGGATGCAGGAAATCCACATGAAATCCGTTCCAAAATCGCACATAAAACCACACTATTTATTGTGGGTTTTGGTGTGTTTTTTTTTTTGGGGGGGGGAGGGGGGGCTGTTTTTAAGTGTTTTTTTGTTGTGGATTTTCTTTGTTTTAAACACCCCATTCAAGTCTATGGGGGAAAACCACTCTACAGAAGTTGTGGAATGGCACAAACAATTGACATGCTTCAGATTTTTTAAATCCACACATCAGGTCATTTTCCACACTGAAGAAAAATTTCATTCACTTTGCTGGTATTATATTATTAACCCCTTATGGACCGGGCTCATTTTCACCTTAAGGACTAGACAATTTTTTTGCTAATCTGACCGGTGTCACTTTATGTGTGAATAACTTTAAAACGCTTTTACTTATTCAGGACATTCTGAGATTGTTTTTTCGTCACATATTGTACTTCATGACACTGTTACAATGAAGTAAAAAAAAATCATTTTTATTTATAAAAAAATACCAAATTTACAAAAAATTTTGAAAAATTTGCTATTTTCCAAGTTTCAATTTCTCTACTTCTATAATACATAGTAATACCACCAAAAAAAGTTAGCCATTTACATTCCCCATATGTCTACTTCATGTATGGATCATTTTTGGAATGCCATTTTATTTTTTTGGGGACGTTACAAGGCTTAGAAGTTTAGAAGCAAATCTTGAAATTTTTCAGAAAACCTACTTTTTAGGGATCAGTTCAGGTCTGAAGTCACTTTGTGAGGCTTACATAATAGAACCCAAAAATGACTCCATTCTAGAAACTGCACCCTCAAGGTATTCAAAACTGATTTTACAAACGTCATTAACCCTTTAGGTGTTTCACAAGAGTTAATTGGAAATAGGGCTAAATTTCTGAATTTTGATTTTTTTTTTTACGCAAATTTTCCATTTCAATCCATTTTTTTCCAGTAACTAAGCAAAACCCTTGCCAGCCAAACAAAACTCAATTTTTATAGCCCCGATTCTGTAGTTTGCAGAAACACCCCATATGTGGTCATAAACTACTATATGGCCAAACGGCAGGGCAGGGCAGAGGGAAAGGAGCGCCGTGTGGTTTTTGGAAGGCAGATTTTGCTGGACTGGTTTGTCTACACCATGTCCCATTTGAAGTCAAAATCTGCCTTCCAAGAACCATACGGCGTTCCTTGCCTTCTGCGCCCTGCCGTTTGCCCGTACAGCAGTTTACCACCACATATCGGTTGTTTCTGTAAACTGCGGAATTTTATCCTATTTGAAACAAACTAAAAAAAAATTTACTATCTACTTTTTTAAGTTTTTACCGATTGTCTTAGGTCGGGGCTCATTTGTTGCGGAATGAGAGGATGGATTTATTGGCACGATTTTGGGGGGCATATGACTTTTTGATAGTTTGCTATTACGCGTTTCGTTATGTAAGGTGACAAAAAAAATATTTTTTTTTGCACCTTTTTATTTTTTACCGTGTGAATCTGAGGGGTTAGGTCATGGGGTATTTTTATAGAGCAGATTATTACGGACGCAGCAATACCTAATTTGTCTACTTTTTTAAATTTATTTAGTTTTACAAACTATCATTGTAGTCGACGATACAATCGGGCTTGAGGACCGTTTCCGTGGGAACCTCGCACAGGGATAGGGGAGATGCCGTTACCGTGAATTGTGGTCAGCATAAGGACATCCCTCTTGTCCTTATATCTGACCAGCAACAGGTCTCCACTGGTAAAGGCACGGGTCTCACCCCTGGGGAGAGGTACAGGGGTGTGGAAAAAAAAAAACCTACTTGTCAAAGGACTAAAGCGGGGGCTCAATCTACTTGTCCCTCATGACAATCTACTTGTCCTAAACTTCTACTCCCCCCATTCATGGAAGGTGAGTGGCTGGAACCTGGCAGCACTCCTAGCTTCAGCGCCAGGGAGAAGAAGCCTGACATGAGAACATAGCTGACAGTCACCACACACACACTACCTGCTGGGCTGTCCATCAGGACACTGGCTGCCACCATGTGAGGAGACAGGAGCTCCCACTACAGCTTCAGCCGCTGACTGCCTGACTCGCGCTTCTGCTGGGAGCTGACCTCTGTCCCGCGGCGCACTCCTCTGATCTCTGAGCCCGACTTCCGGCCTGCACAGGAGCGCTGATCACACTGCGGTAAGCAGCCTGGACGTGCTGCCGGGCTGTGTATGAGAGGAGAATCCGGCGCCACCCTAGCCGTGCTACTTGCCCGCAAGGGCTAAGCTACCTGCACAAACTGCCTGCACAAACTGCTACCTGCATAAGCTACCTGCACAAACTGCCTGCCCGGCGCCCGGAACTGCATGTCCCAGGCGTCGGGCGATAGGAATTCCACACCCCTGGAGGTACCTTGAGGGGGTAGGTAGGGAAGCCATGTTGATTATTCCGCACGTTCCCACAAGTGTACGTGGATCTGGTGGCGAGGGACTGGAACAAGGGGATACTAGTATAAAAGTGATCCACGTAGAGGTGGTAACCCTAATCTAGCAGTGGGTGCATAAGGTCCCACACAAGTTTCCCGCTAACACCCAGAGTGGGGGGACATTCTGGGGGTTGAATACAGGAATCTCGCCCCTCATACACACGAAACTTGTAAGTGTACCCTGAGGTACTCTCACAAAGTTTGTACAGCTTCACGCCATACCTCGCCCGCTTTGAGGGAACATACTGACGGAAAATAAGTCTCCCCTTGAAATGAATGAGAGACTCATCAACTGCGACCTCCCTTCCAGGTACATAGGCCTCCACAAATTTGGCCCCGAAGCGATCGATGACCGGCCTGATTTTGTACACGCGGTCATAGGCAGGATCACCTTGGGGGGGACATGCTGCATTATTTGCATAATGCAGGCATTTCCGGATGGCCTCAAACCTGGAGCGTGTCATAGCCGTACTGTAAAGTGGGGTCTGGTAGAGGACGTCCCCACTCCAGTAATGCCTGACACTGGGTTTTTTGACTAGGCCCATGTGCAGCACGAGACCCCAAAACGTCCTCATCTCGGCTGCACTGATCGGCTTCCAGCCACCGGGCCTAGCCAAAAAAAAAGAGCCCGGGTGTTGAGCAACGAACTGTTGGGCATACAGATTCGTTTGCTCCACCATCAGATTCACAAGGGGGTCACTGAAAATAGTCGTATTCAGTGAATCCCACTGTGGGAATCTGGATTCCTGGTTGACGAACAAAATCAGGAATCGCGGGCTGAAAATTCTCTGGGGTACACCATCCAAGTTCACCGGTAGGGGGCTCAGGTGAACTTATCTGGTGGGCCGGGAAACTAGTACGAGTCCCAGAGCTGCTCGTACTAGGGTGGGCACAGGGTCCCTGACATGGCGGTCCCCTTGCTCTGCCTGGCGGCGTCTCCGCTGCCTTGGGGGCTCATCATCATCGCTAGATTGTGCAAGCACGACCACCACTGATAGATTACAGGGTGGTCTGTAACCATGGATATGAGCAGTGTATAATGTGATGGAAAAATGAATCCAGCCAGCAAAGGAAGCAATATGGACAATTACAATACATTAGTAAGTGCCTTGTATTAACTTTCTCTACATGATCAATGCCACTTACTGAAGTGAGACAACCGGTAGAAAGGATTAAAGGCACAGCCAAATTTAGCCTTTCTTTAGTAAAAAAATAAAATAAAATTTTTGATCGGCAGGGGTCTGGGTCCCGATCAGCTGTTATCAGTAGCCACAGTGCTCTGGTACTAACACAGCTTCATATACTTTAGCACCTGGGTACTGAGCTTACAGTACATTCTCCAGCCTCTGTTCTCCTGAGAACAGTGACCCCTTCCACTCTGATATTTATGACCTATTTGATGGATAAGGCATTAATATTAATATTTAAAGGGGTATCTGACAGCTCCAAATCAAACCCCAAACCAGAGTAAGTGGTGAATAGTGTAGGTGACGTTGAGTCCGATTATGTCGTTTTTATCTTCATTCTCACTTGCATACTGACGCTGCGCTCCCACAAACCAGCAGTAAAATTCATTGGGAGGACTACTTTTTGAGTCTTCTCCATTATGTGCATGTGCAGGGGAGTCCACTTAATGCATTTAAGGGAGCATTTACATGACCGTATTTTTCTGTCCGCATCCGTTCCGCAATTTTGCAGATCTGTTGCGGACCCGCTCATTTCAGTCGGGGCGCAAAAGATTCAGACAGCACACTGCATGCAGTCCGCATCCGTATGTCCGTTCCGTGGCCCCGCAAATAAGACAGAATCTGTCCTATTCCTGCCCGCGTTTGTGGACAAGAATAGGCAAAACACACTTGGCCGCTATCTGTGTTTTACTGATTTACAATTTGCTGGCGCCAAAATGGATACGGTCGTGTGAATGAGCCCATAATGTAGGTTTGTCAAAATGCCAGTGAGTATGAAGATAAAAATGACATAGCCAGACTCACACCATACACCGCTTACTTTAGTTTCAGATCTAACAGATTCCCTTTAGGCCTCATGCACACAACTGTTGTGTTTTTTGCGGTCCGCAAACCTCGGATCCGCAAAACACGGAAGCCGCTCCGTGTAAATTCCGCAATTTGCGGAATGGAACGGGCAGCTCATTATAGAGATGCCTATTCTTGTCCGCAAAACGGACAAAAATAGGACATGCTCTATTTTTTTTTTTTTTGCGGGGCCACGGAACGGAGCAATGGATGCGGACAGAACACGGAGTGCTGTCCTCATCTTTTGCGGCCCCGTTGAAGTGAATGGGTCCGCGCCCAAGCCGCAAAATATGCGGCTTGGACGCGGACCAAAACAACGGTCGTGTGCATGAGGCCTTAATCGGACGTCCAGGAGTTTACAAGCAATGGCCTATCCTCAAGATAAGCAACCTCTGTCTGATCGGCAGCGGTCCAGAACCTGCATTCCTGCCGATCAGCAATTCCAGTGCCAAAACTACTCGGCTTGGTCCACTTGTAAAACTCTGGACCACCCCTTTTAGGGGGTTAAATTGACCCCTAAGGTAAGACTTTTTTTGTGGAGCATTTTCATATTAGGGAATAGTTTTTTTTTTTTTTATGCCAGTCCCTTACATATTCAGTTAAACCTCTCCAACAGTGGAGCTTCTCCTCAGTCTAGGGAATTGAGCCTTGAATTGATACCAGAAACATTCACTACTTAATATATTTAACTCGGCCTTCCCATAAAGACTCTTCTGTCAGTGCCCTGCTGTGCAGGGAGACGGCAGGTAGGTTTTTGTGCATCCAATTTCAGATGTCTGCTCTTTGCTGCGGGCGTTCCCCTTTACTGAAAAAAAAAATGGGGGCTATAACTCATGGCAGCACCTGTGTCTTGCCGTGGCCCTTCACTGCCTTTTTATGTGTGCTTTTTTCACATTTGAATACAGTTAAATAATAATACACTTGAAGCAAGAAAAAAAAATCTTCATATTGTATTTTTAATTCAGCTGAATACCCAGCAGAGTTAAATGCAGTTTGGATGCACAGGGAAGAATTAATGATTGGAAGATACAGAGTTGGTAAATTATTTATTCTGGCCCTGAGGAAGCTGAAAAGCTGAGTGAAAGACTAATAAATCATTTGTGGTAGTGCTGGTTGTCACTTCCAATTATTTTAGACGGTTTTGTGATAAACTACAGCACCTGCTATATATCCCTACGCTATCCCTTGATGCTTGCAGGGCAGCTTGTTTAGTTGATTATCAAAGGCAAGTTTGTCTAAACTTTCCTTGAGCAGCAAAGAAAATGACTTGAGATTTTTTGGTGGACTTGTTCCATTTTTAGTTTGATTTTGTTTGTTGTGCGTCTGTAAGCCTCCCCTCCTGATGGAGGCTCAGTCCTGTTGGTGTAAATAGAAGGGTCCCTGTCTGCTCTTCCCAAAAATCGTCACGTCAAATCGTATTCCCGGCGTGTTGTATCCTAGGTAACTGCTCACTCTTTGATGCAGAGGATATGCAACTTCCGGATAAACATTAGAACTTGCCATCCTTCTCCGTGTGTGTCTATTTAATCTGATTTACAGACGCGTCGAGGGCATTTTCTATTTTAAGCATTATACTTACCGTATTTTTCGCCCTATAAGACGCACCGGCCTATAAGACGCACCTGGGTTTTTGAGGAGAAAAATAAGAAAAAAAATATTTTTAACCAAAAGGTGTGCTTTTGAAGTAATAGTGGTCTGTGCATGACAGTATTATGGGGGGGATCTGTGGATGGCACTGTTATGTGGGGGAGATGTGGATGGCACTGTGATGGGGGGATCTGTGGATAGCACTGTGATGGGGGATCTGTGGATAGCACTGTGATGGGGGATCTGTGGATAGCACTGTGATGGGGGATCTGTGGATAGCACTGTGATGGGGGCATTTATGAATGACACTGTAATGGATTGGATCTGTGGATGACACATATATAGCATCTTATGCTATATGTGTCATCCACAGATCACCCAATCACAGTGTCATCCACAGGTGCCCCTTTTCTAAAACATCTGGCCCATGGCTGCTTAGGGGCGGAGCCTGGCAACACATGGCGGGCGGCCCGCCGCTAACAGCGTGACTGCTTGTATAACATTTAAAATCTTTAATTATGTCCCCTTATTTCCTAAAAGCCTAGGACAGTAGCGCTCTGCTAGCCTGCTATAACGATCCTCTAGCAGGCAGAGCGGTGCGGCGGCAGGCTGGTGTGTAACGTCCACACTGACGTCATCTGCCTGCTCCTTTCACTTTATGAATGAAGCAGGAGGAGCAGGCAGATGGCGTCAGTGAGGACGTTACACACCAGCCTGCCGCCGCACCGCTCTGCCTGCTAGAGGATCGTTATAGCAGGTTAGCAGAGCGCTACTGTCCTGGGCTTTTAGGAAATAAGGGGACATAATTAAAGATTTTAAATGTTATACAAGCAGTCACGCTGTGAGCGGCGGGCCGCCCGCCGCGTGTTGCCAGGCTCCGCCCCCTCCTCCTTCCATGCTGATACATCGCAGGCTGTGCGATGTATCGGCTTCAGCTATAGGAAAATGGTAGTATTCGCCATATAAGACGCACTGCCATTTTCCCCCCACTTTTGGGGGAAAAAAAGTGCGTCTTATATGGCGAAAAATACGGTAAATTAAAGGGAGGTTGTGGCTGACATTACCAATCTTTCTGGGTGATGAATATTTTTATGAAGGGTTTGTTTTCTACTTCTGTTACTTATAAAATGAGGATGCTCGGACTGGGAGAAAATGTCTGTATGTGGGTAAGTAACTGGCTGAGTGACAGAAAACAGAGGGTGGTTATTAACGGTACACACTCAGATTGGGTCACTGTCACTAGTGGGGTACCTCAGGGGTCAGTATTGGGCCCTATTCTCTTCAATATATTTATTAATGATCTTGTAGAAGGCCTGCACAGTAAAATATCTATTTTTGCAGATGACACTAAACTGTGTAATTAACACTGAAGAGGACAGTTTTCTGCTACAGAGGGATCTGGATAGATTGGAGGCTTGTGCAGAGAAATGGCAGATGAGGTTTAACACTGACAAATGTAAAGTTATGCACATGGGAAGGAATAATGCAAGTCACCCGTACATACTAAATGGTAAAACACTCAGTAACACTGACATGGAAAAGGATCTAGGAATTTTAATAAACACCAAACTAAGCTGCAAAAAACAGTGTCAGGCAGCTACTGCCAAGGCCAATAAGATAATGGGTTGCGTCAAAAGGGGCATAGATGCCCGTGATGAGAATATAGTCCTACCACTTTACAAATCACTAGTCAGACCACACATGGAGTACTGTGTACAGTTCTGGGCTCCTGTGAACAAGTCAGACATAGCAGAGCTGCAGAGAGTTCAGAGGAGGGCAACTAAAGTACTAACTGGAATGAGGGATCTACAGTACCCTGAAAGGTTATCAAAATTAGGGTTATTCACTTTAGAAAAAAGACGACTGAGGGGAGATCTAATAACTATGTATAAATATATCAGGGGTCAGTACAGAGATCTGTCCCATCATCTATTTATCCCCAGGACTGTGACTGTGACGAGGGGACATCCTCTGTGTCTGGAGGAAAGAAGGTTTGTACACAAACATAGAAAAGGATTCTAACGGTAAGAGCAGTGAGACTATGGAGCTCTCTGCCTGCGGAGGTGGTGATGGCGAGTACAATAAAGGAATTCAAGAGGGGCCTGGATGTATTTCTGGAGTGTAATAATATTACAGGCTACAGCTACTAGAGCTGGGTCGTTGATCCAGGGAGTTATTCTGATTGCCTGATTGGTGTCGGGAAGGAATTTTTTCCCCTTTTGCCTTTCTCTGGATCAACTTGTAGGAAACAGGCCGAACTGGATGGACAAATGTCTTTTTTCGGTCTTATATACTATGTTACTATAAAACTATTACATTACATATTCTGCAAATAAACACATTTAAAACATACAAAGGCAATAAAATAGTATTATATACAGATGATGTAAACATTAAATGCAGACTGCTTACATTATTAAATTGATTTCTTAGGGTACTTTCACACTAGCGTTATTCTTTTCCTGTATTGAGTTCCATCCTAGGAGAGCATTCCGTTCAGGATGCATCAGTTCAGTCCCTTTTACGTTTCCGGAACACTTTCCGGAATTCTGGATCCGGCATTAATTTCCATTGAAATGTATTAGTGCCGATTCCGGCATTAAAATTACCGCATTGACAGATCAGGTCTTCCAGTCTGCGCATGCGCAGACCTTTTAAAAATGTGAAAAAGATAAAAGCTGAATACGTTTTTCCGGTTGACAACCAAAGAGACGGATCTGGTATTGCAATGCATTTGTGAGACTGATCCGCATTTAGATCCGTCTACAAATGTTATCCGTTTGCATACATATTGCCGAAATCCAACAACGCAAGTGTGAAAGTTGCCTTAGACCTGATGAGGCTGGTGCTCTTACTTTGAAATTCTACATCAGCATAACTGTATAAGCTGTTTTGATATTTTTTTTGCCTACTATTAAAATATGCATTGTATGAGTCCAGTTAGAGAGGGAGTAAGCAGATTAGTCTAGTGTAAAGGGGTTTTCCAAAACTTTAATACTGATGACCTATGCTCAGAATTGGTCATCAGTATCTGATCGGTGGGGGTTCGACACCCGGGACACCTGCCAATCATCTGTTCGAGAAGGCAGTGATGTTTGCAGCAACGCCTCGGCCGTCTCTTAGCTTTTCTTAGGCCAGTGACGACACGTTCATCGGTCACATGGCCGAGGGACAGCTCAGCCCCATAGTGAATGATATCATGCGCAACCACTATACTGTGTATGGCGCTGTGCTTGATGAGCTGAGAGAACGCCAAGGTGCACACAGGAGAGCTGGTGCCTTCTCAAACAGCTGATCGGCGGGGGGTCCCTGGTATCTGATCCCCACCAATCAGATGATGATGACCTATCGTGAGAATAGGTTATCAATAAAACATTTTTGAAAACCCTTCATCGCTTATCTGACAAGCTCCTTTCAGTGTAACACCCCTTCTGCTGCTGTTGAAATGTCACGCCGCTCAGTAAAGCTGCAGTCTCTCTTTGGCTCTGCAGTTAGAAAACAGCCGATGGCATTAGACGTTATATTTGCACACTGAAACTGATATTTGGAACATGTGCTCTTGCTCTCATTGCACAAATAGGGAGACTGCAGCTTGTACTGAGCATGTGTAAGATTTCAGCAGCTGCAGGGGAGGAGGTACACTGAAATGAACTTGTCAGTTAGGCAATTTGGGTGGAAAATGATCTCACACTAGCTCACCAGCTTTCTCACTGTCTACCAGGACAGCTCAATACTGATCCAGTGACAGCATTTTGCTCAGGGTCTCTCTCACCAGTTTAGGCTGCCACCAGATAGGGCAGCATAGGGCTGAGCGACTGATCTAATTAATTTTTAGTGTTTTCTTTTGGAGCAATGTATCAGTGCAGCCTGTATACTATCTTCGGTCCCTGACGCCCGCGCCATTAAATCTGGCACTGGCAGAACGGACTGAAGACCCACCACACAGGCTGCGCTGATGCAGCGCTCCAGTTCACTGAGGGAGCCCAGTACTGACTGCAGCTGGGTTTCTGCTGCAACAGCTGGATTGGAGGTAACTCTGATGCTGTCCACTTAACTACCTAGATGTTACACAGAAGTACTCTACCCTGTCACCATGAGCCTGCCGGAAACACAATCGCAGGTCGCCGATGCATTACCCGGGCATCTGGAAGCCTAACAAAGGCTCCCAAATCTGACATTGCTGTATGTCTATTTTACTGTGCCACAGACACAGCTTAATAGAGGGCCTTTCACTGTTACAATGATAGGCTATAATGTAGTGGTATTCAATGTATGCATTATAAAAGCCATGTCCCCTAGTGAGAGTAAAAACAACACAACACATATACAGTAATAAAGATAAGGGTCCTTTCACACTAGGGTTTTCAGGATCCAGCATAGAGTTCGGTCGTCAGGGACTCTATTCCGGAAAGAAACGCTTCAGTTACAGATAGTACAACCGCATGCATCCGTTTGAACAGATCCGCTTGTATTAACTTTAACTATTTTTTAACATTGCCAAGACGGATCCGTCATGAACTCCATTGAAAGTCAATGGAGGACGGATCTGTTTTCTATTGTGGCAGAATGTGCCAGAGAAAACGGATCCGTCCCCATTGACTTGCTCCGCATCCCAGGATGGAAAGAATACCGCAGCATGCTGCAGTATTTTCTCCATCCAAAAAACGTTCAGTGACTAAAATAGTTATGGCTCAAGGAAGATAGGGAAGAAAAATTAAAGCGCAAAAAAAAAGGGTTAAATGAAAAATAAACAAGATTTGTTATATATTTTTTGCAAAGTCACCCAGCCCTAGGGCAGCATAAAATTGGTGATAGATTCCCTTTATAGTATTCTGTATGATATTACCATATTGTTTCATAGTATATGTAATGTTACTATATTTTTTGTATTACTATATAACTATCCAGGTAAATAAGCAAATATAAAAAGAACATAAATGGCAGACTTTATACATATTGTTCCTATGTTGCCATCATTTCATTCCACAGAATAGCTCTGAAGCCTTAGCCACAGTCGTCATTGAAGACGTAGTTTCTGTCTACAGTAGTCTTGTTTAGTAAAGTTCTTGCCTTGGTTTCACTGCACGTCAGGGCTGTTACAACAGAATGGTGAATACTACGTTCCTCGAGACTATTGCCTTACAGGCACGCAGCAGATAAGGTGTTATGTGGTGCTTTCACTTCATTACCGGTGCAGTATGTTGTGAACCAGGGATGCTTCATTAAAGGTGTTGATAGTTTCCATCTTAAAATTGTGCATTTTTCTGCTTCATTTACTACGTTTAATGTATTTTAATTAAAAGAATTCTTACCCCAAAAATTTTTTTAGCATCCATAGCTGTGAGGTATATTTTTACTTATCAGTAGTATAACCTGATCAAAACTGTATCTATATCTTTTCTAGCCCTTTAAATTGGCCACCATACTCCATAATTAAAATTAAGTTCCAAATGCAATAAATAGTTCATGCTTTGAATATCTTAGACCTTCATTTGTCATGCAATCAGCATCTGCCGCTGCATACTCGCTTGTTTAATGCATGTAAATGGCATGAGGCATAGTATCGCTCGCGCCAAGCAACTTTTAAGAGCAGTATGATTGCGAAAGCTGCTTCGAGGAATGTAACTTAAGTCGAAGTTTAAAATTAATAAAATTCAATAAAACAAATAGGAGATCACTTTGACATGACTGCATGTGATGTGGTGGCAGTCTTTTAATCGTATTAGAAAACACTTCTGGTTGGGGAAAAATCTATTTTATTGTAGTGTTCCTCCATCTCCCAGATTTTAGAATGATTGACTCTAGATGCAGCTGATAGAGTGCTCAACGGGCCTAGAGAACTGAATGGCACTGAAGGCCTCTCCTACAAATCCCAGTTATTATAGTAAAAAACTTAATAGGTTTCTACAGGCTCCTTTTTATCTGTGGGTAAAAGTTACTGTTGCTAAATGTTTCTTTTTATCGCTTTTTGTATTAATAAGGGTTATCTGGCCACATTGCATTATTTTTTATGGGGATTGCTCACCTCCCTGACCCCCTGCTACTGCAATGGTTACCAAGTCCCAGCTAGTCTTTCCTTTTTGGTCTTGACATGATACCCAGGAAATGACAGGAGATGCCTACTCTGCCAGTCACTGGCCACAGCGATGACCTTCCTCGGCAAGTGACTGACTGAGCAGACATTTCTTGCATGTTGAGCTGAAGCCAGGAAGCTTCAGAATTGCAGAGGATTGGTGAGTCCATCCATATCATATGTTGGTTTTCGACGCCCAGTACCCTCACTGTTCAGTTGTTCGTGAGTAGTTCCGGAACTGTGCTGTGGATGGAGATGGTTATTGTAGCGCTCTTCCCATTCTCATTAATGGGATCAGCACTGTGGATTTCCTGAGAATAGGTCATCAGTAGAAAAATCCCGGTAAAGCCCTTTAAAACTCAACACGGAGAAAACAGAATTTATCATCTTTCCACCATGTCACTCAACCCCCCTACCTGACCTATCCACTACTTTTAACAGCACCACACTTTGTCCAGTCTCACAGGTCCACTGCCTGGGGATAACATTTGATTCTGCCCTGTCCTTAAAGCCACACATCCAAACACTTACCTCCACCTGCTGCTTTCAACTCATGAACATCTCTTGTATTCGCTCCTTCCTCCCTCCTGATGTAGCTAAAATGCTAGTGGTAATGCTCCCACGTAGACTACTGCAACATTCTCCTCTGTGGCCTCTCATCTAGCACTCCTGCACCCCTCCAATCTTTACTCAACTCTGCTGCCTGGTTAATCCACCTCTCACCTCGTTTCTGCTCCTCCTCTTTCCTCAGCCAATCCCTTCCCTAGCTAACCACTACCCAGTGAATTCAGTTTAAAATACTAACAACTACATACAAGGTTGAGAAACCAATACAATGTCCCAATCGTTTAAGCAACCCACACATGCAAATGCAAACAACACTAATAAAGCTGTATGGGTCATACCATAACAATAACTCCAAACAAGGGTTATATATAGTAGTATCACAATATTTTATTAAACAAAAAATAACATGGAGTACATGATTGACATAGCACAGGACTCACATGATTAAAAACATTTAAAATTTATACTGTACTGGTGATATAGGGTAGGCGCACAAATTCATATTACATACAAGGTTGTCCACAATCTGTCCGTTCCTTACATCTGTGACCTGCTTTCCAGATACATCCCCACAAGTAATCTCAGATCTTCACAAGACCTCCTCCTCTGCATCGTGTAAAGCAGGGCTTGACAAATTTCCTTGGAATCTAGGAGCCAGCTGAAAAAGTTAGGAGCCAGACGGAGCTGCGTCATAAAGCCCGCAATAGATGCCCCCATAGTGCTCCCCCCCCACTTCTCCATAGAGCCCCCCAATAATGCATGCCAGTACATAGGGCCCACAGTAGATGCCCCCATAGTGCTCCTTCCCCTCTTCTCCATAGTGCCCCCCATAATGTGCGAGTATCCAAGTGATCGCCCCTTGCGTCTGCCATGACATGTGGAAACCTTTACATGGATTACAGGGTCCGGAGGGGAGGGCAGAGGGGTCCGGATGTGAGGGCAGAGGGGTCCGGGCACAAACACAGCGGGCACCATGACATTTTACTGAGCACTACAACCCCCAGCTGGCGCTCAGCCTCTGCAGTCCCCCCATCACTACAACGCCCAGCTCTTCCCCCCCCCCTTGTCATTCACTTTCCCCCTCTTGTCATTTACTTTCCCCCTCTTGTCATTCTCTTTCCCCCCTCTTGTCATTCTCTCCCCCCCCCCTTGTCATTCTCTTTCCCCCTCTTGTCATTCACTTTCTCCCCTTTCCCCCTCTTGTCATTCCCTTTCCCCCTCTTGTCATTCCCTTTCCCCCTCTTGTCATTCCCTTTCCCCCTCTTGTCATTCCCTTTCCCCCTCTTGTCATTCCCTTTCCCCCTCTTGTCATTCCCTTTCCCCTCTTGTCATTCACTTTCCCCCTCTTGTCATTCACTTTCCCCCTCTTGTCATTATCTTTCCCCCCTTGTCATTATCTTTCCCCCCCTTGTCATTATCTTTCCCCCCCTTGTCATTATCTTTCCCCCCCTTGTCAGTCTCTGTATGCTCCACGGGTACAGGAGACAGATGCTTCCTATACTGCGGACCATACAGGGCTCGGCCACGCTACAATGAGGGAGTGACAGGAAGGAGCGCAGAGCGCTTCCCTCCTGTCAGTCCCTCTCTTTATGCTGCGTCCTATATAGAGCGCTCGGGCGGCTGCAGCATGAAGGGGGCCGACGCTCCTAGGACGCGCCGACCCTACGCCCGGCCACCTTTGCAAACAGGCTGACAAATACCCAGGCGCCAGGACCAAATTCCTCGTCGCCATGGCGACCTGGCGCCTTGGATTTGTCGAGCCCTGGTGTAAAGATTTCTCATGTGCCTCTCCTCTACTTTGGAACTTACTAACCCTGCACATCAGACTCTTCCCCAACATCCAAACCTTCAAAAGTAACCTGAAAACCCACCTCTCCAGGAAAGCCTACCACCTGCAATAAGCATGATGCCTCCAGGCAGCCAGATGAGCAGCTTTTACCTTCACCAGTTGAGTCCTTCCTCTTCCCTTGTAGATTGTAAGCTCTCACTGGCAGGGTCCTCTTCCCCTCTGTACCAGTCTTATTAGTTTCATGTTTATCGGATTAGTATTTGTTAATTATGTATATGTATACCCTCTTGCTGTATAGCACCATGAAATTAATGACACTTTCAAAACAATATCAATAATGGGCAAACCTTTAAGAATGCATAGATTGCATCAAACTTGCTGTTATGCCCATTGTCTGCAGCTTGTGGCACCCCAGCTGTTATGGGCACAAGCAGTTTTTTCCTCACGTCATGCCATCACTAATGCATAACCACTGCTATCTACTAGCAGCTGACATGGTTAATAGGGAATATTACTACTAATGCAAATAATAGTACATTCTATGATCATGTAAATTTGGCATGAAGGTAGGAGATTACAGTAATCTGTAGGTGTGTTCACACATGACCACAGTAATGTATCTAAAGCTATGCATATCTTTGGAGCCATTTTATTTAATTAATTAAGACAGTTTGGGCTAAAAAGCAATTTTTTAATAGTTTCCAGTAGTTTTTTTTAAAGGGAACCGGTCACCGTAAAAATGCAATGTAAGCTACAGACAGCATGTTATAGAACAGGAGGAGCTGAGCAAACTGATATATAGTTTAATGGGAAAAGATTCAGCATTATTAGTATTTCATTCATTTAAATTCATGTTCATTTTGGGCTTTGCAATTTAAGGAGGTGTTCCTATCAGTGATTGTCAGTGATTGTATACCCATATAGCTGTCAATCACTCATAGGACCATCTCTTTGACTTCCAAACCAAGAATGAATGGAATTCTAATGTATGAATTACAGGTTATACTGAATCTTTTCCCACAAATCTTTATCAATCTGCTCAGCTACTCCTGCTCTATTGCTGCCTGCAGCTCAAACACTATGTTCAAAGTGACAGGTTCCCTTTAAATTAACAAATTAGATACATTTGACTTCTGCAGCCTATGTTCTCTGATAAATTCTTTAAACCACTGTCTGAGAGCTCAATCTCTAATCCCGATCTTTTCTCCTGAAGTTCAGCTTAGATTTGGTCATAAATCAGCTTAGAAGTTTGTTCACAAGAGAAGGTCGGGGCTGGAGAATGGACCTTCAAACAATCAGTCTGACGGATTTATCACGGAATGGCATTCTGCAACTTTTATGCACTGTGTAACATAGATGCTGTAGAAGTCTTTAACAACTTCGCATCAGGGCCATTTGGCCCCTTCCTGACCAGGCCTAATTTTGCAAATCTGACGTGTCACTTTATATGGTAATAACTTTGGAACACATTTACTTATCCAAGCCATTCAGAGATTGTTTTCTCGTCACATATGGTACTTCATGACAGTGGTAAAATGTCCCCATTGTAGAAACTACATCTCTCAAGTTACTCAAAACCCTTTAGGTGTTCCACAAAAATTAAAGGAAAATGGAGATGAAATTTTAAAATTTCATTTTTTTGGCAGATTTTTTATTTTAATTTATTTTTTTTCTTTAACACATCGAGGGTTAACAGCCAAACAAAATTCAATATTTATTACCCTGATTCTGCGATTTGCATAAACGCCCCACATGTGGTTGTAAACTGATGTAAGGGCACACGGCAGGGAGCAGAAGAAAAGGAGCGCCATAAGGTTTTTGGAAGGCAGATTTTGCTGGACTGGTTTTTAGATGCCATGTTCCATTCGAAGCCCCCCTTATGCACCCTACCAGTAGAAACTCCCAAGAAGTGACCCCATTTTGGAAACTAGGGGATAAGGTGCCAGTTTTATTGGTACTATTTTGGGGTACATATGATTTTTAATTGCTCTATATTAAGTTTTTTGTGAGGCAAGGTAACCAAAAAATGGCTCTTTAGGCAGTTTTTATTTTTTACAAGCTTCATCAGACACAGTAGTTCATGTGCTATTTTTATAGAGCAGGTTGTTATGGACGAAATTATATCAAATAAGTCTACTTTCTTTGTTTGATTCAGTTTTACATAAATAAAGCATTTTTGAAACAAAAATTGTTTTTGTGTCTCCATTTTCTGAGAGCCCAATTTTTTTTATTTTTTTGCCGATCGACTTGTGCAGTTGCTCATTTTTTGCAGGATGAGTTGACGTTTTTATTAGTACCATTTTTGTGTACATATGATTTTTTTTTGATCATTCGTTATTACACTTTATGGGGCAAGGTGAACAAAAAATTGGTTGTTTTGCTCAGTTTTTATTTATTTATTTTTTACAGCGTTCACCTGAGGGGTTAAGTCATGTAACATTTTTATAGAGCAGGTCATTACGGATGTGGCAATACCTAATATGTGTACTTTTTATTTATTTATTTAAGTTTTACACAATAATAGCATTTTTGAAATAAAAAAATTATGTTTTAATGTGTCCATAGTCTGAGACCCATAGCTTTTTTTATTTTTTAGCCGATTGTCTTAAATAGGGTCTCGTTTTATGCGGCATGAGGTGAGCGTTTGATTGGTACTACTTTTGCGGGCATGCGCCTTTTTGATCACTTGGTGTTGCACTTTATGTGATGTTAGGTGACAAAAAATGTCTTTTTTGGCACAGTTATTTATTTTTTTTTTTTACGGTGTTCACCTGAGGGGTTAGGTCATGTGATATTTTTATAAAGCAGGTTGTTACAGACGTAGCGATACCTAATATGTCTACTTTTTTTATTGATTTCACTTTAACACAATAATAGCAGTTTTTAAGCAAAAAAAAAATCATATTTTAGTGTCTCCATTGTCTGAGAGTCATAGTTTTTTATTTTTTGAGCTATTGTCTTAGCTAGGGTCTCATTTTTTGCGGGATGAGGTGGGGGTTTGATTGGTACTATTTTGGGGGGCATATGCCTTTTTGATCACTTGGTGTTGCACTTTATATCACAAAAAGTGACTAAAATGTTTTTTTTTTTTTACACAGTTTTTATTTTATTTTTTTATGGTGTTTATCGGACAGGGTGGATCGAGCCGTCCGTCACGGAAGCGGCAATACCAAATATTTCTATTTTATTTTATTTTTTCTATTTTTAAAATGTATTTTTTTTACATGTGAAACCTTTTATTTTTTATAAAACATTTGTTTTATTTTTTTATTTTTTATTTTGCACTTTGTGTCCCCGATAAGGTCATACAAGACCTCTGGGGGACATTTAACTACCTTTTTCTTTATTTTTTTTTTTTACTATTAATTTCTCCTGTAACTGGGGCTGACATAGTAGCCCCAGTTACAGTGGAAATACAGCCCCAGAGAGGCTGTACAGCATAATACAACGTTGTACAGCCTCAGTACAGGGCTAATCGAAGTCTGTGAAAGAGCCGACAGCTCCTGCACTCTCCCGGCCCCGGGCGTCACATGACAACCGGGCCGGAACAGGAAGCGCATATCGCTTCCTCAGCTGTATACACAGCACTCGGTGAGCGCTGTGTATACAGTGATCTAGAAGGCAGGGACACCTGGGAACTGTCCCTGCCTTCTCCCTGGGGTTTCCTGCTGTCACTGACAGCAGGCCCCTGACACAGCAGCTGCACGATTAGCATGCAGCTGCGATCTCTGAACGTCCATTCAGAGATAACCATCCACCCATAGGACATTTATATCCTATGGGCGGATGTGAGGTGGTTAAGCCCGAAATACGGTAGATCTGAATTGCTAAAAAAAAATTAACTCCAAAGATGTCCATAGCCTTTAAGTCCAAATAAAAACCTTTTCTAATTTACCAAATATTGCCAGTCTGTTGTGCTTTTAGCTCTACTACTTTACAGTTCTGTGTCTACCAGCACTGCAGAAGTTCTCATTAATAATAGTGTAGCATACTCACAAATGAGGGCTCCCCACTGAGTTTACCTCCAGCTTCTCTTCTCACTTCTTGGTATTACGTTCACTTAATCAGTAATTATAAGGAGGTGCAGCAATTGTTACACGCACGGAAGCTTCAATGCTTCGCTCAAGACCTTGGATTTAATCCCATGCTAAGGTGCTACAAAATCCCCAAACAAATGTCCTACTCGTTGGGTACGTGTTTTAGCTTCTCTAAGTTGGCCAGGCCTGTTTTATCAATGGTAAAAATGAATGTAATGCAATAATACGTACAGCAATACAGAAAAGGTCTTAGTATATTACATCTGATGGAGAGCTGGAAATGTGTGGAATGGAGATGAGCCACAGAATTGTTTCCTGTGATAATTGTTAGGGACTGATTTGGCAGTACAGTTTTATTACTTTTACATGCATGTGTTATTCAGAACTTATATTGACTACATCGTTGCATAGGATCACCCTTTGCGTTCCCACTAGATTAGGCAGTTTATGCTTATGGAAATTGAATGGGTTTTCTGATCATTCGTTGCTCCTGTTTTTTCTTATCTCCCCGTGTCCGAGATTTTATGTAAAAATATGTATTAAAATTAAAATTAAAATTGCAGCATTGTCCAGTTGTGTGCCACAAGCGCTGTTCCATCTAAGGTCAAGTTCACACTTCCGTTATTTAGTCAGTTATTTCCATCAGTTATTGTGGGCCAAAACCAGTAGTAAAGCCTACTCCGAGATCAGGTGTAATGTAAAGATTTGCGCCTATTCTGAGTTTTTGACCCGCACCTGGACTTGGCTAACAATAACTGATCACAATAACTGACCAAATAACTCAAGTTAAAGGAAGGGTTTGTGATTCCTCTTTAGTATGTTGTTTTGACCCTCTCCTTTCCAGAGAGCACATCTTAGATGGGATACTGGCCTTAAGCATTGCTTCTAAGGAGAAAGCAGCATTTTTGGCACCAATTTTGACATGTTTCCGCCTCAAAAAATGCCTCACAACAACCTCCAATTCGGAGGCAGCACTTGTTTTTTTGTTTTTTTTCACGTGGAAAAAAGATGCAACATGCCCTATCTTGAAGCGGAAGTAAACACCCAGTGTTAAAAAAACAGCTTAAAAAAAAGCGTGTGGATTCTGCGCTGAATTTTGTGTGTGGATTCCACCCTTTTCTATTTTTCACTAACATTTCTGTGTCAGGTCTTGTTGTTTCAATTTCCCTGTTGTAACCCTAGGTGTTAGTGGTGAGGACTAGTGCTCCCACCGCCCTACTCACTATATAGGTCTTATCTTAGGGTAAGCCAGGGATGAGCCAGGTGATCGGCGTATGGGTTAGCAGCCCGTCTAGGGACGTCAGAGCAGCCAGGTGCCAGTGCCAGGTGTGTTAAGCGTCACCACTCCTCCCTCTCCCTAGTGAAAGGGTACTCTCTTTTCCTCCCCTCTGCGCCGCACGTCTGTTACCTGCCATATCAGATTTGATAGCGTCATTTTTCAAGCATCATTACTGCGTCCAAGAAAAATCACAGCATGTTCTATATTCTGCCTTTTTCATGCAGCTCTGGTTCCATTGAAGTGAATGGGGCTTGCGTGAAAAACCGATTGCTTCCGGAAGCAGTGCCTTTTTCACTGATCGTTACTAGGACATGTAGTTTGTAATTCGTCAGTTTTTTTTTACATGCGCGTGAAAAACGCATCCAAAACTGATTGTTCCTACACGGAACGACTGGACAAGTGAAAGACTGAACGCAATTGTAGACAAGACTGATTGAACTTGCATGCAAAGCCAGATCCTGACAATCCGTATCGTTCACGTGAAAGAGGCCTAAGGTAAGTATGACTTTTTTTGTAATTTGAGAAAGTTTTAAGCTGTTTCCGAAATTGTTTTCCCAGCTGGACGATATCTATCTACCTGTATATTTTTCATGTTTTATGACTTTATTTTAATAAAAAACAATTTTTAATAAAATAACTGTGTATGTTCATTTTTGCTCTGTTTCTTTTCTTTTTAGTACTCATTTTTAGGTTTTGTCTCACAAGTTTTATTTTATTGGTATAACGTATTGACTGATGATCAGGGGGCAGAGAGGAGCACCTGTACCTGGTGATGCCACAGTCACTAGTGTTCGCCACTTTACAAGAATCCGGCATAAATGTACAGCACTTGGCTTTACATACTGATTCCCAGCTCCATATGTTTAAAGGACAGGACAGAAATGGGCTAAGCATAAAGTTCTATAGTATAGATTTTTTTTCAATTTAGGTTTTAATTATATTTTTCATTTCTCAGTGCTGGCTCAACTTGAACAGTCAATATAAGAGATAATTTCTTAGGAGATATTTAAAATAATGAATGTGGCTTATTACGTTATTACATTACTATTGAAATTATTTGCACTGATCGGTGTAATTAAGCTGAGGAATGGGTTAAGCAGCTGATAAATGCCTTATAATGGCATCACACAATTTGAATTGATTTTTTTTTGTTGTTGTTGCAGTCTTGCTGTATATCCTGATATGGATAATAAGGTTTGAGTGCCAAGCACACTGCTTTAGTTAACAAAGAATTTAACACAAATGCTTCCTTTGGCAGGAAGACTCAAGGGCTGCCAACTATGAAATTTCAGTAGCCTTAGGCTGCTGTTAAGTTCAATTCCTGCTTGTAAGATCAGGTGGCACAACCGTTTGTGCTATTTCCCGAGACAAGAATGTTACAAGTTTTATTAGAGGAAAATTAAACTTACTTTAAGAAAAGTGTGACAAGCCTACACTAGACATTTGGTAAAAGTTTATAGCCCGCAGGCATAATAATATTTAGTTTGATCTACTCTTTTAAGTACGTATTCTCCTACCGTATTCTGTGTTCTTTTTTTGATGATCTGCGTATTTCATATTATTTGACATTGTCTCTTTTGTGTGAAAACCTAGTTTGTTTTAGCCATATTTAAGTGCATGTGGATATTTCACAAGTGTGAAATACGTTCCAATTGCAGCAAAGACTACCCTTATCCACACCAGATTTCTTACGATGGATTTTCAGTTCTATAAAAATATTATCCATACTTACTATCTTCTTTGAAAAGACCACTTTTCAATGCCATTTTAGGTGGTCATCTAAAAGAGGTTCTACTGTTTTACTTTTCACTTTAAATGGGTTGTCCAAGATTTTGATATTAATGTCCTGTTGTCAGTATGGCCCTTTAATATTAGATCAGCGGGGTGGGTCCTACAACCTGCACCCTCGCCAATCAGATAGTGGGCAGAGTTATTAATTGCAGTGCACCAGCCCCAGAGCTACAAGGTAGTAGCGGATTGGTGGGGGTGTGGGGTGTTTCACCCCTGTTTATCTGATACTGCTGTCATCAATATCAATCACTTTTAAGGTATAACCATAATAATAGTGTGTGATGATAGATCATTAAGATATGACATCAAAAAGTGATCAGTGTGGCTCTTACCGCTGTGACCCTCACTGATTATGAGAACGATGAGGCTGCTTTGGCTGGTGGAGCATTATAGCCCCTTCATCCACCATTTCAGGCACCACCTTTATTAACATGTATATATATATATATATATATATATATATATATCTGCTATTGCTGCACAGAGCTATTCTAACTATGGGTGCTGAGCTACAACTCAGGCTCTGGTCACATCTGCATCATGGCTTCTGTTAGAACCGAAACCAAGACAAAGTGCCAGATCCATTGCTTAACTGATGCCAATGGACGTCATTGACTTATGATGAGATCTGTTGGGGAAGGGGGGGGTTCTATCTTGGTATCCGTCAGCAGTGCATACTGTGCATTCCTCCCCTAAAACATGATAGAATCTGCTATAGAGGTTCCTCACCCAGATATGAACACAGCCTTGTCTGTCTACTACCCAAATCCACACATAAGGGAATGCGGTAGTGTGTCTGGTGAAAGCCAACGAGACGTGTTCTACCGGTGGCCCCTCCATTCTTGGAATTGGTAAAGATCATGTTGACCAGACCCAAACAAACCCCGTATTAATGGCTTTTTCTAGTTTATGGCATATTTAAAAGGTTCAACATGCGTTTTTTTTTCATATGCGATTTTCACCACTTTTTTTTTTTTTAAAATACGCTTCTAGGAAAATTGTCTGTTGAAACCATATCAAGGTGCTGCATGTAAAAATTGAAATTATCTTTTGGTCCTAGTGAACTGGAGTGAAAAAAACAATACGCAATTTGCAATTGTATTTGTTTTCTACCCCTGAGTGCATACATTGCAAACATTGCTGAGTTAATATAATACACACACTGTGCCTTTACCGGGAGGTCAACCAGCGTTTTTCATGGTATTGGAGGATACACACAAATGTTGCCGATACAGTAGCCCTAATTAAAGTGTCCTATTGAAAATAAGCATTGTCTTTTAGCGTCTTGTATGCTCAAAGAATTACACATTCGCCTATGCAATAACAGTTCTGGCCACCATTATTTTAATCTTGTCCTATTAATAGTTCCACCCATGTTAATGCATATTAATAAAGGCTACATTTTAGAGTAAGTGGATATTTAGTTATGGTTAGGCCTGTTTCACATCTGCGTCTAAGCAGATCTGGCTGGCCGTGTCGGCCAGGAACAGCCTGCCAGATCCTCCAGTGCTGGGGACTGCCTTCCACTGCAGGCGTTCCGTCCGGCCCTATTCACTATAATGGGGACTGGCAGAGATTCGGCCGCAACCCGGCAAATATGCCAAGGAGCGACCGGACAAATCCGTTCCAAACAGCCTGCTAGATCTGCCTAAATGCAATTGTGAAACCAGCCTTAAAGTAGTTGTCCAAGTTCTATTTATTGATGACCTATCCTTAGGATAGGTCATCAATATCAGATCGGCAGGGATTCGACAGCCAGCACCCTCGCCGATCAGCTGTTTGAATAGAAGGCGCGTGCCGTGCCAGCCCTGCCTCCTCTTCATTGTTTACCTGCTCGCCGTCGCACCTGCAGCGGTTAGCAGGTGTAATTACACCCAAGACGTCCCATTCATTTCAATGGGATAGCTCTGTAGCATACACTTGTATAGGAACGAGCCGTCCCATTGAAATGAATGGAACGGCTTGGGTGTTATTACATCTGCTCATCGCTGCAGATGCGACAGCCAGCAGGTAAACAATGAAGAGTAGGCAGTGCTGGCACGGCGCGCGCCTTTTCTTCAAACAGCTGATCGGCGGGGGTGCCGGCTGTCGGACCCCTGCCGATCTGATATTAATGACCTATCCTAACGATAGGTCATCAATAAATAGAACTTGGACAACCCCCTTAAATGGTTATTATAGGGTTTTTCTTTGCTTTGCTGAAATTGGGTACCACGTGTAAAAAGTCTGGCTGTGTGAACTGCAGCTGAAAACAGTAAGAATAGGTATACTAATACGGACTTGGAAAAATGAAGATACTTCACGTAGTTCCCACTTACTATACATATCTGGCATTATACTGTGGTTTTATTCTTTTGAAATGCCAGCAAAGATTCTGTGTGATCTTCTTCTATATGAAATAATAGAGGAATAAATCAGCCCTTATTTACCTGTAGCATTCCGGTGTCACCGTGACCCGGGTTTTTCAGTTCTCACTGATTTGTCATGTTGATAAAGTAGATTCTTGTATTATTATTTGCTTTGAGAATATCACCTATTTGTTTCATTGGTAGAGGCAATCAGCGTTGTTGCATTGCCTGCGGAATGGCAGTGCGCGTTGCTCACATTTTTACAGTAATTAGGATGTTATCTAACTTTATTTTTTGTGACTTTATGTAAGAGTCTGAAGTTGACATTTGTAGAACTAATTTAAATGGACTGCAAGGAAAAACATGTGTTCACAAGCTAGGTGTCTAAGTAGTTCTTCTTTTATCCCTTCGTTGTATGTGGATTGCTATTAATATTGAATGTTCTGTGTACTTTTTGGCAGTAATGTGAAGCTGTAAGTTCACATCTCGCTGTATTTAGTGGTGGAAAATGTAAGAAAATATGTATTATAGTGTAAAAATCTTTCATTCCACTAGTGGTAAGGTATCTGTCATGCAGAAGTTACTGTATGTAGTTGCTTTTTACAGTACTGTACAATATCTAGGTGATTATGGTGTTCCCTGTGCGGTAACACTGGCGTGTTAACTTCATTCTGCAGGTCTATGCGATTACAGAGATACCAAATGTATATCGTTTTTCTTTTGTCTTAATCCTTAAAGGGGTTGTCTCACTTTAGCAAGTGGCATTTATCATGTAGAGAAAGTTAATACAAGGCACTTACTAATGTATTGTTAAAGGGCTTCTGTCACCCCCAAAAGTCATTTTTCATTTTTGGGCTTACCAAAATCCTGCGATTATTCAATATACAGTGTTCTTACCTTTTTCTGTGGCTTATCCTTAAAAATCGCCCTTTTACAATATGTTAATTACCTCGCTACCAGCATGTAGGGCGGTTACTTGCTGGTAGCCGCCGCATCCTCCTTTCAAAAAAACGCCCCCTCCTCCTGTTGATTGACAGGGCCAGTGAGCGCTCTCCTCCTCCGGCCCTGTTTGCATTTCAAATCCCGCGCCTGCGCCTTACCGGTCTTCAGTCAGCGCAGGCGCACTGAGAGGAGGACGCTCGCTCGGCCGCACCTTCCACAGTGCGCCTGCGCCGACGACGTCTTCTCATCCGGGTGCAGAGGTGACGTCATCGGTGCAGGTGCACTATGGAGGGAGCAGCCGAGCTAGCATCCTTCTCTCAGTGCGCCTGCACCGACTGAAGACCGGTACGGCGCAGGCGCGGGATTTGAAATGCAGACAGGGCCAGCCGGAGGAGGAAAGCACTCGCTGGCCCTGTCAATCAACAGGTGGAGGTGGCGTTTTTTTAAAGGAGGATGTGGCGGCTATCAGCAAGTAACCACCCTACTTGCTGGTAGCAAGGTAATTAACATAATGTAAAAGTGCGATTTTTAAGGATAAGCCACAGAAAAAGGTAAGAACACTGTATATTGAATAATCGCACTATAAGGATTTTAGTAAGCCCAAAAATGAAAAATTACTTTTGGGGTGACAGAAGCCCCTTAATATCCATATTGCTTCCTTTGCTGGCTCTACAAATTTTTCCATCACATCATACACTTCTCGTTTCCATGGTTACAGCCACCCTTCAATCTTTTTTCCTGCAGTGTGCAAGCATGGCCACCGATGCTGGATTGCAGGGTGGTTGTAACCATGGTCACCGCGAGCACGGCGCTCCCTCTAATTGATGCTCAGATATTCATCTGAGGGGTAAAAGCCAGTGAACAGCATTTTTGCCGATCGCAGACGCTGCAAGTGTCTGCTGTGTAAAACATAAGGCACGAGGCACTATCTTTAAAGACCTGAAATTCACCGTACATGTATGGTATGTGTCGGGAAGGGGTTAAAGAAACTTTTTCCAACTCTTTCACAACTTCTCAAAGAAGATCTAGCTAGTGGCAAATGAAGAATAGAGATGAGCGTGTGCGTCCACCTTAACATTGTTACTGACAGGGACGGAGAAATAAGAAAAATAACAAACAGCAGGTGGCGCTATACAGATACGTTTTATTAATTCACTGGTTATGCTAAAGCTTAAATTACACGCAATTACAAAAAAATTCAGTTCCAGCTGCTGGTTTGAAGAATGTAGAATATTTTTTAAGGGACAACCCCTTTAAGATTCAATCAGGAATATTCATTAGGTAGACGGAAAAAGCATGAATAAGTAATTGCAGTGAAAGAATAGAATTTCCCGTTGACAAAAGTATAGAATTCTTTAAAGGGAACCTCTACTATGCTATCCTCACTGAGCATTTCTAAATGTTTATTGTGTTGCCCTAAACATATAAATTACACTTTTAATTTCATCTGCAGCCAAATCAAATAAGTATGATGCATTCTGTACTTCCCGCCTTTTATGCAAATTGACATAAAAGAGTCATATCTTAGGCCCCTTTCACACTAGCGTTGTGAGTATCCGGCGGGCACTTCCGTCGCCGGAAATGCCCGCCGGATCCGTCACAGCGCAAGACAACTGAAAGCATTTGAAGACTGATCAGTCTTCAAAATGCCTTCAGTGTTACTATGGCAGTTAGGACGCTACTAAAGTCCTGGTTGCCATAGTAAGTAGTGGGGAGCCAGGGGAGCAGATACTTAGAGTCCGTGCGGCTCCCGAGTCCCGGGGCACTCCACAATGACATCAGAGCGCCCTACGCGCATGAATCACGTGATCCATGCTCATGGGGCGCTCTGATGTCCTTGTGGAGCGCCCCGGGACTCAGGAGCCGCACGGACGGTAAGTATGCTTCTCCCCTGCCTCCCCACTACACTTTACCATGGCAGCCGGGACTTTAGCGTCCTGGCTGCCATGGTAACCATTCACAAAAGCTAAACGTCGGATCCGGCGATGCGCCGAAACGACGTTTAGCTTAATGCCGGATCCAGACTAATGCACTTCAATGGGCATTAATTCCGGATCCGGCGTTGCGGCAAGGTCTTCCGGATTTTTAGACGGAGACAAATCCGCAGCATGCTACGGTTTTGTCAACGTCCAAAAAACGTTCACATACTGAACGGAAGACATCCTGATGCATCCTGAACGGATTTCTCTCCATTCAGAATGCATTAGGATAAATCCTGATTAGTAGCTTTCCGTCCTAGAGCCCCGAAGACAGAACTCTAGGACGGAAAGCAAAAGCGCAAGTGTGAAAGGGGCCTTACTTGTGTGACCAGAGAAGAGTCTTTAGAGGGTGAAATAATAGGACATGTTAGTCCTGAGAAGGTTATGGATGGATCGCTGGTAACTATCAAGGTAGACAAACTTGAAGGTACATTCAGTTTTAGATGTGAAAACATGGTGACAGGTTCCCTTTAAGAGTGCATCGTTGTTGAAGAGATTGGCAAGTGAAATCTTGTCCCTGATGCTCTTTTTTTTTTTTTACAGGATAAGGGTCCATTCACACGTCTGCAAGTTGGCTCCGCATCCGTTCTGCAATTTTGCAAAATGGGTGCGGACCCATTCATTTCCAATGTCCACAATTGTGGACAAGATTAGGCATTTTCTATTATAATGCCGGCGATGTGCGGGCGGAAAATTGCGGAACACACATTGCCGGTGTCCGTGTTTTGTCGATCCGCAATTTGCGGATCCGCTAAACACTTGCGGACGTGTGAATGGACCCTTAGGCTGTTTAACCTTCATTTATATGTTTATAAATATTTGTTTAGCTTTTTAGTCTTAGATGACTAAATGGCTTATTTCTGCTGTAATGCCACAGGACAGATGTCGTATTACTGAATGAAGTGAACTTCCGGTGTATGCTCCTGTGTAGTAGGCAGCTGAGAAGCATGCTTAATCTCGCTTTTAAGTGAAATAGTAATATCATTACTGATAAGAACCTTTATGATTCATTTTCTGGTTGAATTGTAGATTGTTTAAGCAGCATTTCCTTGCCTATTAGACTAATTCAATGTATGCCGCGCTTCTCTTAACTTTGTACAGCACAGGACGTGTCTTTTTAGATTAATTGGCTGCCACGGTTTGACCTTAATTCAGAAAGAGGGCCTTAATGATTTTCAGAGGCATGGAAATATTTTGGGTAATTAATGTTGTTACACTATAGCATTATTGAGAACGTTGTATATATTCCCGGTTTTTGCAATGAATAGATTTTGGTCAGCGTAAGTATGTGGTAAATTAATAATTGTCGTTGGCTGATCTATTTTATCGTCTCAGTGGCCTGCTATAAGATTTCTTCCAATTGTTGATAATTATGTATAGTACAAAATTTACTTTACAAGTTTTTGTCCAACTTTGGGTTATATTGAGTATTTAGTGACCATGCGCTCTTTGATGGCAGAAACAGGGCTGCACCTAGAATCGCGCACATGTGATTTTAGATGCCTCGCTTTTGGAGACAGCTAGAAACCTAGTAGAGAAAACAGTTTTTTGCTGCCATTTCTGCCATCGCAGTCTTCAAAGTTTTTCTTTGTGTTTTTATTTTTTTCTGACAAATCTAATGCTGAATTATATCCTAAGAATAGTTCATCAATATTCGGGATGTCCCGATACCATTTTTTCACGACCGAGTACGAGTACCGATGCGTTTATTTAAGTACTCGTCGGTACCAATTACCGATACCAATTTTAACAATAAAATAAATAACACATTTATTTTGTGACCACTGACCAACCAAAAGTCCAAAAAACATAACAGTCCCCCAGCCTCTTCCTCTCATCAGCCCCCCCCCAGCCTCTCATTAGCCCCCAGCCTCTCATCAGCCCCCCGCCTCTTCCTTTCATTAGCCCCCAGCCTCTCATCAACCCCCTCGCCTCTTCCTCTCATCAGCCCCCCCCCTCTTCCTCTCATCAGCCCCCCCGCCTCTTCCTCTCATTAGACCCCCCAGCCTCTCATCAGCCCCCCAGCCTCTTATCAGCCCCCAGCCTCTCATCAGCCCCCCAGCCTCTCATCAGCCCCCCAGCCTCTCATCAGCCCCCCAGCCTCTCATCAGCCTCCCAGCCTCTTCCTCTCATCAGCCTCCCAGCCTCTTCCTCTCAGCAGCCCCCCCAGCCTCTTCCTCTCAGCAGCTCCCCCAGCCTCACCCCCCACTCCCATTATTAAAATCATTAGTGGCAGTGGCCACAGGGTCCCACTCCCCTTCCATCATTGGTGGCAGTGGCCACAGGGTCCCCCTCCTCTATTGGTGGAAGTGTGCCCTCCCCACCCTCCATCATTGGTGGCAGTGATTGGAGTCCCAGCAGTGTAATGTTGGGCCTCCGATCGGTTACCATGGCAGGCAGGACACTACTGAAGTCCTGGCCGCCATGGTCCGTTAGTGAGCAGCATTACACCCACGTGAAGCTCTCCCTTTGTCTGTGCGGCGCATTGCTAATGCTATAAGCAATGCGCCGCACAGACAGAAGAAGGAGAGCGGGCGGCCACGGCGCACGTGAGTATAATACTGCTCACTAACTAACCATGGCAGCCAGGACTTCAGTAGCGTCCTGGCTGCCATGGTAACCGATCAAAGCCCCAGCTTACACTGCTGGGACTCCGATCACTGCCACCAATGATGGGGGGGATGGGGAGGGCGCACTGCCACCAATGATTTATACTGGGGAGGGAGGGGGGTTGAGGGCGCACTGCGCCACCAATGCAAATTGAAACATTCCCGGCACCCGGCCTCTGAAAGGACTGCGATCCGCACAATTAACCCCTCAACCTGAGGGGTTAATTGCGCGGATCGCAGCCCTTTCAGGGGCGGGTGCCGGGAATGTGAATCACAGGGCACAGACTGGAACCGCCACACAGAGGTCCTGCCCCACGCCTATCAGCTGGGACACGGTATCGGGGACATTTGCACGAGTACAAGTATTCAGCAAATGTCCGGTATCGGTCCTGATACCGATACTGGTATCGGTATCGGGAGATACTACTCAATATTTAATTCCTGGGAAAACCCCTTAAACCCTTAGAGGACCTTGCGATTTTTCAGTTTTGCTTTTTGCACTCCCAACTTCTCAGAGTCATAACTTTTTTATTTTTCTGTTCACATAGCCATATGAGGGCTTGTTTTCTGCGGGGCAAGTTGTACTTTCTAATGGCACCATTCAATATCATATATGATGTAGTGGGAAGCTGGAAATAAATCCCAAATGGGGTGGAATTGTTAAAAAAAAATAATGAAATTCTACAAAAGGATGGTTAAGACTGATATTGGGGGTGTCTGAACGCAGGGCTGGATGACATGTCTAGCCCTATCAATCAAAGTTAAATGAGTCATCCACAGAGGAGATGGGAGTTACAACAGCGGTGCTCCAAGCTTGATTTTAATCAGCATGATCAGGCATTTTGCCTGCTTTAATAGGGTTGACTGTACGGACAGAGGCTCTTTAAAGGAGCTCCCGTGATTTTACCATTGAAGGCCTACCCATAGGATAGGTCTTTAATGTCTGATCAGCGGGGTCTGACACCCCTCACCAATACTGATCAGCTGTCGCTAGGTAGCTTTGGCGTCGGAACTACACAGCTCCTTCCATTGTTTAGTCTACAGATCTGGTTATTTACCCTCTTATCCCTTCCTCCTGGTCTCCATGACTGTTTCAATATCTCAAAACAGGAGTACATTGCCTGGTAAAGAGCTTTTCTTGGACTTAGATATTGATGACCTATCCTCAGGATAGGTCATCTATATGAGATTGTTGGGCTTTTCACACCTGGCGCCCCACGATCAGCTGTTTTGTGCAGTCACCAGTGCCGTAAACTGTCTAGTTGACGGAAGGCTCTATCTATTGTGTATTTTCTGCTCCCTAGTGCAGCTCAGCTACCATTCACTTGAGTGGGAGCTAAGCTGTAATACTCCAGACAACCACTACATTATGGAGCCAACAGCTGCAGGAAACAGCTGATCAGTCTCCTCCTGAGGATAGGTCATCATTAGAGTTGAGCGAACTTCTGTTTTAAGTTCGGCTTCCAAAGTTCAGGTTCGGGTTATCCAAGCATCCCCTTTATGGATTCCGCTACCACGGACCATAACTGCATTTGGAATCCATAAGAGGATTCTTCAATGAACCCGAACAACACGGAGGACCTGGGGTGACATCACCGTCATGTGATCAGTGCAGGGGGCGTGGCTCAGTACTGGATTAGATAAGAGGTGGTAGCCTATGACCTCTTATCCAATCCAGTACTGAGCCATGCCTCCTGCACTGATCACATGATGGTGACGTCACCCCAGGTCCTTCACCCCAGATTCCCAATGCCGTTATGGTCTGTGGTAGCGGAATCCATAACGGGATGCTTGGATAACCTGAACCCGAACTTTGGAAGCTGAACTAAAAACAGAAGTTCGCTCAAC
Source organism: Bufotes viridis (assembly GCA_033119425.1). Classification (NCBI taxonomy): domain Eukaryota; kingdom Metazoa; phylum Chordata; class Amphibia; order Anura; family Bufonidae; genus Bufotes; species Bufotes viridis. Next base: position 291,051,664 of record CM065593.1, on the reverse strand, counting down.
TCTAGTCATCATATCTAAGTCTGGGAAAAACTCTTTAGATACGCCGCAGTGTTGCCATTTGGACATTTGAAGATCATTGGAAGAAAAAATCTTGATACCAGAAAACCATATTGATAATTTTACGGGAGCTCATCGTAGAGCATCTTGGAATCCCCTTTGGCTAAAGGACCAAATCCATTGCTGTTATATTAGTGAACTGGTACATGCGCACTTACCTTTGATGAGTGACCGGCTTCAAATATGTACTTTACTTATATAGGTTGCTCTGTGACAACGTTTGAGATGCCAGTATTTGATATAAAGATATAATAGCTCTGATACTTTTTCTTTGGTACAACCACGTCTTTTGCAGAACACTAGTGATGTAACCTGCAGCCCCTTACTAAAATTAAATGGTATAGTGGCCTGGACACAGACATTTCTAGACTCACACAATGTACTGTGTATGAACGTTATAGTGGATGGAAGTGTAGACGTCCTTTAAGGGCACTGTGTTGTCAGTCTGCATTGCCAGGTTTGTATTATGAGGGCAGACATCTAAATGGCACCGGGACATTATGGTCTTTTTATGAATCTCTTGATATATAGACACGTTTTTCTTCAGAGTTTTGCATATATTTTATACAGAACTTTTATGACTTTGGATGTGTCGGTTTTATAGGTTAATCAAAGTCCATTTGAATAGCCTTTCATGCAGAGAAGAACTTTCGCTTCTCATATTGAGTGGCCACTGGCTCTATAGATTAAGGTTACTTTGGAGCTCTTCACTTAGCTCTCTGTTAATATTTGGATGGCTTTGGCTATTAACATTATGTGCACAGTCATCAATTATTGCTTTGCCAGTTAAAATGTTTTAACCTTTTCAGTGTTGCCATCATTAAGTTGTTGGAGCACTCTCACCTCCCAATCTTTACAACGATAGACTAGATAGATCTTAATAAAAAGAGTTTTTTTAAAGGATAAATATCTATTGTTTTGTGGACTTTTAGCTATCTTTATGTTTTTATTTATATGGCTCCACTTTGGAACAACTTTATTTTTTCTAGTTATTAGATAATTCCTTATACATAGAGGTTCTTGGCTCGGTGTTGCTGTGACCCTATTCACTTATATTGTAAGCCTACTTTGCTACACAGTGATCTTTGGTGGCAGTGAAAGTGGTTGTGTAGCTCCAGCCTAATCTCAATATAATAGAAAGCGGAGCATAGGAATGACAACTCCCTTGATAGGCCTAGATTAACATGGCCTAGACCAGGAATGGGCAAACTGCGGCTCTCCAGCTGTTGCAAAACTACAACTCCCAGCATGCAAAGACTGCTTACAGCTATCAGCCTACAGCAGGGCATGGTGGGAATTGTAGTTTTACAACAGCTGGAGAGCTGCAGTTTGCCCATCCCTGGCCTAGACAGATGTGGCAATGACAAGTAGAAAAAAAATGAAGGAAAATATAGAATCAGTAAATTAGTGTCTAAAAGTCTAGTCCAATGTTACAGTTGAGGTGTGTTTAAAACGATATAAGCAATGTCTATGCACATTGCATAGACATTCATCAGTAAAGATGTCTGGGAAGAATCTGTGCATCCGTGTGTCATCCCTATCAGACACATGTAGGCTGAAAATGTATGTCTAGAACTTCTCGTGGTCCATCCAATGGTCCATAAAAACAATGGACCAAACACGGATGGCATCTCTGTTAGGTCTGTGGTTTTCACGTACCCGTAGACTTTAATGCGCACAAGGGATCCATAATCACAAACAAATTACGGCATTCGTCCATTGTTTCACCACAGATCCACTGTCAGTGGAAAACCACCAATGTGTGGATACATATTAAGGTCAGTGGGTATGTGTACTGCCAGGGGAGACCACAGGAAGCACACATATGTAGTTGACTGACATGTGAAAGAGACCTTAGGCTGGGTTTCCACGTTTTTTGATGCTGTTTTTGAAGCCTAGCCCATGTGTGATTCATAAAGGGACAGATACTACCTCATCATTTTTTTTTTTTTTTTTTTTTTTTTATCACCACAGCTTTTGGCGTTAAAAACTGGGAGAAATCGAACAGTATTTCAAGACCCTAGACAGGAACCAGTCTGAAACAATTATATATACAAATTCAATCACCTACTAAAAAAATGCAGTAGCTTGAAGCTTGTTAATACTTAAATAGATGATTGGCAGGGGTGCTGGGAGTCAGCAGTTTTGGAGTTAGCCGAGTACACCGCTAGGCTTTCTCTGGAACTCCCATAGAAATGAAAGGAGTGGCTGCTCTCATGTCCGACCAGCCACTCTGTTCATTTTGGGAGGCTCCTTGGGTTATTGAGTCCCCATTCTCGTGATCAGTGAGGGTCCCAAAGGTAAGAACCCCATCAATCTAATAGTTATCCACTATGCAGTGGATAGGCTAACTTTACATAACCAGAATGCCCCTTTAGGTGGGTTTTCCAAGTGTTTTATACTGATGACTAGAGTTGAGCGAACTTCTGTTTTAAGTTCGGCTTCCAAAGTTCGGGTTCGGGTTATCCAAGTATTCCGCTACCATGGACCATAACAGCATTTGGAATCCATAAGGGGATTCTTCAATGAACCCGAAACTTGGACAACACGGAGGACCTGGGGTGACGTCACCGTCATGTGATCAGTGCCGGGGGGTGTGGCTCAGTACTGGATTGGATAAGAGGTGGTAGCCTACGACCTCTTATCCAATCTAGTACTGAGCCACGCCCCCTGCACTGATCTCATGACGGTGACGTCACCCCAGGTCCTTCACCCCGTGTTCCAAATGCCGTTATGGTCCGTGGTAGCGGAATCCATAACGGGATGCTTAGATAACCTGAACCCGAACTTTGGAAGCCGAACTTAAAACAGAAGTTCGCTCAACTCTACTGATGACTTATCCTGAGGGTAGTATCTGATTGGTGGGGTCCTACTTCAATCAGCTGTTTGAAGAAGCTATGGCTTTGGTGCGTGCCACTACTTCCTCGCAGCTTACCAAACACAATGCTGTCCACAGGATAGCGGCTGTGCTTGGTACCGCAGTTTAGCCTCAATCACTTGAATGGGACAAGCTGCACATAAGCCATGTGACTGATGAGCGTGATGTCACTGGCCCAAAATAAGGCCACTGCGCTCACCAGAGTTTTCTAATCCAAAAGACTGGTCCCCATAGCAAATTTTTTAACCCCTCCCCCTCCACCAACATTGTTCCCCCCAACACACAGGTAACTTTTTCTCCCCTCTTCTCCACACACCAGTATGTGCTTCAAATCAGCCCTAGAAAAAACTTCTCTTAACCTGTGAAAGGATCGTCCCGCCACATAAGCCTGCATCTGCTTCAGAGTCACATGACTTGAAAATGTCACATGACCCTGTGACATCAGTATGTCCTCAAGGTGCATGGATTTAGCACTCAACGTCCTCCTGAGTCCCATGCCACGGCGACTACCATGACATCTCTGTCCAGTGCTGCGCTACAATAACCTAGCACCGGTCAGAGGAGTCACTATACCAGACCTGACACTTGCTTCCCCGGGTGGCTTGCTCTATATGTAAATAATGAATCATCGACTGCACCTGAAATGACTGGCTGCTCATGCAGACCGGGGACCCCCTCTTGCATGGACCCTGTAGCAGCTGCTATGGTGATAGAGGTTCGCATTAAGGAGGGTTTTAATCTTAGATCATTAGCAGAACAGAAGGCACGAATAGGGTGGTAGACAGAAATGAGGGATGATACGTTGGGAGGTGCAGCACTGTGGAGAGCTTTGTGGGTAAGGGAGTTTGAACTGTATTTTGTTGTGGATGGGCAACCAGTGAAGTGACTGGCACAGGCTGGAGGCATCAGTGTAAAGTTCAGTTTTTGAGAGATTCAGTTTCACATAGAGAGAGGACATGATTTTAGAGACTCCTGCCAGACAATCAGTGGTGGTTTGTAGTACTGCTGGGGTGATGTCATAGGATGAAGTACACATGTAGCCAAGCTAAAATTGACTCTGATAACACATGTCCCAGTGTTATTTCGTGACCAAAGCCATTCAAATCTATTGAAAAAGGACCATTAACATATTCTTGCCATTGTTCACTTAACGCGTTAACCATCAGGTTTAGATCGGCTACATCTGTATATATAGTTGCAGCTGTATATAGTTGGAAGTTCTCAACATAGAAATGGTACGGAAAACCAAAATCTGCCTGATAAAAGCTGTGTAGAGGAGAGGGCCTAGAAATGAACCCTGAGGAACCTCAACATCAAGAGGCTAAGGAGAAGAAGTAGTACCTGTGAATTATGTAATAAAGGAGTGGCCAGAGAGATAGGAAGTAAACCAAGAGACTGTCCTTAAGGCCAATAGATTCGAGCATACTAAGGAGCAGTTTGTGGTCTACAGTGTCAGCTACTGCTGAGAGATCCAGGAGAATGAGTAGAGAGTAGTTACCATTCCTTTTCAGTGTCAGGAGATTACTAGACACTTTGGTAAGGGTAGTTTCTGTAGAGTGTTGAGGGTGAAAGCCAGATTTTAGAGGTTCAGAATGTAGGCGAGAGTTGTTCCAGGGGTTTACAGATTAAGGGGAGATTAGAGACAGGTCAGTAGTTAGGGTCACAGGTTGGGTCAAGAGATATCAGCTAGGGAGAAGGACACAGAGCCTCTTTATGGGTGAATAAAGTTTCTTCACTGATGTTTTGAAAGTCTACAGGAGTGCAGTCCATTCTTTCTTCCTATACTAGTGAGTAATCACCTATTCCCATAATTGGGCTCTGCACCCGTTCCTCCCCCTTTTTTTGGATGGTGCTGCTGGTGATTTTTTGCTTATATATTTATATATATATATATATATTTATATACACACACACATTATATACACAGCACTTAGATGCATAGAACACACCACTTACATTATATGCAAGCGCATGTTCAGGGGAGTAACGATTGCGGTCGCAGAGGTTGTGACTGCGACCGGACCCGGCGGGGGGAGGGGGCCCGCTGCGCTCCCATGTAATGGGGGCCCAGCATTAAGTACAGTGACAATGCTGGGCCCCATCAGAGCGCTTTTCAAACATGTACATCATGCGCCCCGTGTGCGCACAGAGGGGGGGGAGCGCACTCACCCGCCCGGCAGTTCTTGTCACTGCCGGGCTGTTTGTCTCCAGAGTGAAGAAGGGAGACCTCTCCGCTCCCTGCTTCACTGTTCTTCAGAGCTCAGGCACTCACCCTGCTGGCCGCACATGGCACTGCTGGCTGTGGGAGGAGCGCTGAAAGCCCGGAAATCGGCCTCCAGCACAGCCAGCAGCGCGATGTGATGGTGGGAGCCTGTCATCAGGAAAGAAGGTAAGTATGTGTTGTTGTTTTTTTTTTCCATGCAGACTGGAAGCAAAAGAGGGGCCATAACAAGAGTGAGGGGGCAGCTAATCTGCCATAACTACTTTGAGGGGGCATATGTCTGGGCATAACTAATGTAAGGGGGCACCTAACTGGGCACAACTACTGTGAGGGGGCACATATCTGGCCATAACCACTGTGAGGGGGCACATATCTGGCCATAACCACTGTGAAGGGGCATATATCTGGTATATCTACTGTGAGGGGGCACATTTCTGGGCATTACTACTGTGAGGGGGCACATCTGGGCATATCTACTGTGAAGGGGAGCACATATCTGGCCATAACCACTGTGAGGGGGCACATATCTGGCCATAACCACTGTGAGGGGGCATATATCTGGCATATCTACTGGGAGAGGGCACATTTTTGGTCATTACTACTGTGAGGGGGCACATCTGGGCATATCTACTGTGAGAGGAAGCACATATTTAGCCATGACTACTGTGAGGGGGCACATATATGGCCATAACTACTATAAGGGGGCACATATTTGGCCATAACTACTGTGAGGGAGGCACATAGTTTGCACTGAGGCCCATAACAGTCTAGTTACGCCACTGCGCATATTAGATGCATTCAGTCTGCATTGATCACATATTACGTTAGATACATGCAGCATGTATGTTTCACATATTAGACTCATGTTTCGTATCAGTGAACAAGAATCACCCCTTCCTGAAGGGTAAGTGCCTCAGAGGAGGCATATTCCAGAAATTCCTAAGATGGGAATACCCCTTAAACCTTCATTTCACTCTTGACTGATATTAAGTAGATTTGAAAACCTTATACTGGTGTCACCACCCCCGTTGTCTGTCATTTACATTTTGGGATTTCTGTGTTTTACATTAGCGTAGGATTTTGAATGTTGCCATAACCAGTTATTGTAGATTTTCTGCAGTAGCGATGTTTGCCGTGCATCAGAACAATTTTCATGCCTCACTCAATTTCTAATGTAAATTAGTAGGAACATTGGTTATCCATTTGAGAAATTGAGTTGGTTTAAAAATAAAAATGCACTTATGGTGTGTGGTGCTTTGTGTATCATCCAGGGAGTGTTTTTCTGTTTATCTGTCACTTACATTAGAAGAAGCAGTCACTGGCTGCAGGTGACATTAAAAATTAACCAGTAACCTCAATTCCTTTACTGACCAAACATACAAGAGAAAGTTCTGCTGGATACATGCCCTGCAAGCGTTCACAGTCGGGGAGCAGCAAAGTGAGCTGTCACGGTGATGTAACCCTGTCTCCATGTGACTTCAAACCTCTCAGTGTTATCTCATCATAAACCTTTGTTTTACTTTGGAGATGTCACATTGACGTCTCAAGACCACTTGCTAAAAGCAAAAGGCAATGCATTTAAATATTCATTTGGTATCGGTGCCTCACTTCTTGTGATTTGCCACCACACTGTTTCATATTCATACGTAGGTGCCAGATATCAGAGGATATCTAAAGCTCCCATCATTTGCAGAGCTAAAACGTTTGCTATGGGAAGCTTTCATGTAGGTTGGACAACCAGAACTTGTACAGATAAAAAAATAAATAAAAAAAAGTGAGTGATAATATAAAACTTTTTGGACAGTTGGGGAAAAACTATTATTGGAAGTTTTCTTAGGGTCGGTTTAAAAATAAAAAAAAGCTATGCTCACCTATCTGATCCTCCCATGCTGAAGCTTCCTGGTCCCAGCTCAACACACAGGAAATGCCCACTTAGCCAATCACGAGGTGACCCACTTTAGACAGTCACAGGCCATGAGTGGACATTTCTGAGCATTTTCTGTGTATCTGGACTAGAAAGTAGAGAACAGCAGGCACATGCTAAGCATGGAAATGGCAGGTGATTGGCGAGATGAGTGTCACTTATTTGCTTTTTTAGACCACTCTGAGCCCTTTCCTAATCATTTTCCCTGCTGGACAACCTCTTTACCCCCTTCAGGACATGGTGTTCATTTTCCATTTATTTATTTATTAGCTTTTTTCATTTTTCACTCCCTGCCTTCTCGGAGCCACTACATTTTTTTATTTTTCCATTCCCATAGACCTCTGAGGGGTTGTTTTTTGTGGGACAAGTTGTGATTTCTAATGGCACCGTTTAGTGTGGGAAGCTGGAAAATTTTTCAAATAGGGTGGAATTGGAAAAATAGCGCACTTCTGCCACAGTTTTATGGGTTTTATTTTTACGGCATTCCCTATGTGGTAAAATGGACCCTTCTCCCTCATTCTACGGGTCAGTACAGTTACAGAGATACCACATTGATATTGATTTTCTTGCGTTTAATAGTGAAAAAAAAACATATTTTTTTATTTTTTCGTTTTCATTGCCGTATTCTGACCCTCATAATTTTTTATAGTTATGTAACAGCTGTGTTTTGGCTCATCTTTTCGCAGGACGATATGTGCGGTAGTTTTGATTTGTACCATTTTGTAGTTTGTATGACTTTTTGAACACTTGTTTTTCTATTTTTTTGGAGAGGTGAAGTGATCGTCTATTTAAATTTTTTTTCCTTTTCCTTGATAAATTTTAATAGTATGTGTATTTTAGGACTCAGCGATGCCTATGATGTTTATTTATTTTATATTTTATTTTCTATTCTGGGGGTGATTTGATTTTTTGGGGATTTATTTTGAAAAACATATTTATTTTTTTAAACTATTTTTAGGGACCAAAGGGCCTAACAACATGGAATCGTCAGATTGCCAATTCTATTTAGCAATAGAATTAAATACATTGATAAATAGAAAATTCTCTCTATTCCATTGTAGTGCTGCCACCTGCAAGCCTACATTGTAATATATCTGTAAAAGGCCTACTAGTCTGCAGCAGGCTCAGGCCTTTCACAGCAAATGAACGGCGACCCTGATCGCTGCATGGAGTTGCCGTTCCAGGCTTTCAGCTCTCAGATGCCATGGTCTCCTATGACCACGGAATCTGAGAACTTAGATGTCTGCGATTAGCGTGATTGTCAATTGCAGACATTAGCCCTGGATGTCTGCTGTATAAAACTGCAAAAACCTGGCGGCTATGACGCTTGGTGCATATATGAGCAGCCGCCATTTTTAAAGACTGGACTTCTGCTCTACATGTAAGGGTCAAAGTTCATTCATGTTATTGGTTATGCTCCCACTAAAACACCTCCAGTTTTCTGGAAGGGTTCTAGCTGCTATGTTGTTGTGCTCCTTGGAAATTGTTGCTCTCCCACTACAGCATCTTGTAATCTTCACCACCGCTTTCTACTAGGAAATATTCAAACTCAACAATGCATGTTGATACTCCAACATGGCCACCCTCCATTTATGACTATGGGAGTTGCAAAAATAACCAAGAGCGGGCTCAGCTATTTCCAGCAGTCCCATAGCAGTAAATGGTTAGGTGGCTGCGATGGAACTTTTGAAGATAGCCGAGCAGGCTTGCTTGGCTATTTTTGAAGTCCCATACCAGTGAATGGAGAGGATAGCGCTCATGTGCGGTGTGCTCTTCAGAACAGGGGTCCCTGAAGCAAAGAAGATAAATGTCCATCCCACCTCTGGGACCCGCTCCTATCTTGATTTGGAAAACCCCCTTTAAGGGATTAGGCACATCCATGAGCTATAGGAATGACCTAAAAATACATCAGGGCAGCTTGGGAAATGTGTGGTTTTCAGTTGAGCCTGTCACCACACTACAGTTGCCGTAAAGGAGCCTGTGTCTGTTATTGTGGTAAGGAGGATTTTCATGTAGTCGTCCCTGAGGCAGGGTCTTTAATGACATGGTATTAGTGAATTTCTTTTGCGGCAGTTTTAACCCGGCACAACTACTGACAGCGCTAGGTAGGCACCATGACAAGTTTGGGTAAACTTTTAATTATCATCAATTTTGTCATCACTTTTAATTAGACTTTTAATTATCAGTAGGAATAAAAAACTACAGGTGCATTTACAAGGCCCGAGAACTGGTCAGATTGTCGGGAACGACCTTGTAAATGTGCTGCTGGCTGCGGGTGATCCCCTCGTTCATGCAGGCACCACCGATCATGGCTTCTTGGCAGCAGATCGTGCTGACTAAACAACAAGCTCCTGCTCAGAAATCATGATTCTGTATTCCTCATCCTCATACAGTGAAGAAGATCGATGCATGTAAAAGTAGTCTCCTTCACTGAACGAGCAGCCGACTGTCAGGAAGAACCGCTTCCTTACCGAATATCAGCTGCTCAGTCAGCCAGTGCAAATCCAGCTTAAACTTTTATTCTGCCAGGCGCCACTCCTGCAAGTGTCACACTGGTGGTCTCTATGTGAAGTGCATTCTGCAGTGAATTACTTCCCAGCCCCTTTGAGTGACGGCTTTAGTGTCCATCTAGGAGACCGCTAGAGCAGTCACTCAGAGCACAGGAGAGGGTGTCACAGTGTAAGGAGAGGGAAGGAACACCAGAAAGACAACAGAAGAAAAATGACCAGGCCTCAAGGCTAGGAACAGGGAAATCGTGACCACCTACGGAAACCCTAAACCTAGTCCTGACTCCTGTCAGTATAAATCTACCCTGAAGGGAATTTTCATACACCGGAAACCTAGGCCCTAGAAACCCTGAAAAGCCCTAGGATTGGTGACAGGATCTGAGTCTACTGATTCCTTTCCAGATGAACGAACCCGAGTCTCACTGAGGCCTAGTAAGTGACAAGCAAATGGGAGCAACAAAATACCAAGAGAAGTACACTTATCTTCAATAGAAAATGGATGAGCAGACACTCATATGAGGATAATACACCAGCTCTTCAACCACATGGTATGAAGTGTGAGTCCAGACTACATAGAGGAGCAGTAATGACCACAGGCTACACCTGAAACAAGAGGTGTGGTCATACCAACAACAACACTGCAAAGTGAAAACCGAGAGGCTGTCGGATATCCTCACGTTATACAAGTCTCTCAGATCTTCTAACCTCTGTCACGGGAGGGATCATGACAGAGGGGTAGTGAAGCAGCTCACTGAAGAGAGCACTACAGGGTTAGAAGCCACCCTCCAGACACTTGCAGGAGCGGTTTACCCAGCTTGACACAGCTCCTTCCCAGCTCTGTCCCTTTAAGCAGTTTTCCAATAAATTATTTAGTATAGGCTCAGTTCAAATTTTCATTTTGATTGCTATAGATGCAGTATGGCACATAAATTCTGCCCTCATTTAAACAGTGTTTTTATTTTTTTCCCTGATTTCTTCTCCAATTGTTTAATCTTGCCTTAAAATAACTTTCCCTAGTAAGTAGGAAAAGATAAAAAGGAACATTTATTTCGAGATGAAGTTCCATGTCTGTTATTAGATATAAATATTGCAATTATACCATCATCTCAAAATTGTTACTTAATGTGGATCTCGTCCAAACAGAAACGCCAAGCAGAGTTCCTATTAATGTTTATTTTATTACAAGACAATTACATGGTGTTGATAAAATATCTCTGTCTAATAAGTGGCAGTAACCATGGTAAGGATACCAGGCAGCAAAACTCCTAAAATTCGAATGCTAATAATAAGCGTGAGGACAATTACCTCCCACATGCTTCGCTGTTGTTCTGTGTTTCTTCTTCAAACACCACATATGGCTCGGGTTTAACACTTGATACTCTTCAGTGTTGTGCCTCACGCACATGGAGGAAAAGGAAGTAATATAACATGAGGGATGCAGAAGGTTGATGATCCCGCTCGTCAGGGAGCCAAGTAGAAGCGATCCTGCTTGCAGTGATGCTAATATGTGTGTACATGGGTGATAGACCTAGAGAAAATCTATAGAATTTTTGGGAAGAACCAGGGGTAAGGCAACCTATGACACTCCAGCTGTTGTAAAACTACAACTCCCAGCATGCAAACTTCCACCGAAGTGAATAAAGCATATATATCATAGACCTGACTGTAAGGTCACTTTCACACGGTCAGTATTTTGCATCAGTATTTGTAAGCCCAAACCACAAGTGGATCCTACAAATAAAAAGTGTAATGGATAAATGAGGTACTCTTCAGTGTCCTGGTTTTGTTTTACAAATACTGATGCAAAATACTGACCATGGGAAAGTGACCTTACTGCACCTATTTCTGTTTTAGCAACGTAATTGACTCTTATGTGGAATCATGCTAAACTGATGACATCACTAGTTAGGGGTTGTAGAGAGCAGGGAAAATGTATCTTTTGTTGGAGTTTTTATTATCAGGAGTGGTGTGAATATGAACTTTTTTTTTCTGCCTGGTACTGCAAGTGCCAAGGAGGCGGGGCTTTGCTGTGAAGTCTTTTCTGCATTGCACTGCTTCACAGCCCCTCTACTCTGCTCTGAGTAGCAACTATATCATCCAGCCAGGAGACCATTACAAGTGTCACTCAAAGCAGGGGAATGGGCTGTGAAGCATCTCAATGTAGAGAACACCTCATATTGAGGCTGGACCTGCACGAGTAGTGCTTAGCAGAAAAAAGTTCATATTCACATTACTCCTGAAAATAAAATCTTCACAAAAACTGCTGACAGACTCCCATTAAAGGAGTTAACCCATATAGGACAATTAATTGTCCTACGTGGGAGTATCAAATATTTGTACGTTTGTATGTTTGATTTTATCATTGGCTGTTTTTTGATATATAGACATTATATGACTTGTTGATTTATGTTTTATGTATTGCTTGTTTTGTTTCATCTCAAGCTTTGAGCTCCGTGAACATTTCCTGTTCCAGTGCCCTTTCATCTAAATATTCTCGAATCTTACGGCTCAACAAGTTGTGATTTCTTTATAAAAATAAAAACTGCAAAAGTATTTTTACAAAAGAAAACACTATAAAAAAACAACTGAAATTAATGAGATTTTGTATATTTTCTTCAAGTGTGTGACAGTTTCAGGACCTATATTAGGCATTTAGAACCAGACAACATTTGGGCAGTTTTTATCACATGATAGTTTAACTTTTTTGTGTTGGGGTAGCGACATTGCCCTTTTTTCTGTGCAGGTTTCTTTTGTAATTATTGTTATAACATTATTCATGCACTTTTTTTTAATTGTCTAAGCTTGTATTTTGAAACAATAGTAAATTTTTTTAAGATTTTAGCTATTTTTTTTTTTATAATAATAAAATGTATATCCTAAAATATTAGCTTTTGTCATTATCTACAATAAATTTGTATGTAATATATGTCTAATTTAGGCTAATCAGGTTTTCCTTTGTGATACAAAATTGGTTGGTGGGGTAAGGCTTGTTTTTTGTGGGTGGGTTAGTTTTCACTTTTATTTTTTTAAGGTCTGTTTTTCAAAGATCAGAAAAGGCCATAGGAGGACTTTATTATTATTATTATTATTATTTTTAATGTTCCAGGAGTTCTCATGGGGCATTTACTACATAAGAACTCATCTTTGATGACAGCACCTCCAAGCTAAATCCCATTCTCCTTCTCAAAAAAAATAAAAAATTCCGTTTTGGGTCTAACCGGCAGTGTTCGTAAACTGCATGAGTAGTCACTATATGACACGCTCTAACAGTAGCTGTGCCCACACGCACAACTAAAATAGGTGTGTGTCACTATGACTAATGATGGTACTACAGCAATTCTGCCTACAATGCACTCCTCTTTTTGGTCTTTTTTATATTTAATTCCTTATTATGGCATAGAGATTGTGCTACTGGTGTATTCTATACTCTCATTGAGTGCTGCCTATCTGAGCAGTAAAAACAGCTTCTGTCCCCTCTCTAGGGTTCCCGGCAGCAGGGCGACTGGAGCGATTGGGCAGCTGGCTACAACCTGTGCCATAAATATATTAAAATATATATACACACACAATGGGAAGTCCTTGACTAGTTAAAAATGCTGAAAAACAATTGTGTGTGAAGAAGACCTTACAGTAAATGATGCTCAGGAGTAGGGGAGTAACAAATCTCTGTCAGATCAGACTACTTATTGAAAGGCAGGTCTTGACCTTATTAGGAGCTGTATACTAGGAATGGTAGGATGATGACTGTTTGCTACGTTGCTTTTTTGAGCGGATTTGAGAAGTTTAAAGACTCTTGTAATAGTGCACATAGCCTTTAACATCTTCAGCTGTATGGTATTTTCAATGCTAACACGAAATATTCCACCCTACTTTATCTGCCGTTTCTGCTCCTTGATATCTTCGGCTCACGTTAGAACACCTGTGTCTCCCTTCTGGCTGATCTAAAGCCACCCTTTATACCATTGAAGGAAAGGTGGCAGCTAGCTCTTCGATTCTGAGACACACAGCTGCTGGTTTTTGATATCGTTCAAAAAACTCCACTTATATTTAGTTTTGTGCCTCAGTCCTTTAATCGTAATATTTTCTGCGGTTTTAGTTTGGGTTTTTGTAATGGAGATTGCCGTAAAAAATAAATAAAAAACACTTGTAAATTGCGTAGAATACAAAACCTTCTCTAATTAGGAGATGTTTTGTAAAAATGAAAAGTAATGCCTTGTCCTTACGTTTCTCGAAAACTTTTCCGTTATGGCTAAAACAAGCCAAAAAAAAAGCACAAGTTGTAATCTGGCTTTATGGATTTTCGTAACTTGTAATTTAAGATCAGTTATTAGGTGTGTTTCTGCATTTTATATATTGTTCCCAGATGCTGCAGTATTAGTTTTTATCACTGCATATTTTATGAAATGTCAGCCTTCTGTTGACTGTTCACGCAGCATTGTTAGTGATCAAAGCCGCAACATAAAGGAGAAGAATCTAAACAGTTGGCTTATCTTTGTCCTTCACCGTGACACAAATAAAATTGCTTTAGCAATAACAGGCGAGAAATCCTACAACAAAAGCCCCCGGTGCTGGAGTTTTTGAAAAAGGTAAAATTGTTTGTCTCACCGATAGGCTGAAGAGCCACAGATCTGTGAGAATCATACAGAAGATGAGTGAGTTAAGGCTTGGGAAAAGAGATTATTTTCTTGGCTATTTGCCATCCCATGAATATGAAATGATCAAGAAAGATGGAAGTTTTTGGAGATGGCTGTCATTTGTTCTTTACAGATGAATCTGTTTTCTTATATACGGTACTAAAATAGTAGCTTTTAACTGAATCCTGTACATAGACTTCAGGATGTAAGATGTAAGCCACATAAAACAATCGTTATTTTTACTTTTTATTTTTTTCATGCACTGCCCTGTTTTGATATTTATAATGTATGATGACTGCCTCAAAGCAAAACTCTTGCAAATCTTCCTGTTTCCCCCAAATAACTTATACCTGCAGCTCACAGTATGACGAATGCCATTTTAACATTGTCAGAATCTTGCATTGGTATTTCTAAGATAAAACCAGGAGTGGATCCTTTGGAGAAAAACGTAAATGGGAAAGACTTGGGCCTCTTTGTGTTTTGGACCCACTCCTTGTTTTGGCTTATAAATACTAACGCAAAATACTGTCCGCATGAAATACCTTACGTAAAATGTTAGCAATTTGTACAAATACCCAGCTCCCCATGTTCTATTTTTTTGCGGTCCGGAGGCACGGAGAGAAACCCCACATTCCGCTGCACAAAGGACGGGGGCCTGTATATTGCTGACCCACTGTTTGCGGGCTACAATATGGGCCTGGCCACCAGACATTTATGTGCATGAGCCCTTATAGTGATGGCAATCTTTGTACAGCACTTTGGAATATGTTGGTGCTGTACAAGCAACAGGAAATAAATCATTTATGGAACGCTCAGATTATGGGAGGAAGTTTAAAGGGGTGTTACAGGACTAACATATTGATCACCAATCCATAGGATAGGATAGGTTATCTATATTAGATGTGTGGGGGTCCAACACCGAGAACCTGTGCTGATCAGCTGCTAGTGGCAATCAAGGTTCCAGAAGTACAGAGCTCCGTACACTGTGTAGTGGCCATTTTTGGGTATTGACCATTTGACCACATAGGGGCCCAAATATTTCATAGCCCTGCTTGTCAACCACCTTGTCCTGCTAGGACTCTATAGGGGACAATAGTTTCCTTGTCTTATACATACATGTCTCCATGCACATGTGTCATTCTGTATTGCAGCTATGTAACAGTCTTTTGATGGTTTTGATTTGAAGGAATTGTCGTAGGAACGTTCTATTCAGTGATTATTTATATTTTTGTGTATTGTGTCGATAGCTGCTTCATATAGCACATAAACACTCTATAACCATCATTAGAAACCGTGCATTAGGCTATTGAAACCTTCTGACATATGTTGTTTTATAATAATGCTCGTATTCCAGCTCATTGCCATCTTGTGTATGGAAGCCTGCATTGGTTTTGTTGGATTAAACAAAAAAACTACCATAAAAGTACAGAATTCGGAGCTAAACAATATTATCCAAGCCCTAGACATTGCTTAGAACACCCCCCTATGCATCATCCTGGAGATCTGTGCCCTCAAAAGGAATGTAATGTCCATTATTATAGTTATTAATTCTTATATATCACAATTGAAGCGCTATGAATCAATCTGCTAGGCTAGCGGAAGAGCACGAGCCCTTTATATGCTCCTAGGAAAGAAATAGTGCCGGTATAAAAATCTTGAATGATTTTGATCAGCTGTTGCGTATGCCCCGCACAGCAGTTGGTTCAATCAATTTTATGTTTTGGGATGTTTTTATTAAAACGAGCTGCTGCTTTCTGTAAATCACGGAGAAAGATGTGATCAGAACGCATGGCTTCATTCCTCTACCTATAACTTATTTGTGGTACCCTGTAATGTTTTTTTTTGGTTTTTTTTTTTTACCCTTTTACAGCAAAGGAAAATATATCAAGGTATTGTTTGTGTTTGTTTCTTTTGGCCGCATTTGGCCATATTTTGCAATGTCCTGGACATGACTGTCAGATGAAGATGCAGCAACGTATAGAACTAGTATAGAACTGTTACGATCACGCCTTGACATCACATGGATCTGTCCCAATGTCCTGCAGCTGCTTTTCTCAGCCTGCTGGAGGATCAGCTTGCATGTCTGCCTGTGTCTAACCCTGTATAAGCTGTAATAAAGCAATAATAGAATTCTCTGATTCACGAACTATTATTGGGCCCTTTCATGCCCACTCTCTGACCCCCCCACTACTTCTGAGTACCGCACTCCCTAGCTTTGATGTCCCACACTCCTCTGCCACTCTTTGCATGCTCATCATCGCTCCTACGCTCTAGGCCAGTGTTGGTGAACCTTTTAGAGACTGAGTGCCCAAACTGCAACCCAAAACTCATTTATTTATCACAAAAGTGCCAATACGGCAGTTTAACCTGAATACTACAGTCCAATATAGTATATCGTCCATGTACTTTATCATTTAGCTATAATAACCTGCCTACATTCAGTGCGCTGCCTGTTCTGTTCATAGTGTGCCCTTCACTGATGAATGGCAGGAAAAGTCTAAGACAAATTGGTACACCCAGGGGCGGACTGGGAACTTAAAGTGGCCCTGGAAAAAATACAAAAAGTGGCCCTATTTTGTAGTCCGGTCCAAATTGATGGAAGGCAGGGCCAGCAACACCATATTGTGGCACATTATACCATCCCAACAGAGCCAAATACCACAGTCCTTCACAAAATACTGCCGCCAGCACAAAATATATCACCAAAAACTTCCCCTAGCCGGCCGTGAGGAGTGCCCAGACAGCCCCTTGGGCATCGACCCACCGGGAAATTTCCCTGTAAGCCCTACGGCCAATCCACCACTGGGTACACCATAGACTTTTTCCAGGGTGTGGGTGCCCACAGAGAGGGCTCTGAGTGCCACCTCTGGCACCCGTGCCATAGGTTTGCCACCACTGCTCTAGGCCATGACCCAGGGTTTGGCCACTTCCTCGCTACTGTATCTCTCTTGCTGGGTCCTCTACTGCTCCCCTACGTGTACACTTATTCCTGCCAATGGCCAGCTGCCCGGTATACTGCAGTTTTGCTACGTGACCTCTCTTCTAGGCAATTTGCAGATATATGGCTTTTCTCATAAGTAAGGCTACATTCACACGACCGTATAAATGGTTCCGCATCCGTTCCGCAATTTTGCGAAACGGGTGCGGACCCATTAATTTCAATGGGGCCGCAAAAGATGCGGACAGCACACAGTGTGCTGTCCGCATCCGTAGATCCGATCCGCGGCCCCGCAAAAAAGATAAAGCATGTCCTATACTTGCGGACAAGTATAGGCATTTCTATCATGGGGCCGGCTACATTCACACGGCTGGTATCTGTGTTTTGCGGGTCCGCAATTTGCAATTACATTACGGTCGTGTGAATGTAGCCTAAAACAGAGCAGAGCAAGGAGTGCACCAGCAACAAGACCATCATTAGCTCTCTCTTAGATAATGGGCAGCTGTCTGTGTGCCTGAGTCTTTCAGATTTGGGCATCTAGGAATGTTCTAATGGAGGTGAGCTCGCCCCCCACTTTAAGGCTATGTACACCTTGGGGGGCAATTTTTTTTTATTATTGCATTATACTTATTTAGAGCTAAAAATCATTTTTTCAAATCGTCTTTATTAAAAATGTGGCATCCTTTTTTGTGTACATAGCTGAGATGCTCTAGTAGCAGCCTGTGGATGTTTTGTCCTTTCCGTCATCTGAGGAGCAGAGGGACTCCTTATCTCTGGGGTTATAAACACTCATTAAAACTCAGTTCTTATCTCACTGATGAAAATGTGGCTTAAATAAGTGTTTATGATCTCTTAGTAGTTTAGGGATAAAGGTAATTAGATGACAGCACAATGTGAAAGTACCATTCACACAGTTAGAAAAACAGTTAACCCTTTGTGACTGAACAGCTCAATATTTTAATAAAGGCCAATTGAAAATATGATTTTTAGCCAAAAAGAAGTTAAATGCAATCATTAAAAAAAACTTACTCCAAAGGTGTACCTTGCCTTTAACAGCCCTCTGAACTTCGTATTGGCACTGTGACATAAAAGCTTATCTGCAAGTAAGTTAATGACAAGAGTCTGAGATATCATGCAAGTCCTCTTGGTCGGAGTCAATGAGTGCACTAGCTGTTCCCTGATTGGTATTTTTAGGGTCCCTAAAATTTTCAACTTGGCTTCCTCTACTAATATGCATTCCATCTTAAAAAAGCTCTGATTAAAAGGACTCTTTCAATAAAATATTTTTTTTTATCACCTGCCTGTGAATATTTTTTGTATTATTTTTTTTTAATAAAAAAATGATGACGAAACTAAAAAGAAAAATGGTCAAAAATTAAAAAAAAAATAGTTTCTGTAAATATTGGGGGACATGCACAAAGCCTTTTATTCCACAAAAGTGACGTTAAAAAGTTCCAAACTTCGGTACACACCATATTTGAAACTTGCCCTTTTCTAAAGTGGCGATAAAAGAGCGGGCCTTAGCTTGAGGGGCAGGACCTCTGTGGCCGGCCGGATTTCCTCTAGTTCACCGAAACTGGCATAAGTTATAGTTCTAAGTCTTCGCCTGCTACTATCTGCCATAGATTTGTGTTTCTGGCACACCGAGGGCCAGAGATGCACCTAATTTATTAAGAGCCTTCTGCCTAGTAATAAATTAGTTGCATCTCACTCCATTGCACAGGAGATCCAGACCGGCATAGGAATCGCAGGTTAAGCTGATAAATAGCCTACCTGGCAACTTCTTCTTCGTATAGTTTTAAATGGTCATTTCATAGACTGGATTACCAGTATATCCAGTCTGACAATATAGCCAGGGTTATTACACAGATAAAATTCCTCCTTAGTCTCATATATTGTCATTTCTAGTAATCCTAGTTCGTCTATAGATTTTTCTCTACTTCTCGCAGCTTGTATGCTTAGTTCTTTCGTTAATATCCGAATTCTCTAACTAGCCATTGGTCGGATAATCACTGTCTTTTCTAATAAAATAATTGGTTCCAAGGTGGAAAGTTCCTATTTCCAACCATAAGTTGGCACAGTTCCTGGACATGCGTAAATCTAACTAGCTAATTGCCAGAAAAAATAATTTGCAAGAATATACAAAATTTTATTTAAAATAATTTTAGCCACTCCAGTACCACCTGCCATATATAGTCAGTGGAAGTAGGGTTTTCAAACATGCCACCCACCCAGGAGCTGAGCAATCGCCATAGCCACCAGGTTTCTGCTGTTTCACAAAGCAGACACCTGGAGTCAATGTCTACAATCGGCAATAATGGTGAGCGCAGACTTTTAGCCCCTAATATGCCATGGTTAATTGTGACCACAGCATCTGAGAAGCCTTTTCCCTGGAGCACAGTGTTTCTGGGTCCCAAACGGTTCCCCTAGTAAAGATCAAGAGAGCCATTCCCTCTGTGGTATCCTTGAGCCTTCTAAGGGCTCCGTGGCTATCTACAGCGATGAAGAACATAACAAATCCCCCATAGACTGCAGTGGTGATTCATTGCAGTCTATGGGAACTGGGATATGATAATCGCATGTTCAAGTCCAGGAGGACTTTAAAAAAACAGAAGAAAAAAAGTCAAACATTTATTTACAAATTAATTTTTTTTTTTAAATTAAAATCATCCCCTGTCCCCAGTTTAAAAATACTAATGAATAAACAATAAAACAATAAAGATAATAATGCACGAACTAGTAAAATGTTGAAGAAGCCCCAAATACCATTTTGTTTTCACCTTTCTCAGCCAATTCAATGTAATAAAATTCAGTCAAGTTTTATTAAGTCTATTTACCCCAAATGCTGTCAGTGA